>JAUYWG010000042.1:5525281-5539374 GCA_034779775.1 Enteromius afrohamiltoni
TCTATTACAAATAAAATATTGACATTTGCTATCTCCACACCATTGCATTCAGTT
The DNA here is from genome assembly GCA_034779775.1 of Enteromius afrohamiltoni. NCBI lineage: Eukaryota > Metazoa > Chordata > Actinopteri > Cypriniformes > Cyprinidae > Enteromius > Enteromius afrohamiltoni. Next base: position 5,525,336 of record JAUYWG010000042.1, read on the forward strand.
TTTATTCACAATTTGTTTAGTGTTCCAACTTTTTTGGAATCCGGTTTGTACATTGCAAGATTCATGTTCATCTGTTTTGAAAAATACTGAAGATGCATTTTGCTGCTACTCACTGGGCTTTACTTTAAAAATGACTCAAAAATTCAAAAATTGACTCAAAATGTGCAACAAGCAATGTAGAGATATATTTTTTCCAATGAACCTGGTTTGCATTAGAGACAGTGATCTTTGTTCAAGATACTAAAGAAGTAATGTTTGGATTAAACAAATGGGGGTTCTTACCAAAATCAGTGCATAAAGAGATGCTGTTTTAACCAGTGACCAATGACTAGGTTGTCTCCAGACTGTCGTTTTGAGACAACCTCAAGCCCTTCCAATAAAGTTGTGCATCTTTAGCAGTTGCTGCATGGTTCATTAACAAAGTGTTGTCCTCAAAGGCTTCCAGCAGATGGGTTTCAGGCTAAACAGTGATTAATGTCCTTAAGCAAGTGTTAATGGATCACCAAGAAATCCAAGCCCTGTGGTACATGATTAGACAGCTTGCCTTTACTCTACTGCAATGTATTATCTATTTCAATACTATATTCTCATGATTAAATGAAAAGTGTTTATTCAAATAGTTGTGCTAATAAAATAAAAGTCAGACGCTATTAAAGCAATTTTAAAGCATTTAGTTCACTGATTTTTTTCCAAGTGCTACACAAAATTTGAAAGTCTATGACTTGCCAATGCATCGTATTCAACTGCATTTGTATGTTTTTGTGCAGGCATATTATATTGTACCTACATAGACAATATCACACACTATCAAAAATGACTTTCATACCAAAATGAACACAACAGATGTTTCTTTACATTTACAGTTGGCTTTAAAAGCTCACAATTTGATTGCTTGTCAAATATAATGTGTTATTCAGTGAAGATTAACAAATTGATTTTGACGATCAAGGTACCCCTTTGTAGTCACTTTTCAACGCGAAGGGTCCTCAGTTGTTTTCAGTTGTTGTGCTTAATCTAATGGTTTGCGTGCATATATACATTTATTATATAATTTTTTTTTCTTGGAGCACCAAACGCCACCCCTACCCTAAACCTACCCGCCTCTGAACAATATAAACACACGCACAAGCACAAGCAAATGCAGTATTTATTGCACAAACCAATCATAAATAAGCAGTACTCCAAGTCCCACTCCAAGTCTTCTGAAGCCATACAAAGTCTTTATGTGAAGAAGAGAATAAAACAAAAGGTTTTAATCACTAAAAATGATCCCGCTCTGTTGACGCACTGACTGCTGGCATCAAATGTTATCTTATTCAGGAAACATCTCCCGTCCCATAGCGTGACGCAATCGGTCACGCGATACAAAAGAGCCAATGGCATTTCATAAGCAATGTTGACGTAAGGATTCTTGAAGCTGCATTTTTTTAAATCGTTCACAGACAGGAAGTACTCGGAAGACGGAGACATCTATTCCTCTCACAAATCAATCGTTTTGCATCAGAAGACTTGAAATATTCATATTTTTCTAATAAATTATGACAGTAGTTGTATCTGCCTGCTATATCTTGTGTTTTATTGACAGATGGTAGGTTTAGGGGCAGGGTTTGGGTTAAGTGCTCATAAATGTGTAAATAATATAATTGAAATAATACTGTTTTGACTGTTTACATTGAAAAATCACACTCCTGCATATATGCAATAATGCCATTGTTTTTACCCAATATATATTTTAATTATGGCGATAAAATGAAAAAATATATATCTTGTCGACATTTTAATTGATGCTAAGGGTTTCGTATTTAAAACAACTGAGGACCCTACCTTGATCATCAAAAAGCGACGCAAAATGGTCTTGACCAAGCGTCAAAATGTTGAAGAGTTGGGAGTGAGAACGTGTTGGCAAATTATGCTCCTAGTAGTGTAAAGAAATCCCATCTTGTTTTGACTTCCATCCATTTGAAATTAAGTCTATCAAAAACAGAGATATTGAAACTATTTCAAACGGAATTAGCCACCTGAAACAAAGCAATTCAATGAAGCATATAAGGTGTTTGGTACCAAATAAATCATCATTAATAAGAAGTGCCTTGGAAATTAATACTTTACATCAAGTGAACCTTCAATTTCCTAACTTTTTGTGCAATGCATTCACCTGCATCCATATCTAACATTAATTAATGTCAAATATATGCCTACAATTTTCTTTCTTAGAATTTCCAAACTTTCAGCTTGAACTTGAATTACACACATGTCCATTTTAGAAAAATAAAGTCTTTCTTTGACAGGCGTTTATCTAAGCTGCACTGGAAGCCTCAAATGCCCCTCAAATGTGCCAAAATATGTCTGAAGGAAAAGCTTTTCTTCCTTTCTTTTCCATCTCACAGAATTTAGTCTTCTCCTGAGCTGATTTCTTATGAAGCCACAGATAAAAGTACTTTTGTAACTTTTTTGTGTGGAAACTTGGCAAATGTACAAAAATAAAAACTAAAAACAAAACAATTCAGTATTTCATAAGTTCTTCTGTGCCACCTGTGCATTGCTGATTTGGCATCTGAGAATCTGAAATATTCATATTCAAATATTAAGTTTAACCATAACCCATAACCAAAGGAGTATATGCATAAAGGAAACATGTAAAAGTAAATTAAGTAAAAGAAGGATGAATCATCTTCACGAATCCCTGCAAGCCAATAAACAAATTCTTTAACAACAAAAATGGCCTACTTTAGTGAATCTGATTAAGCCTAGCAAAACAAAGCAGAACAAATAACCTACTTAATTAATCTAATTAATTCTTCATAGTTCTTGCATTGTTGCCAATTATGCAATTTCTGCCGATGGCAGTGTAAAAACATCACTTTTCCTGAACATCAAGTGACTTTTTTTACTACCCTGCCATATTTTATTCCTCTTTGGACATTTCACTGACACCCCAATTTCTAATATAATGGTGTATATTAAATGGGGAAACAGAAATAAATAAATACAAAAGGTAAAAAAGGCTAATTGTACATGCACTGGAATGAACAACATGTATGCAATTCTAACATGAAACTCCAGACTTTCTCAAGATAATGCAAAACAGTTCCTTCAGTTTTAGACCACATACTCACAACAGTGCGCCTCCGCAATCTACAACCAACACATCACATCTACTTCACAATTTCATCACTCATAATGATTTTGTGTCGCTTCAGGGTGATGTGGTGCATGTAGAGTGTTGTAAATTTGATTTATAGGTCTGCGAAGGAACACAGCATTAAAAGAAATATGAGTTTCAGATATAATTCTCTGTGAAATTTACAGATTGCACTGGAATGCATGGTACAAATGCCAATATTGGTGCACATATTGACTCAATGAAGAAAAAAATTGCTGGACAAATGAGACTGAGACTGAAAGATATTAGTCCGCCACCAGTGCACAGTGTCATGTCCATTATACACTTCAGTGTTCTGTATTTATTATTTATGGAGCATCATCGGTTTCATCAATATATTTCATAGCTATTTGGTGTCACTATTGATTTATGTACACGTTTGAGTACTTTTACTGAAACACGTGCTGCTGGTTAAAAATAAATAAATCTGCCATGGATGTTTCAATTTGCACTACTATCCAAAATTTTGTAACCACTATATGAAATTTTAGAGAGGGATTTGCTTTCGGTCAGTTCTAGGTATTTCTGATACCTGGAGTGACTAAATGAGATACACAAAATTCCCTCTGTAAAAACTTTTGCCTCTCATATATCAAATTAAATAAATAAATATGAATTTTGAAACTGACTTCATCCAGTGTTTATGTTTTTCTAGAAATCATTAAATAATGCCTTGTTTGCATATTTAAAAGTAATATTTTAAACTTATAATATAAATTTATTTTGCAATTATCAATGTAATCAATCAACTAGCTAAGGAAGATGATAACTATTAGGGTTTTTGTTGTGTTTTTTTTTACCCTGTTCATCTGCATTGTCATCTTAATGCTTTTGCAAGAAAAAGTGCATGACGTTATTTTAAAAATTGATTATTCTATTTCAGATACATACTGTATTCTTCAAACAGTTTAATTCATGCATTAATTGAAAAAAAAATTGTGCTTTTTGTGCTGTAAATATTTTTTATGTGTGTTTAATAAATAAATAAAATAGCTGAAAATGTATTCACCTTCAGGCTATCCATGATGTAGGTTTGTTTGAAGGGATATATTTTACAAACGTCCCCTGAAAAGCATTTCAGTTCATTCTTTTGGAAAGTTTTGTAGTCACTCAGGCATTCTGCTGAGTTGCTTTTCGCTGTGGATTTAAAGGACTCACAATCATGCTTGGCTTGGCTCCTTCCTTTACTACAAGCGTATGTGTTTGTTAGAGTGTATTAGTGAACAGTGTATATTTTCTATAAGCTGCCTGGGCTCCTCTCTCAGCCATTAGACAAAGCAAGTTCTTCAATTTCAGTGGTTTCATTCTATTGCTTTGAGGTAAATTGCTTGACTTGCTGTCATGCTTATTTGCTCTGTTATACTTTCTGGATGGATCTTTTTTTTTAGGTCAATCATGTTGTCAGTGACTTGTCAGTAGCCTATTTTCTAGAAATTGTGCATACCACTTCAATATATTATTGCAGCCACTTCAACAAATTCAACTACAGCACACTCTCGGAAATAACATGGGACATTACCTTTTCAAAAAAAGGTACATGTTTGTACCTAAAAGATTCATTTTGCTACCTTAAATGTACATATTAGTACTTAAAGTGTACATATTTGAACATTGCAGGTGATAGGATAATATTTGAGCCATGGTTCATAAACACGCCGTCCACAAAAATTGTGCTTTTTGTGCTGTGAATATTTTTTATGTGTGTTTAATAAATAAATAAAATAGCTGAAAATGTATTCACCTTCAGGCTATCCATGATGTAGGTTTGTTTCTTCATTTGTACAGATTTGGAGAAATTTAGAATAGACAAAGTTTTTCTGTTGTCTGAACTTTTATTCTGACCAAAAAATCCTGTCTTCGTTTTTTCTTGATTATCATGTTTAATGCAGAAATATGTAAAAGTAAAATGACACATAAACAGCAACTCAACAGTGTAATGATATATATTGTGCAACACATGTGTTTTGATGTTTTGGTATTAGATCAGAAGGAATAATTCAACAAATATTTCTCAAAGACATAAAAACGCATCCACCAGAAACACAAGTATGCATGAATGAATAAGTGACACCATCATCCCATCAGAGGTCATAAACACCCCAGCACTGGAAACCTTCAGCAGACATCAGAGGGAGCTGATGGAAGTGCATTAATGAAAAATGAATCAACACAGTCCTACTGAAAGTTACATACGCTGTGATATCTGCTGTTCAAAGTTTTTTCAGCAGTTAGAGGAGCTGTGTTTAATTCATTTAATATGATTCATAAGCTCATAGACTTCATTCGTCATATTGTGTGTCCATGGATTTCTGAGAAGAAAGCGTATGGCAGTCTATAATTTTATTGCTTCAAATTCAGTTTTCAGAGCCTGCTCAACTAAGAATTTTCAGTCAGCTTAATCCATATTTTCCCAGATAAGAACTAAAAAATCTTAAATTAAATTGGCAGTTTTAAAAGTCTGCCAATCATATTTATTATCTATTCGTTTATTTTATTTAAATCAAAATTTGACTGATCAGTAGAGAATTCCTTTCTGACAAAGTACTAGTTGTGCTATGCCTTTTTCCTCCTCTAAAGGGAAGAAAACCTTCCATAATGATATTTCCAGCTGTGTGTTATTGCAAAACAGCATAAAGCCTTAGGGGTAAATGGTGTAGAGTGAATCACTGTCCTGACACCAACAGGATAAGATGATACAGCGAGTGCTACTCACATTCAGAATGAAGCAAACAATGATTTAATGATTGCTAAATGTCAAAAACTAAGATTGGTAAAATTGGGCTTGAAGATCTTAAACTCTGTTCCGCATGTGAGAAATAATCCCTTTAGATGCTCTGTAGTAACTCTAATCCAAATTTTTGAAAAAACGGTAATGTTAATGCAGAATTTATCATTTAAATACTGAATATATCTGTCTGTCTATACCTCCTAATTTACCAACATTTCCATAAATATACATCATTTACATGCCAAAGACATACATATGATAATGGCTAATTTTTTAGAGACAGATAAATAGCATCTTTATATAGCATAACAGTAACAAAGCTCTTGGACAGTCTTCAGCTATTTTATGTATTTATTTATTTGTTCACTCTGCAAATATCTGAATATTAATGTTGCCTCAAAGCATTGGATGTTCTCTGCTGGTTGACTGCGACCCTGAAATCGGTTCCATGTCTGCTCTAATATATAGTTCATGGACAGAAAAAAAAATCTGAAAGCAAATTTGAAAGTCAAGTGTGTGAAATGTAGCTGCCACTTGGAAATATTCTAATTTATTTTAGTTTATTCTTTTGCTGATTAATCAGACATTTATATTGGGTGTGTGCTGTTAAATGCATGTCAGTGTTTCAAATATTATTTGTACAAAAGGTATTTTGGCACGTGTCTGGTCTTTAAACTATATTTCAAACTATATAATTGCTATTTGTAAACATTATGTAATGAATCAGCCTAAATTAGCTCCTAAGGGGAAACGTTTAGGCTAGTAATTAATCGAAGAACGTCGATTTGCTCGTTTTCCTCTAAGGTCTGTCTGTCCAAAGACCAATAAATAGTCAAATGAAGCACAGGGGTATGAGTCAACGTGGAAAATCACTGCACTTTAACGTCGCTCCACGCGTTGCTCATGAATAGGTCACTGTTCTCATGGTGAACAATTCTGTGCTTGATTACTCTCCTCTGACGCCGCGCATAAATAGATACCGATGAAGCGTCAGCCTTTTTAAATTCACACATTCCGAAAAATTCAATATCGATATTGCTTACATGAGTTCGTCAGATAGTTTGCATCTATTTGAGAGTAAAACAAAAGAACTTGAATCCCTTGCTCTCGCGGCAGGATGGTTAATCGAGAACCGAAAACATCGCTTGTGTTATCCTGCTACGACTAACGTTATCTGATGTGGAGCCGCTTTATCGCTCTATCGGGGAACTCTTGATTAATGACATTGGATGATCCATAAACCGCGATCCTTGGACTATACAGAGGATTTAAACGGGCACCCATGATATTGCGCCATATTATAGTAGTTAGTTAGCATATCTAGCTGCAGCCGCGACGCTACATGGCTAACTGACCCCACAGAAATAACTGCCAACCAAAATGCCGTTTTACTTTCTTTAAACGATAAACTGGGTTCACCCGGATGCTTGCTGAACACGGACACGCTGGACTACTTAAACTGCCAGATGTTGGTTTGACGGAGAAATTGTTTTGAGAAGAAGTTAGCTTGGTTAGCTTTGGGCAGGCGCTACGTTACGTTACTTCACATGCAGCAGCTGTTCATACAGAAACTTTATAGTTCGGTTATCGTGTATGTTTGGGTACTAGTGCGGTGTTTTATCAGTAAGTAGCAGACTCAAGTCTCATGTAAGCTGTCTGAGTGTGTGATAGACGTCAGTGAGATGCAGTGGTGGTGAGGAAGAGCTCAATGCCGTGTGTGCTGGAGGATGATGCGGATGAGCTGGATGATCACCGTCATTAACAGAAGAATGATGAAGATCCTGATCGCCCTCGCTCTCATTGCCTACATCGCCTGTGAGTATATGATACTGACATGAGATGAACCCTACACAGCTTAAACTTGGTTTAAACTAATAGAGCTTAGTAACATCTCAAAAACATTTTATTAATGGAAGGTTGTGGAAATGTATGTAGCACACTTTCTCTCTCCTCCCTCACAAAAGTACTTTGTCAGTATTGTAGTCTGCTATGGTATCAGGTGATAGTACCAAGGTGCCCCACTATATGTGTTTGCCACGGTATTTTCATGTCACTTCAAAGTATACCATGGTAAATGTGTGTCTTCAGTTCTAAAAAGATCATGGTAGTACAATGCAGGGTTTCTACAGTCATAAATAAACTGGAAATACCAGGAAGTGTCCTCTTCAGGTCTTTAGACTTCATGGAACGATTAGCGTCCCTCTGTCATAAACGTTAACGTTCGAAAATTAAAATTTTGGCTTTTTGTGAGTGTTGTCTAGCATTATGTTTGGTATAGGCTAATTAATATACTCTTATAGTTATTTTATTTTATATTTTATACTTTACATAGTTTAGAGCATAAAAATAATGTAAAATAAAAATATATATATATATATATTTTATAATTTATGCCATGTTCTGGTTTGTGGACATCGGGACTCAATTTCTTTAAAAAAAAAAAAAAAATCATGCCATGAATGAATATGTAAAGATATGCATAGGAAAAACAATTGCTTTTTAAAATCACCAATACATTTTTTTATTTCCATTTTTTTAAAACAAACTTTATATATAAAGATGATTCCCAACCATGTTATAACAGTATGATTTTATATACCATTTTTCTTTCTGCAAAATCTGTGTAAACGGGTTTTCTCATTTTGTACTATGTATCTATAAACAAAGTCAAATAGTCGAATAGAAATTCAGTAAAATATAATGTCCACAAATTTGGACACCAGGTCATAGGAGGCTAACTAATAACGTTAATAAATACTATTTCATTGACTTTTAAACTGCAATAGTCGTGAGAATTGAATTAGTCTACTCAAAAAGAAGTGAGAATTAGTGAGTTAGTCTCTCTGTCTCTGTTTGACCTGCTTTGTCTGTGTTGGTAAATGTGCTGGCCAGAGGGACATAACATTTTAGCAGCTGTTACTGTTTTGACAGTGTCATAATTACACATTACTTGACTGTGTAACAGACTTTGCATACGTGATAGGTCTGCAGCTGCTTTATGTATGATATTCAAAATATGACCCATATACAGCTCACTCCTATTCTTTATCCTTGAGAACATTGTACACGTTTAGTCAAGCCCTTTAATTACATCTAAACTGTTTAGTTAATGTGTGTGCTGTTGTTTGTGTCTCTTTGGCTCCCTGAGAGTGGGAGAGTGTTGCTGTTAACCTATTTTTGGAACTGTAATGTGAAATGGGCAACTTTGTGTTATGCGACAGCTCTAGGGCAAGAGCAGATAAGCTTCCCTGTTTCGCAACGCCAATATTAATGCCATAAAACATTTTCCATTATTTCTATGACCTTAGACCCACAATTTAAAAAAGGAGTCTTTATTAGTTGAGATTGGAACATTTCAGTGTGTGTAGAGGTATGAATTAATTCAGTTTTGAGTAGAAAGAGTGTCGAGTCTAAATGTATAATAATTGCTCTTTCTGTAAATAAATTATATAATAACAAAATCCAAATCTATCTATAAAAAATTTGCAACTGTACATTCCTGTTCATTAAAATTATAGTCCTAATATTTATTCCACTATTGATGATTGCAATATAACAATTACAGTGCTAATATTAATTGCACTATTTATTGCTAATTGAATATCATGCTTTTGGTTTTAATTTGATTAATAGTCACGCAGTCCTGTTTAATGAATGAGTTGTGTCTCATTTTACAATCAGTTCAGAGACCTGTAACTCCATTTAATATTTATGTATTCTACCTTGAAAGCACTATCTATCTTATGCTCATGACATGCCTCACTAGCCCTTGCAAGCCTTATTTACATTGTCACTGGAGAGTCTGTGAGGGTTGCAGTGCGCAGGGAGCATCACCACCCACACTAAACACTGAAGTTCAACTCCTGTTCTGTATAAAATATCCAAGGCAGTCAATGTGCTCTCTTTGCGGTGATCGTAATTGCTGTCCATTATAATTATTATGATCATAAATGAGTAATGATGCATTGATCGAAGCTGCGGAACAGTTATTTAATTTGTGACAATTTTACTGCTCTGTCACAAAAAGTGCAGAAAATATGTATGCTGTTGAGGCTAGTTTATAATGGGTGCTGGGCACCAGCATTTATTTGCTGGCATTAGTCTGTGTTTATATTTGCATCAGTGAGTCATTATTAATGCTTTATTCATTCATTCATTTATTGATTCATTTGTTCATTATATGCTATTTTGTTGAAAGGCCTTAGTGAAAAGAGATACATTTGCAGACTATGTAGATAACAGAGCAGATTATTGAGAGATTATCGCTTTAATTTGATCTCTGCTGGTGAGTCTTTCTTATTAAAGTGTGTCTTGATTGAAAAAGCGAGCAGATCTTTATATGGGGGTTCATGAGGGAACTACAGGCAGTTTGTGAGATGAAAATCGGATATTTAATGAATATTATATGATATGTTATATTCTTAAAGAAAAATACTTTGAGTGAGATTTTACATTTTTCGGCTGACAAAAAAAGGTTCCTGGCCTTATAGCCCTGTATTTCAGTAATAAATAAATACACAACCTGTTCATATGGCATGCTTAAATAACATTTTCATAATTCATAGTCATTTTTATTTCTTTATTTTTATATTTTACTGCCATGCAATACCAATTATTATTCTAATTATTTTTTTAAGCCAAAAATACATCTTGCTTATATAACATCTCCAATATTGACAGTTTTACCAATGAATAATACACTTTCTTGGGAAAAAAAAGCCACTAATGATTTGCATGTAATCATGGGAAGGATAGCTGTCCAATAGAGAAGGAGACCAGTTAACATCTGAGGTTTCCGGTAGGCTTTATGGGAGGGGTCAATGCTGTGAAGTGTTGGTTTATGTGTCTAAAGCCCCAGAGATGGAGATTAAAGCAGGAGATTACAGAGGCTCAGTGAAAATCAATCGGCTAATGGTCAGCGCTCTGGCCAACTTTTAGGCTAACAGACATGAGAGTGAGCGTGCAACACCAGGACATGTAGCTTTGAACGTTATTCTACACCACAGAACACAAAGTCACCAAAAGGTCACAAAACTTTGCGCCTAAAAGCCATAAAGGCTTAGCTTTTTTTACTAGACATAGAGATGTATTCTGTGCTGTGCCCATACATCTGGAGAGACATCATGCAGTGCTATTCTTGGTAATACTCGCATATTTTTCCCTTCTGACAATTTCCTTTTCACTAATGCAATCCATTCATCTCGTCCATGCTAAATGAACACTGCTAACTGAGCTTTGCTATACTTAGCCTTTCGTGTGACTTCTAGATTATTCATTGACTTCGATAAAGCCCATTCGAGCTGCCACTGGCCATATTGAAATTGCCAGAAGAACTTGTAACCTAGTTTCCCGCCTGTTAAGGAAAGCAGGTGATTTGATCTAGTTATAGAATAGCACTGGAGGCAGTTCATTTCAGAAACTGTTTGTGTTATTAAAATTGCAACAACATGTTTTTGTAGGAGTTATGGAGATTTAATAGTGAAATCTCTTTCTTCAGGTCACTCATATCACACCAGGTCACCTCTGCCATATTAGAAACTGTAGCGCTAGTATATTGTTTAAGCTGAATGTAGGATAAGGATGTTTTTTTTATCTTCTGTTGTCATTCAGGGCATCAAATAACCTGGAGATGGTTTCCTCTGGTCCTTTACGTGATCATCTCTCTTTAAGAAAAATCATAAAATCTTCTGATTGACAAAAACCCAGTTGTCATAATGTTTATGCAATTATGTAGTTTTCTTATTTGTCTTTTCTGGCTGATCAGATAATGATTTTAAGAATACATCTTCCATTATTTATACCAGACCCTTGTTTAGATTACCCTTATCTTATGCTGCACAACTGCACATTTGTAGACAGCATGCATATCTAGGGTCTTTAGATGCATCTTAAGTAGGGAAGCATTGATCTGATGCTTGCTCATACAGTTCTCCTGTTGTTTCCTCTGGTAAAGCATGGTAAGCGTGTTTCATTTTCTGATTCTTGTTCTTCACAATATCAAACAACACTATATTAGTGGCAGCCAAAGAGTATGAGGATTCTCTTCCACATTTATTGAAACACCATTTAGATATAATGAAACACACTGAACGGGCAACCTGGTCCTGATTTTTATTTTTCTGTTTTTTATTTATTTATTTTTTTGGTGGGAAAAATAATGATGTGGATGATTGGTTGGTATGGTAACCTCCTGATTGATTGGCCTCCATCATTCACAGTTGTTCCTGGAAAATGTTCAGCAGTTTCCAAGCTGTGTGCATTATTTTAAAATAAAGTTTTAGCATGTCTTATTTAAAGGTACACAATATGTCCTTTCATGTTATTTTATTAATACGAGCTTTGGTTAATACTAGAGACACAACTGCAACTACTTACCCATATTGCACAGACTTGAGTTTTAAGTCACTGGAGACCCCAAAACCGGGATGGAGAAATTCAAAAAGCTGAATTTGGGTCATAGGGAATGCGTCTTTGAGAAATGACTGCTCTAGTTCTAGCTCTTTACTCATCCCTGTAAAGAGGCCCCAAGACTCAACAGAGTTGTTCACCAAGAGAGTGACCTTGACAAACCAGTCTACCGTTGCCTTCCACCTGCCCCAAAACACAATTTTCACGACAGGCAAGACTAAAAATAATTTAGCCACTACCACTGTGAGAACTTGACCAGATGTAACTGGGCATGTTTTCCTTTTCACATGAACAAGTTTTATTTCTAAAAGTGCCAGTTCTGCTGTGCTTTGTTCAGATCAAACAAGAATTTATTTTTTAGACTAAATTGCATTTCTAAAGATCAAACTCAACAGTGTTGTTTGTGTGTCTTGGCCACACCCTACAGAAAGTTCAATTAAAATATTACAATTCTGTCATCATTTACTCACCATCATGTCATTCTAAACCTACGTTACTTCATTTATTCTGTGGAAAATAAAAAGATGTTTTGTAGAATGTTAGTAACAATTTTGGTGACAATTGACTTCCAATGGGCAAAAAAGCATAAAGGGGGAATTCTGCCACTCTCAAATGGGTTGAGATTGAGATTGAGATTCCCCTCATATTTGACATGGCATCAGATGGCACATGCCAAGCTGGCCCTTTGACTGTTCATGCTGTAAATCATGTGGCTCCCAGGACTTTGTGGCAACAGCAGCAAGGCTACTGGGAAGGAAAAGCCAGATTGGAAACATAGGGATTTGCATCGGTTTGTATCACGGTTTTAGGGTCACGGTTTTCGGTTCTTGGCCAAAAAGCACTGTTATAACACAGACGCGATATTCGCGCTGATGTTACTGAGCCCGAGCATCTTTCTAAAATATCTGTCCGAACTGTACCCATCCTCTAATAGATAACATGAAATGTTCCCACACATCAGATTTATACGACGCTGGCGCATCCTCCAACTCCGGGCACCCTTCCTTTTCTATCCCACTTGCCATTTCTACACGTACAGTATTGTGACCTGCAGCACTCACACACACTGTAGACACCTCAATTCTTTCGTGCAGAAGGGAAACAAACTAACGTCACATACGGGGCACGAGGCTACATTGCGCATGTCATGAACCGTCAAACCGTGCGATGCATGCACCGAACCGACAAGCATACTGAACGGTTCGTTTTTTTTTTTTCATGAACCGTGCCACACTTAGTATCGTTATACTTAGAAGACATTTGTCTTTATTCACACCAGTATGTGCAACTTTTATATGACAGACACTTCAAATGTGAGAACATGTAGCAGAGTGTTTGTTTTTCACTTTGTAGTTTCTGTCTGGCATCTTTGGAGCTCATTGATATAGCTGATATAAACATTGCAAAAATAATACTAAAAATATTTATATTTTTCAATGCAGGGTTGCAAATGTAAACATTTGTGCATATATTCATACATTTAAATCATAGCTATGACAGGGTGTGTGTGTTTTTGTGTAATTTTCTGTAAGCTTATAAAACCAATATTTAATATTTGAGTATTTAATATACTTATAAAACCAATATTTTTACTTTGAGGAACAGAATAAGGGAGAGACAGACTAATATTAGCGTAGAGGCCATTCTTTTTACGATGTAACGGGTACACCGTGTGTTAAGGGGAGTGTTCCCGGTTCCGGCTGATCTAATTAATGCAGCCTAACAATCCTTTAACGGATT
>JAUYWG010000042.1:5539705-5551219 GCA_034779775.1 Enteromius afrohamiltoni
CAGAGTGTGCCTGCCTCCCGAACAGTATTAGGTAAATTGTTCTAGAGTTTGGGTGCTAAATAAGAAAAAGATCTGCCACCTGCAGTAGATTTTGATATTCTAGGTATTATATGATGTATGGCTGTATTTATGGAAACCTTTGATTCTTTGAACTGATAAGGTATATCTTCCCATTTCAACCCAACAGACTTATTAAAATCTAACATGCCTAACAACCTAACATCTGCTTAAAGGTTTAAAGCTTGTATTTTTTATTTTTTATGTAGAATTATTGTAATGATATAAAACAGTATATTGAGAATCAGCTTACATTTGTTGTGTGACATTTGTTTTAGAACTGACATCCTCTCTTCTTTCTTCTTTCAGCTGTCTGGGGAACCTACGCAAATATGAGGTAATTATCTGCTAAAAATGTCAGTTTTCCAGTAAAATGTGAGATTTACAGTCATTTTGCTCAAGTGGGCTGCTCTTGGGGCTTTTAATAAAAATGCTACCAACTTAGTACTTTTGTTCCATGACAGTGCAATAAATGTGTAGTATTAACATTTCATTAATATAGAATGTTTTAAATAATACAGTTATCAGCATCTCTAAGTTTGTGAGGGTCAGCAGAATTGGTTTAAAAATGGTAAAATTAGCAAAATGAAATAAAATTGGAAACAAGTAAAAATATTTGATAATGTGTGTCCTGTGGACATTTGTGAAGAAAAAATAAAAAATTCTGATTGAAGCCCATAGCTCATCCTTGCGTGAATGACTGCTGCGTTGTGTTTTAATCAGAAACGGAGATTAGACTTACTCACTGGGCCATGGAAACAAGCTTTGGTATAGATCAGCTGCTGTCATGTGGTTTTGTTGACTCTGAGCATCTTCATCATGTCTTGGCTGAGGAAGAGTATTGTGTTCTTTAGTAAGCTCTGCAAGAGTCTTTGTGTTCTTGTGTATCTCTGTGGTCGTGATAAAGCCGTCTGTCATTATTTTCCACAGGTCTATACAGGAACACGGAGAAATGAAGATTGAGCAGACGATAGATGAGGTTTGTTTTATTAAGCTTTTTTTATTTTAACATTCACTTTTTTTGTGTGTCATCACCTACCTCTTTTTAACTGGAAACCATATGTACCTAACAGCTGATATCCACACTTCAGACATTGTGCAGCTACCCAAGAGCGCCATATAATTAAGATTTTAATTACTCATGCCTTTGATAGCAATTAATTTACTAGTCAGGGGGCAAGTAACAAGCAGTGCTGGTCTGTGTTATGCTCTGCATGGAAACCTCAAACACATTTTATCTGTGCGTGATGCTGCCCTGAATAAATGTGTGATGTTGTCCCTTGTTATTTGAAAAGTGTTGACCTTACCATTTTTGCCCATTTTGGCATTACTGTTTTGCAAAGGGTAACAGGTAAAGGCTGGAATACACTATACATCATTCAAAATGCAAACACAAAGCATTATACAATTGCCAATGTTGTAAATGGTTACAAAGACAAAACTGAGAATCGCACACTACCGACTTTCAAGTCATTTCCAACACAACATCCTCTTACAAAAAACAAATCAAGTGTTCGGCTCAAAAACATTTTTGCTATCCTGGCTGAAATCTTGCCACCAACTAGCATCGAATCGGTCAGACTGCAGATTGGGCAGAAATCTGAGCAAAAAGTCAGTAGTGTATTCCAGCATTAAGCCGTTTTGTATAAACAATAAGGTATACAAACAAAAATAAATAAACATTTTGTGTGTGATCTATAGCCTAGGGCTTGATTTCACATCTGAAGCATTAATATTACTTATTTACAAGTCACCCAAAGTCAAAGAGTTTAACTTGTTTAAACAATGAAATTAATATACTGTAAATTGTTATAAAATGTACATGCATATAAATGTATCTCATTAATATAAGTACTGTCAATCGATTAAAAAAAACAACAACTAATTAATCACACACATTGTCTCTGAAATCATTTACAATTTGTTGTTTTTTTCCCCTAACATATAGCTAGCCATTCAACATTAATTTATAGTAAAGTCCTTCAAATCATGTAGCTTGTTAAGATGAAGTAACTTGTCACATTTCTTAGCATTTAGATGTATCAATTCCACCTGGGAGACAAAACGGGTGAAAATATCGAATTGGTTTACAATGAAGGTAATAAGCAGAATCTAGTAACCAGAACATCAGACCTGGGCCGGTAAAAAAAATCATCCAGAAATTCATATCAACAGTGTAGACTGTTATATTTGTAACTTTTATTTGGTTTTCACATGCGCCATGTTTGAGAAAGTTCTCTCTCTTTCACACACACCTTGTTTGAAACCCATTTAATTTAAGCTGTTTTTTGTACACGTACATTCACATTCAAAGTCAGCGTTATAACTGTGATCTCTATCGTCTCATTATAGATCCCAAATGTCTGCTTATCACCTAGTGAAAGCTCATTAGAAAACGTGTTTTCCCTATCTACTTGACCTTAAGGTTCAAAGTATTTCAACACCTGCTAAGGCTCGTTTGTCAGCATCTGTGATAGCTTTTAGAAACGCTGACATTTATTCCCCTGCCTGATGTTTGATATTTAATTTTAAGACGTTTGGAGGTGTTCTTTGACTCAGATATTAACTCAGGGAAAATTATTTATTAGTTACACTTTATTTTAAAGGGTATGTATTCTCTTTGTTTCTTATATATATTTTTTCATCGTGTCCTGTTCTTACGGCCATATCTTACTCGCAGGCTGTGGCACCTCTCAGGGAGAAGATACGGGAACTTGAGCTAAGGTATGTTTTTATTTTACACCCAGAATTCCTAAACTGTGCTAGCTTCATGTCCCGCTGTGCGTGTCACACTAAAAGTCTTTTACAGATAAATAAAATAAGAAGTAATCGTTTAAGTACGATAGAAAGGTTGTACACGTATTTCTCAGCGTAAATTGCACTGTGAATTTGCCTCATAAAGCAGTATGTGCTGATAAGCAGCATGGAGAAATAAAGCAGATGAACTGAATAAACAACAAGCTTTGATTGACATGACAAGTCAGTTCCTAGTCTTTTTTTCCTTTAATGAGATGAAGTCTCTGCAGTTTAACTGTTGATCTGAGCCAGGCTTAAATGAGATCACTTGATGCTCTGTGTCAATTACTTGCGTTAATAAATTCATCAAACAAGTTGAAGTGCCATGGCAGCAGTATGAAATAAATCTTTTACTAAAGATGAATCATGTTATCCAAAATACCAAAACTTGGATAGTGTTTTGTCACTTTTTTTTACAAGGTACCACCAGCATTATCAGCATAGGCTGTGATCCACAAACACTGTTTTACCGCTTCTGTGGAAAGAAGGATTTATTTTCATTTCTCAGTAAGGCAGTGAACGCTTTATATCCTTCCTTTTTTTTCTTTTGCATTCATGATATTCATGAAATCAATGCTTTCCTGATAACCTGAGCCACAGAATGAACATTTGAATTACACTTGTTGTTTGTTTTAAAATGAAACTTGTTTCATTTAAAAGGAAAACTATAAGAATTTTGAAATCACACAAGCCAATATTCAATTGAGAGAAAAACAGATAACAGATTTAAACTGAGAAATGTAAGAGTTTAATGCACATCAAATAGTTGGGATGGGGGCATGTTTACCATGGTGTAGCTTGTCCTCTTTGTTTTTTATTAATATAATTTTTTTAAAGCAGTCTGAAGTTGTCTGGGTGTCAAGGTTATGAGTTTCTGAAGTGTTTGGCATAAAATTTGAAATGAGCTCATTTAATGATTAGAAGTGTAAAATATCTCAGGTTAAATATTTGTTATGTTCTATTGTAAATACAATTTTGCCTCATATGATTTGAAAGTAATCTAGTTTGTTTTACTAATCTAAGATTTAAGTAATCTAGTTTATTTTTCAGATAAAAAAAAAAAGGTCCCAAGATTTCCGGTGTTCTGGAGTTATAGCAATCAGCAGCAACGATGCACAGACATTAAACTAATATTATGTTTTATAAATGCAGCATTTCAGAATGACAGATTTATTCTGATGTGTAAATAGATGTTGTTTGTTCTCATAAGGCTTCTGGAGTGTGTGCACAAACCATGAGATCAGAGTTATTTAAAGAAAAGTGTCCTCCTTGGGAACAGTTCAGCTGTGTGATGGAGTTATCAGTGAAGTCAGGGGACTAGAAGAGTAGGGTTATCTGTATCTACAAATCCATTTGTCGGTATCTCGGTGTCTGAGCTTAGACACTCAAGAATAATTGGATGAAAAAATCACAAGCGCTGAATCTTCCCCCTAGATTCTGAAAATATTCTTTCGTTTCTTCACTCAGACACTGACATATTTAATACTGACAGGTGGATTTGTGCTGAACTGTTGTGAAAGAGATGCAAGGAAAATGTCCAGTTCTTAATAGCCTTTTTCATTCGCATTTTTTTCTTTTCATGTATGCCTCTCTATAACGTGCTGTGGACAAATAGAAGATTATTAGTCAGGAATCATGCTTATGGAGGGTTTTGTTTTATTTTACAGTTTTACCCAGAAGTACCCACCTGTGAAATTCTTGTCTGAGAAGGACCGAAAGAGGATTTTGGTGAGATGTTCTTTCAGTTTTCCCCAGTGTCTAGAACTACTAATACATTTCCATCTATCGGTCAGATATACATGGCATCCCTTGCTCCTTACTAAATTAAATTTGGTCGTCATGGTTTATTTTGATTTCCTTCATTTGTTCATTTTCCACTCTTTGACAGATCAGCTGCGCTTTTCTTCCTCCAACTGAAAGGTTATTAAATAAAATCTCCGGTGTTGCTAAGGCTACAGTGTGACATAGCTGTCAAATTTGTTAAGCTTCAATCTGTCAGTGAAGTTTTTTTCAATAGGTTTCATAACACCCCGTTGCACCCAGATGATTGAGAGTGGTAGTATGTAGAAACAATGAGGAAACACACTGCAGGGAGTAGAAACACCGCTCAGATCTTCTGATTACTCACTGTGCTGATTTAACCCCATGTTGTGATTCAATGCCCTTTGACCGCTCCTTTATAAAAATGTTTCTCAAACCAAAGTAAATAAAAACTTATTTATGACTTAATGTGCTTCAGTATTGTTGGCATGTGACTGATATACAGTTGTTCCCTTTTGTAGATCACTGGTGGGGCAGGATTCGTGGGCTCGCACCTCACTGATAAGCTGATGATGGATGGTCATGAAGTGACAGTGGTGGATAATTTCTTCACTGGCCGCAAGCGCAATGTAGAGCACTGGATCGGCCATGAGAACTTCGAGCTGATTAATCATGATGTTGTGGAGCCTCTCTATATAGAAGGTGGGTGCATTCACATGATTCATAAATTAGTGAGAAAAAACAGAAGGTATCCAAAACTAGCATGAAAATTTATTGGCACAAAATGCCAAAACTATTATTTAAAAACTAACATGAATTAGAAATCTCTTTTGGTTTTGTGTGTCACACACTCTTGTTTGTGTCTATGAAATGCCTGTGCTGATTGCAAGGTCTTTCTGTTTAGAGTGGGATTGTTCAAACAAGCTTGGTTTTGGCCACTGAGAAGAAAGAGGAAAATGATTTAGACTAAGGTCACTTTTTAAGTTTTAAAAGTTCAAGAGGTGGGGATGGGTAGAAACATACAGCGCTGAAGGGAGACGGCTTTCGTCCGTGTTTTATTGAAGTGATGAAGTGCGTAGAGGAGTATCGGGTCATAATTTTGGCCCAGTTTTGAAACTTTTTACCCCTCTTTGTCTGGGAGCATCACACCTCCCACCACTCCTGCTAATCAAAAAGTGAGAGGGCAGCTAGTTAAGGACAATGTCAGCTATCTTTGTAATGGAAAATCTCACCAGCTGGTGTCAACCCCTGATGAGTAAAGGGTAATACACTGTGACATTAGACACATTCACACAAGAAGCCTGTTAAAAGTTTTTCAGTAAATGTACCAAAGCTATTCACAAACACAAACATGTTCTTTTATTCGTTTGACAAATGTGTATGCATCTCCACCAAAATGTTGTTAAAACACTGTGATTGTAGTTTCTGGCAGCCTTAAAAAAAAGTTTAAAGTGGCAATTTCATGAATTATCGTACATGTTTGTGATTTGTACAAAATTGGACATTTTCTTTAGCAAAAAATAAATACACATGAAGCTCCCATCTGAAATCAAACGTTGAACTTTACCGTGGGGCATAAACAGATGGTGCAAAACCATACAAAAGGGATACCAATTTGTCAAAGCAAAATAGTTCTTAATAGTTTTTGAAAAGTTTGACTGCAGTGACTTCTTACATCAGTGCGTCCTAACCTTGTACATGCTCTAACCATTAATCTTACAGCTTTTCTGAACTTTTCTGGCAGTGATACAACTATATAAGCTGGCTCAGCGTGCTCGGCACAGGCCTCACCTCTAAAATGGAAAAATACTCTTGAAGGTGGTGTGTGCTAAAGCACTTTTGTTTTTTGACAGATATTTTTCTTTTTGGATATGGTTATGGTAGAAACTATAAAATATATGGTAAAAAAGTTTGCGAATTTTTCAATACTGTTTTAATACTGTATTGCCTTTTTTAAACAAATCAAAAGTCTTTCACCAATGTTAACATTTAAATTAAGAAACTAAACATGTTTGATTTCTTCTTCTTTTATTTTATTTATTTTTGAGGCAAATTACTCCAACACGAAGATTCATTAGTAAATCGTCTTTAGGCAGTCACTTTGGATCTCGTCTCAGCCTCTGACAGTTTGCCAATGGAACGTCTCATACATTGCTGGTGGCTTCCATGAGTCAGGATAAACAGGATTTTCTCAGCTTGTCAAAACATAGTTTACAAGTTACCAGCCCACTACAGTGAGTCTCTGAAGAAGCAATTAGTTGCAGTTTTTGTCAGTGAATCTTTGAAAAAATATTCAATTGAATCGCTTGAGACACTTAAAGGGTTAGTTCTCCCAAAAATAAAAATGCATGAATTATTCTCCCTCATGCATTCTGAACTTGTAAGACCTTCGTTCATCTCAAAAACACAAATGAAAATATTTCTAAAAGTAATCTAAGCACTTTCTGAACCTGCATAGACTACCATGTTCATTCATTTTAATTTACAAAACGACCCATCATTTGTGATTTATTAAGCATAAGTTAGCCGTTAAAGCACATTAAATTATGCAAATAGGCTATATCAATATGGTTCACATATTATGATATTGTAGGTCATGCAAAAATGGCAACACTTAATGTAATGCGGTATGTAACAGGGTCGCTGCTACATCTAACAGTGTGTCTTTGGCCTAAAAATTTATCCTAGGATGGACCTTCCTTAAAAAAAAAAAAAAATCTTGCTCTGTTCTTCCATGCCAGCTAAATCACAGCACCAGCATGTCTCCACACTTTGATTTTTCATTCCTATTAAACCTCAGTCAGTCACTCTCTGGACTGGAAACTGATCCATGCCTATCGCTGCATCTAGGCCGGAGAGGGTGAAAGAGAACTCGTCTGTTATTTCTGTTTGTTCTGCATCCATTAGATTGACTCATCTATGCTTTGTCCGTCTGAGTCATATTCTCCCTATACCAATATCAATTTCTGCACATCAGATAAGATACAGATAGAGCATGGAATAACGGCGATAAGAATAGAAGATATTATCAAACAAGTCCTTTCTGGCATGTATGTGTGTGCGTGCAAAATGGTGCATTTTCATGCAGTTTGAGTTGCATTAAGCCTTCATATATCCGTGGCATTGGTCTGTGGATGAATGCCAGTCGCATTTTGAGTGCTCAGACGTTTCTCTTGGAAGAGCACATTTAAAACAACTTTGTTGTCCATTGTGGATGCATAGAATGATTAAGATCTTGCATTAACTGTCTTTAGCCATAATACCCCCAAAATAATGATTTGCATTAACGATTTGCTCATTTGGTAGGACATATGAATGGGCAGATGGTTACCATCTATTTACGTTGTTGTTTTGGATTTGCTTCAGGCCTAAATCAGTATCCATAATCATTGTGCAGTTGGATGGTGTTTATATTGTTGTGAATTAAAGTGTGTTTGATTTTTATCTGTCCAATCTGTCCTCTGGCAAGAGAATTGGTGCTGAATGGAAAACAGCTCAATAAACCGTTTCCCCTCTCACTTTTCACTTTTTTTATTTGTCCTCTTTTCTCAGTTGACCAGATATATCATTTGGCCTCGCCTGCATCGCCACCAAACTACATGTATAACCCTATCAAGACACTGAAAACTAATACTATTGGTACCCTGAATATGTTAGGTAAGTATCACTATAAAAACCTACTCAAATAAAACTAACCTAGTAATCCTAATAATGCATATGCATTTAATCCAAGTCTTCTGAAGAGACATGATAACTTTATATGAAAAGCAGATTTAAAGGAGTAGTTCATTTCTAGAACGACAATTTCCATTTTAAACCCACAACTTTTTTTTTATTTTTAGTTTTTAGTTTTATTATGAAATCATGTTTTGTTTTGTTTTTCTCTCAAGATTCCAGGAATTTTCTTTATAGAGTGTGCCCCCATGGTGGCCAATGGGTTAAAGGTCCAAATTGTTACTGGAAGTGAACTAAAACTAAACTATTCCTTTAATTTAGGACTCTATTTACATCTAAAAAATTCTTAGTTCACATACAGCACATCAAATATGGTAAGCAGGTCAACTGTACTTGCCTTATGCACAAGAACAACCCTTATGCCTTCCACAAAATTTGTTAATCATATGTGAAGTGGTTGTGTCAGAAGACTTGAATTAAAGCTGTTGATTTATATGTATTACTTTTAGCTTTCTATTACTAACTATTAGTAGAGTAGAGCTTTTGGTCAAATGACATTAGCTGTTTCAGGTTCAAAACTGGTTTTATTCATTGGTGACAGAAGTGACAGAATCGAATGTCGCCATAGTTGCAGCTGTTAGCAATGATATTTTCTCTATTGTCATCCATTTTCTGTTGCTGGAAAACCAAGAAGAGATCACATAAAGATAGTCCCAACTTCTTTATTTCTTTCCTGAAAAAACAGAACAACTTAGCTCAGAATGATAAGACCCTTTTTAAGGTGTTTTGTATCATAATTTTGTGTTGTCACATGCTCTTCTACCATTACTGATGAGGTCTAATATTGTACGTCAATTTTAGGGAGTATCTCTAATATCTGTTCAAAAACCTGGGATTGTTAATGATTTATGAAAACTATGTTGTTTTGCTGCTTGTGGTTGAACAGTGTCAATTTAGTCTGGAGCTAAAACTCTAATCATGAAAATTATTTAAACTGACAGACAACTAACAAAGATTCCCAGTACTCTTTACCAGGCAACAATCTGTAACTCAAGACTTGTTTTGGTGATAGACTTGTTAAAGTTAAGAGAGAAAATTGTAGCAGGTATACAGACCCTTTAGTTCATTTTAATCTTCTGTCTGCCAGTTTTGGAAAGGTCTTTTCAATCATCCACATTGCACTTTCTTCAGAGTCTTGAATCTGATGTCCGTTGTCTGCAAGAATAGCAGTTAAAGACTATAATATATATTTTTTTCTTCTTCTTTTTTTTATTAGAGTTTTCAGAGATGTAATTTCTGTGTTGACGTAAAATTATCTATTTTCCATCTCATGCTTCCAATTACATTTAATTGCTTGTGTGGGTTATTGCCAGGTCCACATGGAATCTGTTCCACAGAATTTTAACACCTTGTCATTCTTAAAATGATTGTTTTTTTATTAAATATATTGAACTTCTTTCAGCTGCAAATTAAAGTGCAGCTGGGATGAGCAAATGTAGTCAAGAAACCGATTGAATACAGGCTTTTGAGACGACTTAACATAGCATATTGAACACAATGTGCATGTTAAAAAAGAAAACTTGGGCCAATAAATTGGTTCACATGTATTAAGGAACACAGGCTCTTTGGAAATCAGTTACAAAACTGCAAAAATTTACCTGTGCATACATTTCACTATAGTTTCCAGCTGCGATTATTGTTGCTTTTTACATAAATGATTACAGGCATATTATAATTGTATTTATTTTTTTTACCAAAAATAGTTCCTTTCGCAAAATGTGACATGACTTCTTAGTGAAGTGAAAAAAGTGTTGTTACCAATGTCCTGTTAAACATTTGTACTTACACACACCATCCCGAGGGTTGTTACATGTGTGTAGCTACAGAAATATTACAGCTGTAGATACTATGTAGCATGTGTACTTACACATCTAGATAGAACGCAAGTACACAGGTATTAATATAAAGTGGGGCCGCTTATTCAGTAAAGTAACTGCACTTTTGTTGCTTGAATACAGGCCTCAAGAACAGTGTTGCCAGATTGGGTGGTTTTGAATTTGTTTCAGTCAGTACATATTGGCTTGCACATGTGGGGAAAAAATGGCTTTGTTTGTGGTCAGTTTGTTGATTTTCAAATATATACATTATATAGACTAATTGGTTTATATATAAGCCCAATAAGTATTACATATAAGTGTACATATGCATCCAACTGGACCAACCAATGGATGCAACCAATGATTAATCAATCATCACTTATCACGATGTTACTAATCACATGCACACTGCTGATGTTGATGTCATTTGCCAATTAGGATCAGCAGACAGACATGATGGTTCATGAGTGATGGATTTTTTTTTTACGCAATAACAGATCTGATTTTGAATATACAGGGTGGGCCATTTATAGGGATACACCTTAATAAAATGGCCACCATGTTAACCACCATGGTCACCACCCATCTTGAAAAGTTTCCCCCTCTCACATATACTAATGTTCCACAAACAGGAAGTTAATATCACCAACCATTCCCATTTTATTAAGGTGTATCCCCTGTATAACTGCTTTAGTAATCATAACGCTCTAAATAAGTTACATGGCAAAAAAATGGAGAATGTTTTTACTCTCAAAACGTGATCGACACATGTTGATGTTGAACTTTTGGGCAGGAAGTCATCCATCAAATCTGGCAACACTGCTCAAGTCCCATAAATGAATGCAAAGGCCTGTAGAAGCAAGTTAAAATGCAAATGCATTTTTATCTCAACACTATTGGTTAGGTTTAGTGTAGGTGGTACGTTTAGCTCCACTCTTCTGACTGCTGGGATATGTGTATTAACTGCCTTAATAGAATGTTCTACTTTTACATGTGTGTGTTAGGGAAGCATTAGCTTAAATCAAATCGCAATGAATCAGTGTGTAGATAATCAGTAATATTGTGCATCTTGTGCATGTCCTAAACTAAATCTGAAATTTTTTTTCCAGCCAGTCATTTAATGAAAAAAATAATGAGACTTTAGCACTTCAGAGGGAACATTAAGCTGTGAAAGGCAGATTGTTGCACACATTTTTTCTTACGTGATATGTTTGCTTCTTCTTTGGAGCCTTTTTTGATTGATGTCTGGTGTTTGGGTTTTTCTAACTCATCCAAGTCAAGTCAAGTCACTTTTATTTATATAGCGCTTTTAACAATACAGATTGTAGCAAAGCACTGAACATTATCA
>JAUYWG010000042.1:5560281-5570471 GCA_034779775.1 Enteromius afrohamiltoni
GTGTAAAATAATCGTGATTTCAATCATGACCAAAATAATCGTGATTATGATTTTTTCCATAATCGAGCAGCCCTACTAACAGTTCCTCTTGGGTGATGACGAATTTCTTCATCCGCCTGGATTTGAAGTGCTTTAATTTCATTGTCACTTTAGTTGTATGGCATTTCTTTTATTTCTGTAAACAGTGTGAACAGTCAACAGAGTGAATGTGTCATCTGCATCAGAATGTTCTGATTGGCCCAGAGTAGATGTCTTACGTCACCGTTTTCTAAAGTACTGGTAATTTTCTTTCTGCGTTGACACACAGCAGAATTCCGGCAATCCACTGGTAATGTTACAACTTCTCATACTGGTAAATTGCCGGAACAAATTTACAAATTTTTTAAAATGAAAAAATCTCTAAAAATCTCTTTCCAGCAATTTACTAGTAATTTTCCGGCAAAGTCTGTATGTGTGCAATGACAGAATTTTCATTTCGGGAAGAACTATCCTTATAACAGATAAAATCTTGACAATGTCAAAAACATACATATTAAAGTTCTTGATATACATTGTTTGTTTGAATGAATGAATCCATTGAATATTAATCTAGATACTGTCTGAATGCTTAGAATTCATGTAGTATGGGAGTACTACTTTATACTAGGGCTACGCAAAATTCCATCCAGCATTTTAAGCATGTCTGCTACACTTCCACAGCTCTGACAGCGTTGTGTTTGCATCACATACTCGCATATGATAAAAGCCCTTAATTTCAGTTAAATCCCGTTTCATTTGTTTAGTTTGGGTGGTTATACATTCTTGGAAGTCCACTTTGTAGATATTTCAAATTTAATCTTCGTCCTCTTCTTTCAGGTCGGTTAAAAACACAGATGTAAAACCTTTGACCTCAGTGTCCTGTGATGTGACTTTTTTCCAATTGACTTAATAAGCCTCTTCAATCCCCTCTGCTCTCCCCATCCTCCTACATCACCTGCTCTCATCAAGCAGTTTCTTTTATGAACTTGCTTGATCGCTTGGCCCTTATGGATCTGGCTTTGTCTTTACCATCACCTTAGTCATCAGGAGACTGTTTGCTCAGCTTTCTGGCATTGCAGAGACCAATCATTGCTATAAAAATACTTTAAACTAATGGAAAGAATTGACTAGAGGCTGATTTCACAGAAGAAAGCTTTTTTTTATGCTGCAAATTGTTCCTCCACAGTTTTGCTCATGACTATTTTTTAAGGTGTCACTTAAAGTCAGAATGTGATGAGTTTCTTCACACATTGATATTTTACATTTCTTTAACGTAAGTGGATATTTTTTAACAAATGGGACAATTTCAAGAGGGGTGCATGAACTGAGATGAGGAAATGACTTTGTGCATATGCATAGCCCACTTGTCTTACCGGTAGTAAAAACGGTAACACACAGCCTTGTAATCGCAACTTATGCACATAGTGTTTGTGGATAATCACACAAAAGGTTTGCAATCAGGCTACTGTTTTTCTCTTGTTAAAAAGGGCACTTAAGTAGGCTGTCCTTGTTTTGTCCCCATTATGTGTATTCTGGCTTTTTTTTTTTTTTCAGCCCATCCTTCATTTATAATGCTATTCATGGGAGTTTTAATGTTTTTTATTCATGTCCACAGAGTTAATTATAGAACTACTGGACCTAAAAATCTAACTATTCCTGTTAAACTTCCAGGTTCTCTTCTACACAGTTTCAAGGCCAGTGTTTGATGCAGTGCTAGGTTTTACCATGACACTGCCTGTCTTTAATGATTTATGTAGCTCATCTCATGAAATATTTTCCAGTTATGAGTGGTATTTTTTTTTTTTCATGCCTCATATTAGAGCTGTTAATTCAGTTAAACTATACATTATAATAAACACTTCATCATTCAGTACAAAATAAGAACCGTAAATGTCATGGTCACTTAAATGTTTTCATTCCTGTAGTTTGTGCACTGCTCAAGGGAAAAGTGAAAAGATATAGACATAAAGAGATATAAAAGATATATAATATTTTGTCCTGTCCCATTTTATTATGCAGAGATCATAAGTAAGCCATATTTTAAACTCCCCAAAGAGTGTCATCACTGTATCTCTATGATGCAGAAGGGACCATATTGGCCTTTTGGAAGCAGCTTTGGATGCAGTATTATTTTTGCGGTTCAATTGAATGGGAGATGCTGTTGAAACCGAAATAAACATATTTAATTATTGACTTTTTCTTTGCCTCTTCCCTGTGATCTCTTCCCTTTGATTTTTGTTTTATTTTTTTATTTATATGACCATGTCTTCTGGCCTTCTAACCCAGTTTTAATTGGAATTACTAGTCCGGCAAGCTTGAAGCAGTGTGGAGAATAGTGATGTGCTACTTCATGATGATGAGTGTTCATGAGTGTTTTAAAGCTGTTTTCAACCTTTTCTGATCCAGAGATGCCCCATGAGACTACCAACAACCTCTGGGAGGCAATTAGGTGAACATGACCGATTGACACTGTTACTTCACAGGGAAAAAAACAATCTACAGACGAAGTCATGCAGTCCGTCACTAACGGTTCGTTAACACCTATTCCTAATACAGTACATCAGGCAGAACCATGCTTTCATTAATGACCTCAAATATAGTGCATCATCGGAAATATGTAAGACTCTACATTTATTTGTTTCACGATAACAACAAAACATGGTGCTTTTGTAAAATAGTGAAAGCAAAAATGATGCACTGTCTGCTGTATCGCTCTCTGTGAACTTGAGTGGGAAACCTTACAAATATAAAAATCATATCTTTAGAGAGCTACATTCAAATAGAAAAAAAATAGACTATCCAATATTTTTGAAATGTGCGTACAGACGCATTACTACCGCAGAGACAAGTCAGTCACCAACTTCATCTCTTAATCAGAAAACAAAGAAAAATCTTTAGTTGAGGGCAGCCCTACTTGCTTTCATTATTAACCTTAACATACACTCAAGTGCTCATTTACCCAAAAGCATTTGCTCACCCTCCTCCTGTATAATTGTGTCCTCTGTGAAATGTTTTGAGGTTTGACTAATTTAGACTTATTTCTATTGTTTTGGAATGGAACGGAATTTGAATTTGTGTTCTGCATTTAACCCACCACAGTGAGAAGTGAACAACCACGCACACACACACTATGAACACACACCTGGAGCAGTGGGCAGCCAAAACTGTGGCGCCTGGGTAGCAGTTGGTAAATCAGTGCCAGTCGTGGTTTTAAGGATTGAGAGAGTGGTGGACTCCCTTCACCTACCTGGGACACCTTCGGAATACAGATCTGACTCTGTTCATTAGGCCATGAATGTCCCTAGTTTATTTTATTTATTTTTTTTAAGGAAAGGACAGGAATGAGTCAGAGTAAATGGATGTGACATGTCCACATGTACGTCAGCAATGTCTTGTAATAATTTTAGACCTCTATTCTCTTTTATAACAGTTTGCATGAGTTGGACGTAAGTCATCGTTCATTACCACAGCAACTTTTTACGTGTTTCTTGTGTGTGACAAATATCTGTGCACATAACTGGTGGCATTAACACAAGAAAAGTTTGACGTGTATTTAAACATCAACTTACACGTGTAACATTTTAGGGTTTTCTATTTGTTTGGATAATTATGTTGAGTGTGTGTTTTTTTTATTTATTTTTTATATTTCCTGTCTAAACTGATACAAAATAATGTTACCTACTAATGTCAACTTTTTTTTAATACAAATTCAAAGCAAAGCATAAATGTGCAAACAATGTAAACAACTAGTATTTCTTAGAATCCTATTTCATCTAAGTAACCATGGAAATTTCATTCCGTAGTGTTCTGTTGTGCTTTGTGTTTAAGTTTAAACTCTGTTAGAGAGAAAAGTTTTTACACTGTAATGCATGTTACACTGAAACAAAACGAAAAATGCATAGAAAAACCAATAATGTCCTGGCAGAAAATTAACCATAGATTTTCCTTTAAATTTAAGAACATTTCCTTCAACCCTAAAACATAACACAATACAATGTGTAATTCAAAATGTGGATTAAACCCCCTGTAAAACATATGGTAAATTCCTTTTTTTTAAATGCAGAAATAGTAGTCCAAAGACCTTTCTACTTCCAGGGTGTTCATGGGTAATGATTAATTTTTACCAATACTGTTACCAAATAGTTGTATGGTCAACGCAAAGCAAGTCCTCAGATGAAATGCTAGCACTGGCAGTTGCATGATGCAAAAGCGTGAAAGAGTTGCACATCTTCCTCTGTGATGCTGACCGAGCTACAGGCCCTCCATCAATGACCAACACTTCTGAATTAATATGTGCTTCTACTGTCAATATAACAAAAGGGCAAACAGAACAAATACTACTGCATTCTGAAAATAATGCACATTTTCCAGTCCAGTTGTTATGCTGCTAAAATGTTTTTTATTTTTTTTCCTGATCTGGCTTTAGAATGCTAATGAAAATGTGAATATATCAATATCAGCATCTCTTGTATGAATGTCAAAATCAGAGAAGCTCTTGTAATACATTTTGAGCTTTAGCTGCATATAGGCCAATCATGAAACCTATAAACCTGTTGCTGCATGTTCACTGAATAATGTACACTTGCAGCAGAACTTGTGTGGTTAATGAGGTTCGCATGTGTCTCACAGGAAGGAGTAGAGGTGAGAGTGGCTCGGATCTTCAACACCTTCGGGTCTCGCATGCACATGAATGATGGGAGAGTGGTCAGTAATTTCATTTTGCAGGCTTTACAGGGAGAGCCGCTGACGGTAAGACCCACTGACCTCGTTAAAATAATGAACCATATACTGTTGATTACACCACCTAACTCTCATTTCAGCTTTCACAGACACACAAAAGGGGGGGTTACTTCAATTTGTAGCCTTGTGAAATTATAAAGTGGTCACCCGTACAGAATGATACCACACAGAGCCTATAAAAAAATATAATCTTAAATTACTTTTTTTGTTACATTTTTAATCTGTTAATCAAAGGGACAAATAATAAAAAAAAAATTATTAATAAAATGCTTTTTCCTATAGCTAGATTTAAACGAATACCAATTGTTTTCAGATTTTTTGCAGAAGGTCATGTGCTCTGATGTATGAATTAATTTGTTTTATATTTTTCAGGTTTACGGTTCAGGTTCTCAGACAAGAGCTTTCCAGTATGTGAGGTAAGCACTTGAGAAAAAAAAACTTCAAATAATTCTATAGGTGGGTTGTCATTTGTTTTGGATGTAGAGCATAAGAGGACACACCTGAAAAAGTGAATAGGTAAATCTCAAAATGTTACAAATGAGAGGGGGAAAAACTATAATGCAGTGAACAAAGATTTACTGTATGTAACATCCATATGTCCCATTTTCCCCCATTTCCATTTGTTTTCATGTCACCACTTGTTTTCTGTTTTTTTCCTCCTAATGTTATTGTGCATGTCAATGATAAGAGCAGAGAACCCATCTGGTCTCTTTAATGTCAAATGAACAGCACAAATGAAATGTGTGAACAAACAAAAGGATTAACACAACACAGTTCCATGTTTTTTCTTAATGAAATGAACCTTGGGGAAAAACAGACCTTCCTGACAGATTGCTTCATGGCGTTTTCAAGGACAGAGGTCGGCTTTTGATGGGATTACTAATGCTTTCTGGTAATTGCGTTGAAGGTATTTCAAAGGCAGAACTCAGTTTTTTGATTTAAAAGGCTGCATAGTTTGTGTACAGACTGATAATGTGGTGACGCTTTAGTGGAGGCAAACATATCAGTTTTTAATGTTTTGGACTGATATCCACGGAACTGTGGGATTCTTGGGGAAGTGAGGCGTAAATATGACCAGTGAATATACAGTTGTGTTCAAAATATAAGCAGTGTTTTTTTAAAACATAAGTTAAGTTCAGAATTCTTATAATATTTTTATTTCCATTTATTGGGAACACTGCACATTATATTTTACTTCAAAACACGAAAATTGTTTCTCTTACTATGGTGTCGGGCCTATTTATCGCATACCAGGGATCATGGATCAATTTGCTCATAACAAAATACTTGAAGAGGTCATGCTGCCTTGTGCTAAAGAGGAAATGCCCTTGAAATGGGTGTTTCAACAAGACAATAACCCCAAACACACCAGTAGTCGAGCAGCATCTTGGTTCCAGACCAACAAAATAAAGGTTATGGAGTGGCCACCCCAATCCCTGGACCTTAACCC
Source organism: Enteromius afrohamiltoni (assembly GCA_034779775.1). Classification (NCBI taxonomy): domain Eukaryota; kingdom Metazoa; phylum Chordata; class Actinopteri; order Cypriniformes; family Cyprinidae; genus Enteromius; species Enteromius afrohamiltoni. The sequence goes on from JAUYWG010000042.1 coordinate 5,566,490, forward strand.
AATAGAAAACTTGTGGGGTGACATCAAAAATGCTGTTTCTGAGGCAAAACTAAGAAATACAGAGGAATTGTCAAATCATCTGTGGCTGGAATACCTGTTTACAAGTGCCAGATTTGAGGTTGACTCCATGCAGCACAGATGTGATGCCGTTCCTAAAAACTAAATATTCGTTTAGTGATTCACGGGAAAAGATTTTTCAGTTTTGTGAAGTAAAAATTTGAGTTTGTATTGAAAAAGGCAGACGCTGCTATTTTTTTTTTAACAGCCCAATATTATTTTTTCTGTCATTTTTTGTAAAGTAATTAAAATATTGTTTGTTTTTCGTGTTTTGATGTAAAATATAATGTGCAGTGTTCCCAGTAAATGGAAACAAAAATATTCTAAGAATTCTGAGCTTTACTTGCGTTTTAAAAAACACGGCTATTATTTTGAACACAACTGTAAGTGTGTATATATCTTTAATAATAAATTGTGCATTACTGCATTATTACATTATATTTTTCCAAGTCTATTTCGTCTTCTCTTACGTATAGATATTTATAGTTTTAAATGTACAGAATTTCTAATTGCTGTTTTATTTTGCTTTTTAAAGATTCTGGTATATGCATCTAACAGTAACGATGTTTAGGAAAAAGTACTGCCAAATTAACTTAATTTAATTACAGTTACTTATAAAGTACTTAATAATAATAATAATAATATTATTATTATTATTATTATTATTATTATTAATAATGCATTTTATTTAAAGGCGCCTTTCTGAACACCCAAGGACACCCTACAGCAAGCAACCAATAACGTAATAACAGTAAAGAGACATTATAAAATATACGACATAAGAAAATTCATTACACATCAAGAAAATAAAAAAGCTTCAATTACATGTAAGCCTGAGTAAAAAAATACATTTGCATACGTGATTTAAAAATATTAAGACTGTCACTGTTCCTTATGTTGGGGGGGAGCAGATTCCACAATCGAGGTGCCACAAGAGAGAACAGTGTTAATTGATCTAAGAGAACGAGAATGAGTGTAGATGTTTAGAAGATCGGTGAGATATGGAGGAGCCAAACTGTGTAGAGCCTTAAATGTGAAAAGTAAAAGTACTTTCGTTGCATACTATACTAATAATAATCTATAATAATCTAAAGATACAATTGAATGCAGCATCTTTAACCCTTGTCGTCGCGCATTTGTACTGATTCACAGAGAAACCATACAGATAAGACTAAAATTAATCAAATCTAACAATAGACATGTATAAACATGAGAAATATATCTTTATAAAGCTTGAAGTGTTTATAAACACAAATATAATCTAGTTATGTGATCCGTAAAGAAGGTACAGTCTTTCCTGTATATGAAAACTTGAAATGTACTAATTAACAAAAAACTAATTCAAATCAAAAACGAATATCATCTCGTTATGCAATTAAAATGATGTAAAAATATTTCCCATATATGAAAGTTTGAAGTCTCTATTTTTACATTAAACCTTTAAATGAACAAATTAAACCAGAGGCCAATCGCACCAGCATATGGTCTCACAAGGGGTCTGAGGATCTCAATGGTAGTCAGGCTACCTCTAGTGAACACATGGAGGTCCTCCAAAGAAATGATACCCTGATACACTGCCAAACCAGTCATGATGGAGGATGTAGCAGGCATCAGAACGTTCTCCACGGCGTCTTCAGACTCTGTCACACGTGATTAGTGTGAAAATTCATCTGTGAAGAGCACAGGGCGCCAGTGATGAATTTGCCAATTTTGGTGTTTTCTGACAAATGCCAAACGCCCAGCAAGGTGTTGGACTGTAATCACAATCTGTATCCTCTGTAGACATCGGGCCCTCATACCACCCTCATGGAGTCTGTTTTTGACTGTTTGAGCAGACACATGCACATTTGTGGCCTGCTGGAGGTCATGCAGGGTTCTGGCAGTGCTCCTCCTGTTCCTCCTTGCACTAAAGGCAGAGGTGGCGGTCCTGCTGCTGGGTTGTTGCCGCCCTTCAGCCTCCTCTACATCTCTTGATGTACTGGCCTGTCTCCTGGTAGTGCCTCCATGCTCTGGACACTACGCTGACAGACACAGCAAACCCTTTGCCACAGCTCGCGTTGATGTGCCATCCTGGATGAGCTGCACTACCTGAGCCACTTGTGTGGGTTGTAGACTCCGTCTCATGCTACCACTAGAGTGAAAGCACCGCCAGCATTTAAAAGTGACCAAAGCATCAGTCAGAAAGCACAGGAACTGAGAAGCGGTCTGTGGTCACCACCTGCAGAACCACTCATTTATTGAGAGTGACTTGCTAATTGCCTATAATTTCCACCTGTTGTCTATTCCATTTATACAACAGTATGTGAAACTGATTGTCCATCAGTGTTGCTTCCTAAGTGGGCAGTTTGATTTCACAGAAGTGTGATTGACTTGGAGTTTCATTGAGTTGTTTAAGTGTCCTCTTTATTTTATGTATATCAAGATTAATCAAATTTTCATTGGTTTTTAAAAAAGATGAGTAATATGCCAGATTAAGCCAGGAATAAATTTGCCGGAATAAAACCGTAAAAAATATGTTAAAAGTTTATTTTTCTGTTAATAAACCGTAATAACTGATGTATTCAAGCAGCTGATACCAATACCAGTGTAACTGCACGATTGTTGTTACTCAAAAGTTAAATATCAATATGCACATGGTCTGGAGGAAAAGACTTGATCACACTAAAGAAGGGATGATATGATCGAAGGTAAAGTGGACTCCTATTTGAACATGGCACTGGTTTGATAACGTGTATTTTCACTGGCTCTGATATCCCTTTTAGGGTCAGAGCGCACTCTGCTCAAAGGAGATTGCGCCACAGCTCTGGTCTGAATCATCCTAAAGATAAATACGGTAGTGTTATCTCAAATAAGAAGCCTAGAGAAGATGGACCAGTATGAGTGAGCTCATAGTGTTAATAAAGGCAAAGAGACGAATTCACATCTGTCATTCCAGCTGGATTGAAAGATTAAAGGCAACTCTTGTGGCTCGTGTTTGGCACACATTTAAAAGGAATGGTTCATCCCAAAAATGACAATTCTTGAAAATTGAGAAAATCTAGAAAATTCCTGCCAGTGATGGTGTTACTATTAGTGTTTGTGTGTGTGTCAAGGCTTTTTTGTATTTCAGACAGTATTTTTTTTATTAGTATTATTATATGGACCAGCTATTAGATCTTCTGAAGTGTAAAATTGTAGTCTGCATAAAAAAGCATATTGATTGGATGCAGGAGAATCCCAAATATAACAAACTATGCTCAAGCCCTTCTTTTATTGCAAAACTGGGATTTGTTTTACTGGTTCGTTATCTGCCAGTCTGAAATTTTGACTCTAATAACTGAGAATAATAATATCTCTTCAGAAAACCTCTTCTCAATTTAAGCCACATGGAGTTCTAATTCATATGTGAAGCACAAGCATGTAGGCAGTGTTCAACACCTAGGGGGCTTTGAAAAACCACCAACCTTAAGTTTAAGTAGTAGTGATGTTTGACTTAACCTGACTGGTTCTGACAACCCCCTCAATGCTTCATGCAAGAGTGTAACAGCTTGAGAAAAGACCCAGTAAGAAAATATTCTTTGTGTATTCACAGTGTAACCTGAACATTAATGTTATTCTCGTTTAAAGGGGTCATACGGCGGTACATGCACTTTTTCAAGCTGTTTGGACTGAAATGTGTGTAGGGAGTGTGTGTACACAACCACCCTACAATGATAGATCCACAGGTAGTTTTCTTTTAATTTAATAAAAATAAGTTGCCCGTTCTGAAATCAAGCCATTCTCAAATGCATGTCAGTGTGGCGTCACACCAACAGAGGCCACTCCCATAATAGTTGATTGACAGCAGCATGTCACACAGACTGAACTGCTGTCTTACCTCAGACCCGCCCTGAGTGAGCCGTCATCAGACCGAGATGCAGAGACAAGCAAGACTCCTAAGAGATTG
>JAUYWG010000042.1:5589804-5612413 GCA_034779775.1 Enteromius afrohamiltoni
AGCTTTGACATTCCTGCAAAACATCTTTTCATGGTGCTGTCAGTAGTATTTACCAGAGATTTGCTTTGGCTGTAAGATATTACCTGACTGAATGAAGGAAAATAGTCACTCAGCAGCTGAAAAAAATCTATAAGTTGAAAGCACCAAGATGTTGAAAGCATATTATAATACCTCCACATTATGTTCACGCGAATCATTCATGATCCAGCCTCGCCTACAGAAGCAGTGAGTTTAATGTCTTTTAAATAATCTTTGCAAATCTCTTTCCTAATGATGTGTTAATTAGCAAGTTTCACTAAAAAAAGATCCTCTGAGAGCGCCTCGGAAAAGAGGGGCGGAGTCAGCAGAGCTCATGAAGATTTAAAGGGGAAGTACACAGAACAGAGTGATTTAAAGCTGTTTTTGACAGGGTAATATTAGCTTTTTCCACACTATATTTCAGAAATTGTAAAGCAATCTATATTACAAACTTTCCATTAAGATCCTAAAGAATCATATTAGCTTGCGGAAAATTGCTTTTGTATGACCCCTTTAAAATCTGCTAAAAATATACAGCATAACATATATGATCAATGATGACTATATGCAGCTGCCTGAAGCTTATTTGCTCTCTTTTGGCATCACGTCAAATTACATTCTCAAAAAAAAGGTAAAAAGCTGTCACTGGGGTGGTACCTATTAGGTTCAAATATGTACACTTTAAGCACTGATATGTACCTTTAAGGTACCAAAATGGACCCTTTAGGAACAAACATGTGTCTCTTGTAAAGGTTCTGCCCCATGTAACAGCTTTTGTACATTTATTTCTGAGAGTGTAAATAGGGCGAACATCTGGGCAAAAGTTATGTGTTTTCAAACTTTAAGATGATAAAATGACTTCAGGGTATAATGGCATTTCTTCAACAATGGGCACTATTTTTTTGTTTATCTTGTTTTACTTTTCAAAATGTTTTAGTCACAGACATTCAGTCTGGACTATAATAAAGTCTATAATAAATAATATTAGGGATGTAACTATTGTAACTACCGTCGAACCGCAATACCAGCCCTTGTTTTCAGGGCGCGCACACCTCTCCTCTCTGCATCGGTTCTGTTCAGCGAGCGGCTGAGAGGAGCAGGGCTATCAGTTAAAATAGATATATTGTTACTTCTAACTCTATTTTACATGCAAACAGAGCCAAAATCACAGCATAGCCTTTGCCTATATCTTATGTGTACTTGGTTTCATTATTATGAATTATAAATATAATTACAAACAATTATAAATAAGCATTTTAAGCTAGAATAACATCTTGTAAGGTAGAGCTAGTTCAGTAGGCCTTATAATGGCGTGCATTTCAGTCACTATTTCATATTCATTCATAAACCATTAAATATATCAGTGAAAGCAGTTATACTGAGAATTAGGGTGCATTGAATAACATTATGTGACCACAGAGAAGCAAGATAATGTGACGCACTGACGTAATGAATATGCAAATTGTGTTTTAAATCGGATGTGTGGAAGGTTTAAGAATATTTTGTTATTAAAATTGAAGTTCCTGTTTCAAAGTTTACAGATAGATGGCTAATGTATGTGCCATTGATGTAAACTGTAAACTTTAACTACATCTTAACTACACTGGGACAGAAAAGACTTTTTCAATGCAGTGAAAAATGTGCTGTTATGACTCATACTGCACTCTTACATAACATTCAATAGGCTCCACGTAGATTCTTTACTGGCAAAAAGCCTGTTTAATTAGCGACTATAATGCTACTTGAGCCAGACTTGCTGGCCAAATGTTTGGACTGTTTAGTCCAGCAGAGTTAATGGATCTGGCTAAAGCTGGAACAGACCAACACACAGGCTAAATAAGCAGCAAGAAAATAAATACTTAAGAACAGTTAATCACATCAACAGATGGGAGAAGAGAGATCTTACCTGCTTCACAAAAACAAATCAGCAGGAAGGTGCAAAGAAGCGCAAACACACGAATACGAAGCATCACGTCAACCTGTGTGATGAACAGATCATGGGACAGAATAATTGCAAAAACTATATTCAGTTCGTTTATTATTATAGCATCACACAACAAAACAAATAAACTAAAATCCAAATTTTCATATATATTTTTGTCAGGTAAAGGTTTAGTCTATTATTTTTTTGACAGATGAAGGCTGTTTGTTCCTCCTTTTTTTTTTTAAGAAAAAAGCAAAGTGCATCTTTAAAAAAAAAACAAAAAAACCTGTGGACAAAAACAAGGAGACTCATCTTTAGCTTAAGAGACAGGGGGCTTTATTTACCGTTCTGTGTACAATGGGCAAATGAACAAAGACTGAGCTGTAAACTATTCAAAAGTAATTAAATGGCTGGCTGAATCCGTTTGAGGAGTTGAGAGACCTTCAGCAGAAACCATCAAAATCCACCTGACTCCTATCTTAAAGTGACTGCCTAATGTGAAAGTATATCCACATTTAAAGACTATAGCATTTATTAGAAACAGAAATGGAGATGAACATATTTACAGTCATTTTAATCGATCTTGCTAAATAAAAATATCAATTATGCTGCCAGACGAAAGGAAACTTACCTAGAAGTTAGCAGCAGAGAAAAGCCAGTGAGATTGAGTCTAAACTCAAAACACTGAGCTTGTGTGTCCTTTTCAAGTAAGTGCTACTGACCAGCAAAATAACATGAGCGCTTTGCTTTTTGCCAGAAAAGATGCCATCACATTCTTCTTCTAAGCCAGACTCAACATGTCCACGTTACTTCAGCGGTGAGGGAGCGTTTGTGCTGGCCCCGACAGAAGAAATAGGGCACATGCAGAAGCAAAAGAAAAACTGCTCAGTGGTACATTTACCGGTCACAATGTCATTCATGTTTATACAAGATTTTATTGACATGTCAGATTTCAGGAGTGGGAGTGAAAACCGCATGCCGTCAGCAGACAGAGAGAAATAGACGTAACTTTTTTTTCTCATCTTCGTTGCATTCATCAGCACAATGACTGTCCCTGTCTGAGAAAACACTCGCCAATCACACATCTATACAAGCAGTGCATGTGAATGAGGATTGTGGATAGTTTTCATATGGTGGAAAGAATCCGAGTTTGGATTAAATGAAAACAAAACAACAAGTTCCTTTTTGCAAAAGATGCAAAGGATGAAATGCACTTCTATCACGTGTAGCCTAACTAACTAACTAGCAAACGTTTTATTGAGTTTATTAGTGTATATATATATATATATATATATATATATGTATATGTACACAGTACTCAACATTTGAAGTGGATCAAAAAAGTTGATCAAAACTGACAAAAAGACACGAAAAAGACAAGAAAAAAAGAATTGGTTTTAACTTTGATTAAAGGTTTTGATCCACTTCAATTGTTGACTACTGTATATATATATATATATATATATGTAACCTGAAGGGTATCATTGTTACAGTACAACCACATTATTAAAAATAATAAAATCATATTAATATTCACATTTTAAAACCAGGTTGTACCTACTTTACGTCTCTGAACCCCAGTGCAGATCAAATCTGTTAATTTGTGCATTGACTAAATAAAACGCGTCAGAGTTGTTTCGTTTTCAAAGAAAAATAAGAAATAAACAATTTAGTTAGCAGCAAGTAAGCTTGATGCAGTCGCCTCTCGATTTTCACAGTTTTCGCCAAACGACTATCAAAAAAGAAGAAAACCAGATGGTAATCGCGAAAGTTGATGTACTTAATGGATGTTGCTATGTTTCGATAAAAAGTTGGCACCTGAACAAAACGGGGTTATGATATGAAAAGCCTGGAAAGGTAATTTATTTTCTGTTTTACTCTAGAGCTGTCTGATAGTGACATCCACTGGAGAACTGCACACATGGCATGCACTTTTTGTAAAAAAAAAACTAGTTTTATTAAAAAGTCAATCTGCAGATGTTGTGAAGAACTGATACATTCTTTTTTCTTCACAATATTAAGGAAAAATAGACAGACAACAGCTCCGAAGGTCATTTTAAGTTATTTTGCAAAACTTTTATTGAACAAAAGTATTTCAATTCTCACCACACTGTCCTCAATACAGTACCATAATGCTGGATCTAAACGATTCATATATGCACCATATCTTTTTTTAATATATATATATATATATATATATGTACATACAGTGGAAAGAGGAATTAAATAACATTGCTCAATAACATTCAGACAAATAGATTAAAAAACAAAAATCTGAAAACCCCTTGACCAACACGCTTATTGGTAAACAGACTTAGAGTAATTGACAAAAGTAAAGAAATAAAATCAGAATTTGTTTTATTACTCTCGAATTAGTGTTCACAATCAACTATGTGTTACTGAGAGCAAAGAAGACGTGTTGGTGAGGTGCAATAAGACATCAACAGTAGCAGAACTGGAAGTGGGCGGCACATTTGGTTGAAAGGACACACATTCAAACGTTCCCCTCGTCTACAGAAACTACTCTCTCATAATAGCTATAATCTCTCCCTCTTTCTCCCCATCTCATTTAACGCCTGTCATAACCTCGGCATTTATCTACCTTTATGAAATACCCTGATTCTGAAGAAACCCTGAAGTGAACTGGATACAAGCTGTGTATGTTCGAATCACAGGAGCAGATATGCCTAAACAACGATGGGACTGCAGATGAAAAAACAGTGTTTGTAAAGGCTCACAGGATGGGACAGCAGGGTGAAATCTGACTGTCATCTCAATGATCAGTTTGGATCCCGATTCAGACAGCGTAATGCAATGCAGTTGCAGTATGAACATGCATCCAGAAGTTGCATGGCTTTCGCATGAGCTCTATGAATGGAGAAACCCCAAATCACACTCCTCGTTCTTCACCTGCTTTGAAGGATCGAGGTTAAGACATGCACATAAGTCTTTCCTCCTCTGCTAATTCAGTACAAGAGCTACAAATTTACATACTGTAATGCTCTTTTGGGCAGAAAAATGTAAACCAATGTAGTGTGGGTTGAGGTTGCTGATTGACCAGGAACAGGAAGAGCAGAAGAACAGCCGTCCAAAGGCTGGGAGAGAGTTGTACAGATGTTGCTCAGTGAAATGCCATTCTGTTTTTCATTACCAAAACCTCCAAAGGGACTGTAAATCATAAAAAAACAGGGCACGCATATCAAGGACGGACATCTCTGTTTAAAAGAATGATAAGTTGCTACTGCTCCCTACAGGAGTGGAGGCAATGTTGGGCTTTGAAATGTCAAATAGTCCTTGAAGTTGCTTCTGAAAGGAGCAAGAGAAAAAAGAAGGAAAGAAGGGAACGGAGGTGCACGGGGGAGAGGTAACGTCTGCGACAAATTCAGGCTAGGGGCTTAACCAGATAGAGTTTGTCTCCTTGCTCACTGGTGAAGATGGGTGCTTTCTTGTAGTGCTCTACAAGCTCATCCATACTGCTAAAACGCCGCTGACCAATGCAGTATACTCCATCCTGCAGCTGCACCTTGAAGTGCTTGTTCTTCCCCACAGCCTTCAGAGAAATTGAGAAATCGCTGGGCTGAGACAAAAAAAAGACATGCAGAGATAAATGAATGGGATGTTGTTGCTGCTGCTTTTCATTTCTTAAACACCAGATGGCAGCATTGATTCAAATACCATAAAGCCTGACACCAAGTCACAAGGCAACAGAGAGGGGACATACAGTAGCTTTTTTGGGACAGTAAAGCTTGATCCAAGATTTATGCATTAAACTTAAGTACTTTGTTATTTCCAGGAGTATTCGTTTAAGATCTTAGATTGATTGCTTGTTATGATCCCTCATAAGATTCTGCAAGCTTTATCTTGTATAAAATAAAAAAAAAACACAAATGCATTAATATATTGCGTGATATATTGCCCAGCCGTAACTGGTGAAAATTGTTACCATGATTTGAAAAATCTCACATTATTCAGAAAAAACTGGTCAAATATTGAAAACTTACAGTTATAAAAAATTATAATTGAAATAGATAACAACATGGTACCTAAAAATTTTCAAAGAATATAATATCCCTGAAATAAATTACCTCCAATTCGTAAAGTCTCTGACCACATTAATATAATTATTATGTAATATTAAATATAATTGAAATTGATTTCCAGCCAGTACTACGCGGCTATCATATATTGTGTTACCATACTGTATATACACTATATTGCCCCCCCCCTTCTAATGGACAGGTTTGATGGGTTTTTGGCTCAAGCTCTGAATTTAAAGTCACAGCAGAGGTGTTCAGCTGGGATTAGGACTGGGCTTTCTCCAGACCTGTTAAATTCTTCCACACTGACAGAATCAATCATTTCTTTTCAAACCTTGCCTTAAACACAGAGCCATTTTAGAATAGAAAAGGCTCCTGTCCAAATCTTTATATACTTAAACATTAAGATTTGTACTTGTACTTTAACGCGTTAATTTTGATTAATTAATTACACAAAAATAACGTGTTACATTTTTTTTAACACATTTTAATCGCACTTATTTTTGCACCGTGGAACGCTTCTCACTGGATGAGTTTCGGCGGACTGATTATACTGGAGCACCAATTACCCTTTCTAATGCACTGAATGCATAGATATATATAGAATGACACAATATTTTGGGTGAGCGAGCAGCCTGTGGTAAGATGTCTGCCATATGCGGACATATGCTCACTGTTCTCAGGTCAAATATTTATGTGTGATTAAAATGCGATTAATTAATTACAAAGCCTCTAATTAATTCGATTAATTTTTTTAATCGAGTCCTGACTCTAATTTGTACACATGGAAATGATTAAAGCAGTCAAACCTGTTCATCAGAAGGTGTTGTCCAATTACTTTTGTATGTAATGCCTCATAAAACATTATCTATGTAAGATTTTGATTAGACCACCCACTTTTAAATATCACTATGGGTTATATTCTCATTGCAATTCAAATCAATTCTGCAGGTTTCATGGTTTATTCAACACTGTCCAAATTGGTCTCTGTCACAGAGTACACACAGTGGGTTGTGTATGTAAACTGATCCACCATCCAGTAGCTTGCACAAATAATTGGTTCACACTGAGCAGTTCAGCTGGCTAGTGAAGAGTCTTCCTACTCTGAGTTTCAATACAGTGCATTACATAACTCAATAAGGCTGCATAATTAAGTGGACAGGTTGCTGCAATAGGTAGTTTGGCATGCAGATGTGAGCAAAGTCAGTCCAACTTACCGATGACTCACTGTCCCGTATCAGAAAGTCCCCTTCCACTCCTCTCTCATTAAGTGCACACTCAGCGTGGTGCCGTGTCACATTACCATAGTACCAATCCTTTCCAGCAAATTTGCCTGTACGTGAGGGAACTGTGTGACTGATATGAGGGGAGCCATGACTTGACCCTAAACCCTTGGCTACTGGCCCATCACTGAGTACTACCACATAGTTCTTGGGCACAAGGCCGATCATGCCACGACTGTTTTTACACCTCCACCACTCTGGGTCGTTTTCTGGCTTTTCTAAAACTTCCATCGTCTCCCCCTTTTCAAAGTTCAGTTCCTCCTCTGTGACGGAGCTAAAGGGGTACAGAGTCTGAACCACGTGCAGAATGGAGCTCCCAGAGCCCCCCGGCCGGCCGTTGGCCATTGAAGCCCCTTGCCCCACCTTCAAGGACCGGAAGCCCCCCAACGTGTCCCCAAAAACTCCATCATGGTCTGTGTATACCCCCTCTTCTTGGACGTAGTTGGACGGGAACCAACCGACACGGCCAGCATGGCTACCCCTCCACCAGCCGTCACTGCACTTTTCCATCACAACCACCCTCTCCCCTTTTATGAGGTTGAGTTCATCTTCACGCTCCGCACCATAAGAAAACTTCACCACTGCAGGAATGTTCAAGTCGTAGATCCGCTCGGCCCCGCCCACTCCACCTCCTCCTGCACTGCCATTGGATGGGTACTCTGCCTCTGTGCTGGGTGTGGGTGATGGATCACGGGCACTAGTCTTCCTTTTCGTTTTTCCAAGGCCTAAATGGAATAGAGAGGCACAAAACAGTAAGGAAGTTAAAATCTGAAAGTTGTCAAAACAAAAATGAAAACTGATTGATTGAGTCTCGACTCTTTCATCTTGATTTTTTTTCTTCTAAAATTTCTTAGAAAGAAATGCATAAATTAAACAGGCTTTTTATTAAAGTCACCCCAGGTTTCATGGATTAGCAGATTTTGGGGAGTTGGTAAACTTGGGAATACATTTTCCTGGACAACGTTTATTCAACAGTGTTCATTTGTTCTTGAACATCTGCATTCTTCTTCCAATGCAGAAGTATAATGATAACACTAACCTTACACTAAATCTAAAGTCATAAACTACTTCATGGTAATATTTTGAATCCTAAATCTAAAGTGCCACAGCACAATAGTCCTGAGTGTGCATTCTTAACTGAATGTAGGGAGAGACAAAAACTGGGTACCAAAAATACACTGACAAGAAATAGATAGCATACTGTATCATTCTTTTCCAATGTATGATTGCACATACAGTACAACAAACAACATGCACTGTGACTACAATAGCACTTTATTTCAGACAGACAATCAGTCAGAAAAACCATTAGTTGCTCTAATGCCAAAGGGGACAAATTTGGTGACGTAAGCAGCATAGAAATGACATGCTTCTGCTTTAAATTCCCAATGATTCACATTGCTGCAAAGTACCCTTATGTTCACTGACGTCTTAAAGCATTACATTTTCTCCTACTAAAGAAAACTGCCACCACTTCTGGGCAAATAGAAGCTGATCTACTCAATACTAGTGATGTGACAGAGCAGACTGTGTTAGAGGGCACAAAAGTAAACACTTGAGTCCTAGGGGTGCATTGGGAACCGTGGAAGAAAAGAGAGATTAAGGATTGAAGACTTTCAAATTCAGCTTTAAAAAAAGGTGGGATTACTCTGATCTGGTTATCTAACAAAGGAACAAGTAACCTAAGAAACAGACAGTACTTTAAGCACATTAATTTCCATCTAAAAAACAAAACAAATACATACACCCCTAGTAGGTAGCTTATTTTCTTATACAAAAAACCTACTTTCAGTGAGCCAGATCAGTACACATATACCATTTTCCATAACTCCAATATTGCTCTACATCTCTACAAACACCCCTGCCAGCATTCAGGTGGTTTATTCAATGCATGCACATTTTCTGCATGTTTTAATGACAAGACCAAAAAAACCCCTCAAAATCTTGTTTTTACAATGAGCTGATTTTGGCAGTTACCAGCATTCCGTTGTACATGTAAACACATTCATTGTCTATATGCCAGTTAAACAGACAGGTAACCTGTCGTATCCTGAGTAGGACCCCAGTTTGCATTTCAGTGTCTTGACAGGCAGCCAAAAATAAGCCCTCTCACTTGTTCCCAGGTAACAGAGGAGATCTGCCACTGCCAATGTTCCTGCCTCCTCTACGGATCCCATGTGGCCACGTACAGCACACAATCAGACGCTTTTACATGTGTATATGCACGCTCGGTGTGCCGTCACTGCGAACAGAGTACACAGAAAGCGTCGTGAGGTGTGGAAATTGAGCCTGGTAAATCCTTGTAGATTCCAAACCCCAGTTCTCTTTGAGCAATGGGCCTCCCAGCAACAGGGGCAGTATGCGGGAGCTGCTTCATTTCGATATGACTGGAAAAGGTGCAAGGGTGGGATGAGAAGGTTTCAAAAGAAACTCAATCTGACGTGAGCTGACAGGAGAAAGAAAAGTCAATTTGGAAAGTAATGACGCACAGAATAACAGAGCCGTGGGAATGCAAGAGAACATTTGATGTCTGTCACAATTCTCTAGGAGCCTACCAAATGATCTCCAAAGCTTTCTCACGTGCATCCATGCGTGCTTGCACACACAAGCATCTCTTGCACGCGAGCAGAATTCTTAGGCTCTAATAGATATGCGTGAAGACAATTTCCATCTTTTTCCATCTTGGTGTGTGTGCTTGACCACTGAAGTAAACTTAACAGGTGCATCCCCCAGGGACTGTCAGTCTCACACCACACTGCACGTTAACCTAGAATACCTCTACCAAAGGCTTTCTGAGGTGTGAATTAATCTGAAACCATTCCTGACTTCAGACTACGTTAACCCTTCGCAGTCTAAAAGGTAGGGAGTGGCTTGTGTACCTGAAGAAGTCCTAAAAGTGACTCCAATGATCAATAATATCAAGGAAATGCAGGTGATTTATATATTTATACATACATACTGTGTACATATATGTTAGCATTAGCGCACTACACATTGACTTGCTGTCTGGATTAGTAACAGCACTCAAAACGCTGTGATGTGAAAGTGACCGGAACTAAAAACAAGAACAGTTAAGAGTCAATTTTCTAGTTCAAAGGGAGCAAAAACTTTTCCCTGCTGGAACTTTAAGACTGTGTTGGCTGAGAATGATGTGTACTTCTGAGGCTCGGCTGTCAGGGAATGAACACTGCAACACAAACAGAACAAGGACCTTCTGGGAAATCTAGAAATAGAAGCACGTCCCACCACCAGTGACAAATACGTGAGAGGAACGCCTGAGAAGTCTCAAAAAAGGAGAATGAAATCCACGTACAAGTCTTTGAGGTGACACAATGTGAAGCCTCTTTTCAGAGGTCCCAGAGAGGGATGAAGCTGATATATGAAGAGCTGCACTGGACCATCTCAAGTGACCAAATCTTATCACAATACTACAAGCAATACAATAATGCAAACTCCCTCATGGCCGCTCCGACACATTCCTTCTAATGCAGCCAGACACTCTCATACACAATTGCACAAAGGCACTCACATAACTGCTAACCTACAAGTTTTCATTCTTACCCACGTCTTTGCAAGCTGGCAATATAACCGTTTATTAACTCGCATTTCCAGAAAGCAATCACCCCTTTCTCCTTAACCTTTACACTAACAGTTTACCTATGTTTTCTTATGTCAGATATCAAACTGAATTGTTAACAGGCAAATCATCCAACCATCAAAGCTGCAATAATGGCGCTCCCCCACCATTATGCTGTCCATTAAGCTCCATACCACAATAATACCCAAATATCCCTTTATTCAATTAACTTCCCATCTATATGATTAGCTTGGAACTTAACCCACAGTAAAGCTGCAGGCTCCATTTGTCTTTCATTGAGCCCTGCCTCTATCAGGGAGTTACATTCAGACATGGAGAATTTTTCTTTCCTCATGGTCCACAAATTGAGGCGCTTATATTTTAGAAGGTGACAGAACCCCTAACAGTATCAGTCAAAGCAACAAGCTAAAATAAATAAAGGAAATAAAAAAAAATTGTCAATAGTAGTACATAAGAAAATCATTTTATTTTTGAATAGTCACATGTATGTGTGTGCATGCATGCTGTGAAGAGTCATCAAGCTTGTGGGAAAAACCCTACTCTTCTAGCCCTACTAGAAATTCATGTTATTGTTGAACCCAAGGTGTAGATATTACAAAATAGGTACAGTACTTCGTTCAAAAGCTTCATTGACATCCATTTGAAAGTGGAGTAACTGCTTTTGAAGGATAGACCTTCTCAGTGAGGTTGCTTGTCCTAAATTGGGCTGGTTGGTCTACCCAGAAAAGCAGCTACTAGCACCACAGAACCACATTATTTGCACTTTTTTTGTTCTTTTGATGGAATGGCATATAAGGAAATGCCAGTTCACAAAACAAGATGCAAGGGAAAAAATAGTATGTTTGTGTGAGTACTGGAACTCAGAGGTGCCAAGAATAAGTGTGTGTGTACGCTGACAGTTCTTTTGCGAGATCCTCTGATCTTCAAAGATTGACAGGTTTTGAGTTCAACAGGATGGAGGGAGGGTTTGAGTGCAGGTATCCGTGACAACCACCAATCAGAGGTCCCCTGCGTCCTCTCAGTGGGAATTCATTCCCAATGCAGAATTAGCTTAGAAGGTCACTGACGCATATTCATGACCTTCCTCTTGGTATACAAGTAAATGTCCCTCTTGTCTTTGTTCCACAGATTATTAGGGAATAATTTCACAAAATAAATTTCACAAAATAAAAATCAACACCAAAAAAAAAAAAAGTCAACCACACTGCGCTGATTCGTTCCTACTGTTTATTATCCCAAAATCTGAAGGTTTTGCTGTGGATGGACAGATTAAATTTAAATGAGAAGTCTCATTTCAACACTTGTCTAACCTGCTTTAACAATGTTCCACTTAAACTGCTTGGAATTCACACTCATTCACTTACACACAATGGAACACAAAGGAAAGGAAGCGGGTAAAATGTAACACCGTTTTCATGAAAGCTGAATGAACGTCTACTCTGATTTCATTGGCTGTCTCAGAGAACTGAATGTGGAAAATGCTTTGCATTTAACAACTTCGGTAGCTATTAAACCTCTCCACGTCTCTACCCCCCGCAGCAGAGGAGGCATTATCGATTCTCTGCTTCCTGTTGTTCAGAGCTCATTAACAAAATAACAAAATGTTATTTAGAGCTCATTAACTCATGGTAATCACATATGGGACAAACAAACACATAGACAGGGATAAGCATGCTCTCATCCAGGGATACTAATGATTTGGACAGATTTAAACATACATAAATACATTGGTCAGTGTGATTAGTATCATAAAACAGAATCCAGTTACATTCTGGTCTGACAATGCAAGAGCTTTTTAATTTTCCATATTCTCTTTACAAAGTTTTCAGGTTACATTCTCAACCAGTACCCATGGATTCTTTTTCTTCGTCTGCAGCACATGGAAATGGAAACGCTCTGGCCTAGAACTCAGACATTTCATGAGAAGGGCAGAAATTGGGATGCACTGGAGCTAGAAATCCATTAATCATCACACCTGTAGTGTCTTACCCATATGTAGGTCCCGAGACGGCCCATGGGAGAACTGATTGATACCTTGCACTTGTGGAAAATATTCACCAGCTATGGCAAATGTGATAACTGTTTAGCAAGAGACCGTAGAAAATAAAAAAAAGTATCTCTGTATATTTCCAAAAAAGAGCTAGTAATAGTGAGGAACATTGGTGGATTTGCTAATGGACAGCAGGGGGCGCCAGTGTCAGTCCCTAGAGCCACACTAATCTTGAACAAGAGATCAAATTTTAAAGTGTCTATTTTCAATTAAAAGAAATTCCCATGAATCCTGCCCTAACAAAATAATCCCCTCAAAAACTTAGTGTTCAGATGCTTCCCCTTCTTTTGGTGTTTTGATAGACACTGAGGTGGTTTAATGGAATAAAGGAAGGAGGGCCCCTCAAGGTGACTTTAGATCCAAGTGTCTCAACAATAAATTCAATCATTTTTTTATGAACCATCACACACATAATCAAAGGATCCCAGAGTTTGATTTGTGTTGTTGGCTTGTACACAACTCGCTGCAAAAAGAAAAAAAAAACTACAGTCCCAAGAGTCTTCCTTAGTGCCTTGAGATGACAGATTGAGTGTTAAAGGCATGAAGCTCCGCAGGCGTACGGGGGAAGTAGGGCATGGCAACTGAGAGGGTGTTTCATGTACGTCATCTCCTTCTGAAGGACTGTGAGGTCTAGACCTGCACAGACTCTTCAGTATGACATTTAGATCAAAACAGCACAATTTATCTAACGACCCAACTATTCTTAACCTTAAATCAGACTGGCCTTCTGCAGGTTAAGGCCATCAAAAGGCCTTCTGTCAAATTCAAAATTGAAAAACAAAAACAAAAGAGAGCAAGCATTCTAATCATTGTCAGATTTTGGCAGGTTATGGGCACTAAGCAGAGCTGGAGATTGAGTTTTTCTCCCCGGTAAATATTCTATTTGCCTACATATAAACTAGCTTCCTGATGCTGCTGCCAAGATGCTCGCTAAATAAACCAACTTGCCTTAAAAGGCCTGTGAATTGGTGGAATGCTTCAGTGAGCTGTGAGACTTCTTACCGAGAGTGTCTTTAAGGTTCTTCACTAGTGAGGTTTTCTTCAGACTGTTTTTGCGCTCGACATAATTAGAGGGAACGTAGCCGGTGCGGTTGGATGCGTTGCGGACTCTCCACCAGGTCTTGGAATCATCCAGCAACCACAGGCGCTCGTTCTTCCGGATGTCCAGTTCCTGGTCTTGCTGAGCTGTGTAGTCCCACTTGGCTATAACAATCACCTCCTCTGTCATCTTTCATCGAGTCCCACTGCCAAAAGAGAGGAAGAAAAAAAAAATTACTGAAAATCAAAATCCTCTATTGAAAAACTGGCAAGAACCTAAATAGTTTAATAAACGACAAACTGACCAGGAAAGTGTAGATAATAAGATTGAAAACTGAGAAATTTGTCCTTAATAAAAGGTCTGGACCTTCTACTATATTAAGACATTAAGTCAAGCCTCTATGACAAATGCATGACTCAGACGAGAGACAGACATGATTACATATGCTCTATTTAACACATCTTGATCGGCAGGTGAGCTCACACTCCCTCTATCCAACCCATTTACCAGAGGGAGAAAGAGAATAGCAGGAGAATGTGACAGACTGGAGAAGTCAAGAAACAACAATCATTTTGGTGGATGCAGTAATATTTTATTCAAGAGCTTAAAGGTGATAAATGCTAAGTCATTCACATGTTCATTTCCCTGAAAAATGCAAACACTTGGCTCTGTAGTGCTACCAAAACATAGCTGTTTATCTGAAGAGGTGAGTACATTAATGCAACTCACTTCTTGAATGTATCATTGGTGAAATCACCTAGCTAGTCACAACTGTTTCCTGAAATCAAAGTAACTTCATTTAAACCAAGTTCTCTTCTCAAATGTAATGTATAAATATTAAAGGTAAGATTTTATTCCAAATGATACCATATACACTATGCATTTAAACTATGCATTACAGTATGTCAGATGTTCCAAACTCTGTTCCTCGAGGTTCAATCTCCTGCAGAGTTTAGCCACAACTCTAATCAGACACACTTGAACAACCTACTCACATCTCGTGGGATTACTGAAAAGTTACAGGCAGGTGATTCTGATCAAGTTTGGAGCTTAATCTCTGCAGGAAAGTGGACCTCAATAGCTAGAGTTGAGAACCCCTGAATTACGTACTCTACTATCAAGTATATATAAAAATGAATAAATAAGGTAATTTTGTCACACAATATTAGTTTGACAAGCCCTTTTCTTCTGCTACGTAACGAAAGCTGCGACAGTTCACTGCGTGAGATGTCCAACACAAGTACACAAGTATGCGAACTGGGACACCCCTATAGAATGTACTGAATGTTATCTTGCTTATTTTGCTTAAGAGCTTGATCTATTTAAGCATAGATGTCATATTAACAAAAGATTAACCACAGATTAATAGCTAGGGCTGGGCGATTTAATCGTCGATTTATTCATGCGCATTTCGTCAGTAAAGCCGGTGTTGTGCCGAATTTTGACTCCCCTTGTTGAAATCAATAGTAATCCTAACCCCACCCCTAATCCTAACCCCTCCCCCACACCTAACCCTAAACCTACCAATACTAGGGGAGTCATAATACATGATACACAGAGCTGTAGATCACTGATGAGCTACGCAATATCGTAAACGGTTGTCTTATGATGAAATTTTATAATATTTAGATCAGTGGACAATAATCTGTTTGGATATTTGGCTCCCATTTTGAGTTAATTTTGATTGGGTTTCAACAATTTAATGTGTGCATAATATCATATTATGATATTATATCGACCTAGATATCAGTCCTGTCCATTAAAACCCATATAGGTTGACAACTAAAACTGATATAAACATCCTCATTCCGTTAAACAGTGAGACCAGATGTATACCAGAAATATAACTGACAACAGCACTAACAAGCCTAAGAAACAAAGCAAACAGTGAATCTGAGGACTGAGTAGGAGAGTACGAGCAATAAAAAGCAAGTGAGGCAGAAAAGCATTTTCGCAATGGATAAGCCACTTAATCCATGCCATTGGTCTCTTTAAATAAACAGCCAAACCTTCGGACAGAGCCATTAAAAATGACTGTCAAAGGCTGAGCAGAAGTTTTCAAAATACATGGAACGCTCTTGTTCCTCCGAGCAAAATGACAGAAATGATAGTAGGCAATTGCTAAACCCATAAATGAGTTAGTAGGCGGGTTTATTGGCATGGCCGATTTTAAACGCCTAGCCGGAGATGTGAGAGCGAGCTGCTGAAGGATTAAATATGCACTGAATAGTAATGGACTGATTAAGTATTGATAGTGTTTCAGGCAAGCGCACTTAAAGCTCTGTGCTCCTGCTGAGAGAGGTTTTAGGCACGGCTACTAAGTCAAATGCACGGCCATTAGAAGAGAAGGGCAGATTCTGAGAGAGAGGGTACGCGCATGTGGGTGTGTATGCGCGAGCAACAGCTTTCATTTCACGCTTTGCCTACGTTGCACGCGTGATGCAGATCCCATATGCATAGCTTTCTGTTTTCTGAATGTCTATTCTTTTCCAGTTTTTCCGTTTAAGTGTCTGTAGCTATGATTCCATCACTCAGTTTAAGTGCAGTTTGAAGTACCGAGTGATATACTAGTGAAAGAAACACAAATTTGCTGAAAAATATCCCTCGATTTGCAAAACCGTTTTAATGCTCGCTTGAGGTGGTTTTTGTCTGGCGTGAAAAAGGGTTAACGCGAATAATGGGAGATGCAAATGAATAAATTCCTCTGTGCACATCAAAGAGGTCTACTTGCACCTCGTTAATTGGTCATTGCTTTCGGAGATGGATGCCTGCTGTTTGGGAACACTTTTGTGTAATTTAAGTCAAAATTGAACTCAAAATCTAAATGATTGTAACATTGCAGGTGCTGTGCAACAAGATCTCTGGTTAGTCATCCCATTGTGCAAATCACATGACTTTTGATGTGCATGTGGAATTTTGGGGGGAAATGGTGGTTAAATTCTCAACTTTGGATGAAAAGCTGGCTAATGCTACACTTTCTGGGTCTTCATGAAAGCAGTGCTACCCTAGACCAGCCACATTATATTGCACATAAAACTTATAAAAACACAAACTGATGGTCATTCTCTATCTAAATAAGAACTTCTAGGCCAGAATGAGTTGCAGTGTGGACCAGACCTTATGTCTAAATCAAACGTCTGGCTACACAAGGCTAATCTGACCCGTGAATTATGGGCTATTCATTCAAATGCAGATAAACACCATAAATTGATCTGCAGAGGAGCTATATTTGAGCTTCTTTTGCCTGTTTTATGTCTTTAATGAGGCGACAATTTTAATATTAACATCCATCACACCGGAGCACACAACTCAAGAGATGCCTCCCACACACAATTACACCACATAAAGGATTTCATTACCTCTGGCGAGATGAGTATCCATGCTGGGCTGTATTTCATAAATGCAAATATGGCAGCTCAAAGGCAGAGCTCGTTTTCTTTAAAAGCGGTCGTTAAATGACAGTTCAATTAGGAAAGAGGCTGGCCTAGACAGCGCAGCAGCTGGGTAGAAATGTCCCGGTGCTTTAAATCAGTCCTTCCACTCTGCTGGCTGTGAGCTTCGGGTTCATTCATTACCTGAAGCGTGTGACCCCACTCGCTGTGTTTCGGTACAGGGTGGGAAAGAGAGCCACGGTGAACAAGGAGCTGCTAAATGAGATTCTCTAAGGGAGAAAAAGGCCAAAGTTTGAACACTTTGTCAAAGAACGCAGATAGGTAAGAAATGGACAGATGGAAGACACAAAGATAGGGATGATCATCAATATTCAAATATGCTATTTGTTATATGGCATAGGTGCTAAATCCACACCACATGCTACAAATAAATAGTGTCAGTTATAGAAATATAAAATAAACGAAGCTTGTCAATGGATTCATTAATTAGCCCTTAAAATTCCTGACAATTATTGGTCAACTAATATTGTTTTTTAATGGGGAATGGTGATATAATAAGAATGCAGTGTGTGCAGTGCTTTATATCATACTATTTTAATTAAAGATATGCAAGTAAATAATGCATGCATAACAATCGCTGCAATTATATGTATTTTTTGCATAATGTTTACTAAAAAAATATATATATATAAAAAAAATAAAAAGTATTATTAAATTAATATTAAATGATAAGAAATATATTAAATTATAAAAAATATTAAATTAATAGTTAACTAATTTATTAATATAAATAATCAAATTTAATTAGCATGCGCATATCACATCATGTCACCTGCTTTTAAATAAAGTGGCATTTACTGTCTTACAAAGAGCTATAGTTCACTAACAAGCTACGCAACATCGTGTTTCTGTGATAATCTGTGATTGTGACCGTGATATTGCGGAGCTTGTCAGTGAACTACAGCTCTGTGTAGTAAATATGCATGATAATTGAATTGTGATTATTTGTGCAGCCCTATTTCCAGATTTTTTTTAATAAAACAAGCATAAATGGAGCATAAATACCAAATATTGTCTAGGATAATTTATGCCTTTGAGCAAAAATGTTGACAATTACTAATTAAGTGAAGACGCATGTGTGAAATGATTAAGAAGTGTAACTTCTCATAGTGAGTACTGTTATTGCCCAGTCTTATTACAGTACATAATCTCATTTAATTTTCACAGTTAGAGTCATAAATACACGATCTGTGTATAAATTCATCTCACACCCTAAAGAAACGTTCTGATGGCTTCTAGTGAACAGCCTACTTGCACAGGTCTCTCTTTAGACTGACTAGCCCTTGATTTGATAAACAGATAAATGATAACAAATATATTTATAGATAGAGTTAACTACTGAATTATTCAATATACATAATGGCTCTCAAACCATTTAAGACCGCATGCCTGAAAAACACTAGAAAAACTAACACTAGCAATATTCGACAGCAGTAAGAACAGATATCAGAACAACGGTCACGTTCATCTTCAAAATGGCACTGAAATGGAAAAATGAAGCACAGTGAATGATAACATGAGCAGCACCATCTGCTGAGATAACAAGATCAACAACTTTAAACGATGCGTGTTTGTAGAAAAACAAAACGGTTGATAGATTTATGGATATCAGCTTCTGATATAATCTATTAATTAAGCCCTACACTGGTATCATCACTCATTGGTTCAGTGGATCAGGACAGAATCGTGGTCAGAGGACGCCGTTAAAGGTCGCCGTCCATCTCTTTCCTCTTCAGAGAAGCGAGGAGGTCTTCGTCCCGGCAGCGCGGTGATAGATGACACTCATTTTGCTAATCGGAGCCCCGCCCCCTGTAATATCCACACAGCTTAGCCCACCTCCTTAATAATCAAGGCTGTTAAGAAGACCGATGGCTCTGCCGCAGGAAAGCAGATCAATCCTCAAGGCTCAGCGTTCGCTCAGACGCCGGAAAGCTGCTTGGTAATGATCAATCTTACCCGGCTCACTGTCAGCTTACGCTCGCTTACACGTACGGCGGGAGAAGCCTTTTAACCGAGAAGAGACAATTAGCCAGGTTATAAACATTTCTCACCACGAGGCAGAAGGGCTGTCGTACTCCACTTCATATAAATGCTTCAGACTTGCAAAAAAGCATCTGTCTTGCATCCGGCAGCCATGATGTTGTAATGCTTGTGAAGACAAGAACAGAAGGAAGCCACTCTCTGACCTTGAATTGATCTATCCTCGGCCAAGATGTGTTCCCATAGTCCAGATGCACTTAGCACTCTGAGCCCTGCTCTCGAGGGACTAAAAGCATTTAATACAACTAATACATCCGCTAGGCAAATGTCCAGCTCACATTCGCTTAACCCAACCAAACACGTCTCGCACGCAAAGCAGTCGCCAAATATCTGCTCAAACGTGCAGATTACATAACAATTCATGGGATAGTTCTATGTAACTCCATTCAAATCAATTCAATGTGTTTCCAAATTAAAAATGATTCATTATTTCATAGTGATGGTACCGGGATTGGTTTAAAAGAAACCAGAACTTTACCAGTTACACCCATACTTTCTAATTTTAATTATACTTGAAGGCTTCCAATGAAATGTTTACCAAAGCTTCGTTTATGTGATCAAACAACTTTATCCTGTTCTCTATTCGAATGTGTTTTTATTCAAATTTGAGTTGTTCTTATGAGGCAGAGCTTAATTTTTGCTTAATTTTTTAGTGAAGTGCAGTCTTCACTGTTACACGATCCTTCAGAAATCATTCTAATATGTGATATAGGATAAGTGAAATTTGACCTTTTTTAGCTTTTATAATCAAGTAAAAGCTGGGTTCTTTACTTCACATGATTAACGAAAGCTGTTGCTCTGCAAAATTACACAAACAGACTAACGTTGCCCTGAAAAGGACAGTTTTTTGTTGTTCATCGAGGTCATCGTCTCTGAAATTTTGATTAACCTGTGTATGTTCAGATAGCAAGAATAGTGTACTTCAAAAAAGAGAGCGCAGCACACCTGTGCATATAACAGACTGTCAGACTCCTCTTCAGTAACTGCTTTGTTTTCTTGTGCTCCGCCATCTCACAACATTGATGCACCTTTAATATAAGTTAGGTGGCTTATTTTGATAAGATATGTTAACTTTTTTTTTTGATGTTAAGAGGATTAAGCACTTCCACACCGCTTTAATACGAAAGACTTTTCTGCTCGCTCCAATAAATTGTTATTTTTCTGCACTAAACAAGTGAAATTTTCCCAAGATATCCCCAG
Source organism: Enteromius afrohamiltoni (assembly GCA_034779775.1). Lineage (NCBI taxonomy): Eukaryota > Metazoa > Chordata > Actinopteri > Cypriniformes > Cyprinidae > Enteromius > Enteromius afrohamiltoni. The sequence goes on from JAUYWG010000042.1 coordinate 5,610,446, forward strand.
AGATGACAGACAAGATGTTCCAGAATAATAATTTAATTAAACCCTAATTTAGACCAAAAAAACTACGTTCTACATATTTTTTTAATTTCCTAAAAAAACATCCCAAAACGACATCCGACGGGTTTTCCCAGATTGCATCACATAAATTGATTTGCTGCTCAATAAATATTTTTTCATCAATGTTGATAACAGTAGTGCTTCATGCATTGGTGGAAGCTGTGATACACTACCATTAAAAAAACAACACTTATTTAGCATGGTCACATTAAATAATAGATTAACATTTATAATGTTACAAAGGATTTCCTTTTCATTAAAACTCAGAACTGCTTATTAATTCAAATTCACATAAAATATTAAGCAGTTATCAACACTGATAATATTAAAAAACATTAATAACTGAGCACCCAATTTTGATTTTTGCAGGATCGAGTCGTTCTCTTTAATGTCTCTAATTGTTTGTTTTAGAAAGCAATGACATGACATTGGTTTCCTGAGAAGCAAATAAGGAAAGAAGAAGAGCTAAGAGAAAGCAGCAAGCACAAAAGAAATCAAGGAAGAGTGGGTTAAAGATGTACTCTTGCTTTCCCAAAATGCATCTGGCCTGGCCTTCCCCCTCAAGTGGGACTTTAAGAAAGGCTTCAGTCAGGCTGCATCAGCACTCTATAGAGCCTCTCTGGAGCTCTTTACCCAGCACAAAAACACCGGGACTAGGGGAAGAGAGAAAGCACAAAGAAAGAGAGAGAAGAATACAGAGGTCCCACCAGATTCTTCAGTACAGAGGTTAAGAACGGATCTACCACTCATCTCGAACGCTTTCCTGGCCTCTTTTGGATTTCTGTCATGTCTATCAACAGTGGACTGCCACATTCATCTCCATTCAGCAAACAACTCCTGGCACTAATGCAGACGCATTCAAACGGGCTAGAGAATTAAGCTAATGTGCTGGAGCAGGGGTACGGAGTAAATCTGGCCCAATGTGAAAGTGGCAGAGAAATCAGGTCAGGACCTTTAATAGGCAGGGACATGTGCTTTCCCATTGCTGGTGTTAATGATTAGTCTGAACCAGCAGTCCACCCATCTCACGCCTCCTCTGTGCTTCTCTCCCGCGAATGAACTCACACACACACACACACACGCCGACCAGACTGCTCTGATCTCAGAAACACAAGACATTACATCATACAACACTGAGAAATGCACGAGCAGCTTAAAATAGACAGCGGCGAGAAGGAATCAAGTTGGACAGTGACATGGCGAGAGTGGTTTTAAACCGGTTATTTGTGAAAATGAAAGAGTAGGATGATGATGAAATGCCGGTAGACTGTCAACACCAACACGCTAAAGGAATACTACTCTATTTATGTATGGACAAAGAAACTGCATGGATCTGTATGCAAATGATCTAAAAATAAAAGTGAAAACACATGGTATAGTATAGAAAATGTACTGTTCAGAAATAGTATATCATAGATATACTGATAAATTCATGGATGCTGATTGATCGATGCAGACCTGTTAAAAAATAACCTTTACTAAAAATATCACCTTTATTTTATTTAGTGTTTTAAGGCCTTTGAGATTAAATAGGGACACATGGGTGTATGGCTGACACATCTGAAGCACACACACAGATAAACAGAAATGAAATAGTTAAACTATTATATTAATACAAACGGACATACATTCACACATATTGTGTTGCAATTTTTGATATTTGAAATAAATGAAAGGTGACAGTTACTGCAAGTCTTCTCTTTTAAAGAATGTATGTGTTATTTTCAGGTTTCACTGTAATGATTTTAAGACAAAATTGTAAAAGCTTTATGAGCAAAATGGCAAACTTTTATAATGATTTTATAATGTTTCCATCGGCAGACATGAAATGCAATGTTTGTGTGCTCATTAGTGGTCTTCCGCTGACATCTAGCGGTTATTAATTGCATTTCTTACAGAACACAATGTTTA
>JAUYWG010000042.1:5650480-5685793 GCA_034779775.1 Enteromius afrohamiltoni
AACCCCAAAACAAGACTGTGAGGAATGGAAAGACTGCACGGGCAAGGTTTTTCAGGAACCCATAGATGCCAACAATTTGTTTAGACAAATTTAGAGAACTGACTAAAACGATAGCATTGTCCAACTTATATTACACAGTGTCACCTGTTAGGTGGTTCTGGTGGACTGTGACCTAAAAATGAGTCAAAATTGTTCTGCTTAGCAGAATCAAATTAGACAGATGCCAATATACACAACACAATATGGACTATCTAAACCAGTGTATTTACATACAGTATATCCGCGTCTCAGTATTCCCATGAACTGAGCCAGCCGGGCATCAGGCCTAATCCTGTATTTGAGGAACAGCATTGTGATCCTCTGCGTATTACGGACCGAAAACATGGATAACGGCCCGTTCCAAACATGGATTTGTGCCTGATACATTATAATATCACACGGTAAAGCTAAACACAGTGTATCACAATAGTTCAGATTATCGATTTAGACCTATTATTTTTTTCATCTGATCATTATAAATTACAGAAATTATTACAAATCATTTGAGGCCATGTGACAAAGCTGGTCTAAAACAAATGTTGTTTTATAATACCTACTCTTTCACTTGGTATTTAAAAAAGAAAGAAAGAAGAAGCAGTATACAGTACATAGTGTGCAGTATACAGTAAGCATACGATAATATGAGAGAAGGGATAGGATTCTGAGAGAAAGGATTCTGACTCGATGAACATCACCCTGCTTCATCAGCAGGGCACAGCTGCATCACAGCTGAGCTACAACAGCCTTGGCTTGCACGTCATATTTATTAAACTACCCTGCATAAACAGGTTACTAAATATGCTGTTTCAGCAAGTATGGGTGTGTCTAAGAAATCTTATGGCAAGATGAATATAATAACTCCTCAACACTTTCAGAGAATCCACTAAGAAAGAAGAAAAGGAAGCCTGTCATACCACACAGCTATGGCTTGCATGATTAATTCTGCCTGTGGGACCTCGGATCTAAATACAGTAACAATTACCGCCATGAAATATTCTATTTTCTTGTACATATATGTGTGATAGGGACCTATTTCAGAACCTGACACAAGAGCAATGTTGGCATCCAAAGAGATGCGCAAAATATGCAAAAAATATAAGCATAAAAACAAGTTATTAATAAAACTAACGAAAACTAGAACGCCAGGGTACTAAGAATAGTACTAAAACAATAGGGCTGGTGTTTACCGCACTTAAACAGTATTACAGTAACTTGCTCCTATTATAACCATGACACTGTAAGTGGACTATACTATTTTCTGTAATATAAAACTTCTTGCCTCCTTGATTAAGTACATAAGAATAAAAAACAAATACAATATGTCAATACAATAAAAACAATGGATAAAACCAATAAATATATGCACAAACCTTTGCTTAAACAGCTAAAATGAGCAATTTGTGTCTATCTATCTGATGCCCACTATAAAGAATACTGTGACAATTTCACTGCAGTTTACCGACAAAGAGGGACAACGACTCGACCTCAAACTGAAAATCTATTTCAATAACAGACGTGGCTTGGATGTTGTCGTTCCTCTAATGGGAAGACAACAAAGTAATTGAGGTCAATTATCCAGTGTTTTCTCTGCGTGATGAATTATTGGGCTGTGCACAGAAGCAAAGTAAATCAAGTGACAAAGTTTACTGATTAATGGGATCGTTTGAGGATTTGGAAAGGGAGCATTTCTCACAATTAAGACCCATTAAACGCAGTCAGTCATGGTTAATCGTCTCAAATGAATTTCGAATGAACGTTTGGGCCTGTGGTTATCTTGTTTGTTAACATATCTACAGGTGGTATAATGACTGCTTAAGCATATTCCGAGGTGGAGGTCTTTTTACAACATCCCTGTTCATGAAAAGGAAAGGTGATGCCATTAGCCACACTTGCTCTGCAACCACACACACACACACACACACACACACACACACACGTTTTCACAATGTTCATAACGAGTGTTCCCATTAGTCACGGACTCGAAGTGCATCGATAATAACTGCTCTCCGGCAGCAGGGGATTATGGAAACTGAGAATAATATTAAGGCAGATAGGAGCACAGTCAACATTAACGAGGAAAAGTCAACAAGACAACCCCAGACTAGAGATATGATTTTGTCGTCGATAGCTATATATTTAATTTACTTATTTGAGCGAGGAAATTAATAAGATACGAAATGAATGAGATCTAAACTCGCTGAAAGAGTCTCGGTGTAATTAAAATCAATATTTAGTTTGAACACGCATGTGCAATGTTTTATGATGCTTTAGCGCCCCCAAGTGATTGATGGTGACGTTACAGCGCAATTGCACCAATAGAGGCGCATTTAGTCTGATTTGAAACGTTTCCTCATGTTTAGTCATTTGCGCTTTGAAGGGGCACGTCTAGGCTTCATTTGATTTGCTTTGCATAACCGATAGATATTTTATCTTTCTAGTGTTTCGTTGTGTGGGATTTGTATAACCCGTGCTCTAGTCTCTAATAAAAAGACTGGACTGAGTGAAACAAAACTCCAGTTTTGACAAAGCCATTTGATTAGCAAAATTATGTATTTTAGAACATAATGGTGAGGAATTAAAGATCAGAATTAATTTCCAAATTGGTAATGTTTCTAATTCATAAACTCACATGGTTCTTGTTATCCCGGAGTAAAAGCACAGTTTAAGAAATGATGGATAAGAAACCATTCAGGTACTTTCCTTGTCCAGCCCTTCGACTCTTAAAAAAATAAAGAAGTACTTGAAACGTGATACCATTGATGCCTTTGTGTCTGGTATTCTGCTCTTCTAAATGCCACAACAAGTATTCGTTATACTGTCCAAAACCGGTTGAGTTGATTGCCTGGCCAATGTTTTGTCCAAAAATTTGATTCATCCCAAAGTTTCTTCCTTTTGGACCTGAGCCTACTCTTGTGAACCTTAATCTAATCTACTAAATAAATATACTTCCTTAATTACCCTAATTATACACTTTATAAGGCTAAAAGAGAATCACAAGGTTTTATAAAGAGCAGCATATTGTTATGGTTTAATCACCAGCACAACATTCATGATTCATACACCTGACGTCCCTCCACATTGTCTGTAAGGACTTTCTTAAACCGCATGCATATCCCACCAGTCAAGTAGCTGCTTTTCTCTCCTACCTGGGTCCACATGTTTCTTTTTCCTTTGACGGTGGATGTGTGTTGCATTTATGGGGAATGGGGGTTTAGAAAAGGAGGAGGACTCCTTAATGGGGTTGTTCAACAAAGCCCAGGCACAGAGAAGTGAAATGAATGTCTGTCTCCATGACAGTCGCTTTGTGAAGACTGTATATAAAATCAAAAGAGTGAGTGAAAAAACCTCTGTAGGAAAAAAAGTATATATTATATTCAAGTATATTATTATTATTCATGAAGTTTTTCTTATCTTTATCAAGTAAAAATGATCTGAATATAATCAGTAATCATCTGCACTGGAAAAATGCTTTTTTAGCCTAGATTTTTTTCGCCTTGTTTCCAGCCAAAATATCTAGAAATTCTTAAATCAAGAAGGACTTTTGAGACAACACAAAACTTAGCCTCATTAAAAAAAAAATATGTTTGAAATAAGGTTATTTTGCTTATCCAATGCTGATTAGTTTGCGTGTTCTTAGCAAAATGCCACTTTGACTGATTTTTCTAAGAACATTGTTCTTGATTTAAGAAATGTTATAGAAACAAGACTAGAAAAACATTTTTTTTTCTTTTTTGCAGTGTGCACTGTAAATGATTTGTCAAAGTTATAAAATAAAAAAGATGATTTGTGCATGCATTAGCCTACAAAACAAACTATGTCAAAATGTCATGTTTAAATGCTTTAGTTGTTTTTTGTAATTGTTTGTCAGATTTGCTAGAAATTACTGAGTGAAAATGGTTTCTTCACTTTTGTGTGTGTGCCTAGCTCTTTAAAGCTGAAAAAGGTGTTTATATCCGGTATCCATTGAATAACGAAAAAAAAAAAATAGTGAGAGCAGATGTTGAAATATGGTAATCCCCATCTGTAATCATCCGACTTCTGTGAGACTGAAATATGAGATCAGTTACTCAGTCACGACTCACGACTCAATCTATATATTAGCGCACAAAGATGTAAAAGTCCAGACATGCACATTTACTGTGAAGTCTTCTATTCAAATAAGCACATCTAATACATCATTTGTATATCTGTTATTGTAGAAAGTCATTTGTCATATAATTAATAATGAAAATAAAGAAATATCATTATTCCTTTGAGGTTTGTTTAAGTATGCATGGACTCTGCAGTTAGATACTCCCTCAAGGTTGTGTGTAAAGGCAGTGGTTTCATATTGTGTAACAGTAATTATGATGATGACATTTGTGCTGCTGCTGATGATATGATGGATGATGCATTTCCAAAACCTACAAGTCGAGATGATTGCAAAAGGTAATTATGTCTGCAAAAATACATTTCCAGAATTAGAGCTTATTCCAAAGTCATTCCAAAGATGTAAACCGGTATGCTGAGCCTCTAATGGAGATTTAAATAAGTGCCAATACTAAAAATCAATGTTTTACTGCATTGTAAACAAAGCATTTTGGAAAAGACAGCTTAAGTAAATTTTTCAGTCATCTCTGAATATTTGCAATTATTTAAATCAATAAATAATAATAGTAATAATAATTAAAAATAGTAAAATTATTATTATTATTATTATTTAATTAAAAACTGTTAGAACTGTTAGAAACTGTGAAAATAAATGTTAATAAACTGTCTTTCACAGAATACTTTGTATGCAATCCTGATAAAAACAATTATTTTATTATTGGCACTTAAATGAATAATACTAAAAATATTTTGTACATTTTAATATTTATATTTAGTCGTCTCTATACCAGTTTGTAAAATAAATTGATGAATGAATTTTTATAGCAATGATAATAACCGGTATTATAAGCTAAATATTTTGCAAAAGACAGCTTTTTAAAATTTATATTCACGGTCGAGTAGATCATTTGAAAATCATTGCATCAGCATACACTAAGAGCAATTATATACATCCTTGTTCTACAAAGTCAGCATTTCTGAATGCCGTCTAAGCAGCCGTTGGTTTTAATGACAGAGTTAGTGGGTGAGTTGGACAGGAACGGCAGAGCAACGAATGCATTTGATATCTATGACAGTTGGTTCTTCCTCCTGCCATTCTCAGTCACTAATCATAGTGCAGGATTTTAAGGGGATCTGTGTCCATGGTCTGAACGGCTTTGTGTTTAAATGCTCAGTCCCAGCTGTCTCCACCTCAGCAGTGCTAGATTTGCTAGATAAACACTAGAGAGACAGACTAACCCCCTGCACTATTAATAAAGAAGATCAAATCACTCCGGTGAGACATGGTGGAAAGAAGACAGCTTTGCTTTCTACTGCTTGAAGATGGGGTCTTCTAAGACAGCATCCTAACTGACCATTCATTGCTAGTTTATGCCTTACATTTATGTCTTAATCTGGCAAAATCTTATAAATAACCTCAGTGTCATTGGTCATTTGACACACAAAAAACATCCTGGATGTTTCCATGGGTGATGTGAACAACAGAGAGCCTGGAGTGAAAGCAGTTTCTCCTGTAGCCCACTCTCTAAAATAACCACGTCTGCTAGGATACCAGTCAGCACAACCACCCAACAAATATCCACAGGGCTTTAGAGGCCTAGGCACAATGCATGGCCAAGAGACTCTACATTTTACTGTTTTGGCTCCATGTCCAACAGAAGAAACATGAGCTTCTGTACGGTCACGCAAAGTGAACTGCATAGGGGAATCAAGTGCACTTTTAAAACCGAAGATCAGAGCTATATCGTCTGCAGCATTATTACATAAATTTCAACTTCCATATGAAAAATAATATTAAATATGGCTCATGATTTTATAACGTTAGGCTAATAAAGGTCAGGACCTCTGTAGAGAACATCCCGACCAAATTTTATTTCGAATATGGACTAAATCATGAATTGGTCAGCACAGCAGACCGTGTTGTTTATTGTAAACTATAGTACAAATATATGGATGTTCCTAATTTACATTTCTATTGCACATACATGTTGCCATATACACACTCTAAAGAAAAAATTATACTACATCTGGTTGTTACATAGCTATGCCAGTAAGTGTTTGTCTTTATAAATCACGCAACTGATTTTTGCAAAACACTGGTCCATTTAGGAAAGAATCAATCATTTTGAAATGGAAAAACATATACTAGTGAGAATTCAAGTCTTTTTGAGAATGTGAATGTCTAGATAAGGAAGTGCAAAAGTGCATCAAAAATGAGTTCAATTTTAATGAAATTAAAATATCATGATTACTACTAAAATTACAATTTGTGTAGAATACGTTTTATTAACAGACTTTCTATTACACATTTTAGCATTGATTTACTTTCAACAAAACTAAATAAAAAGAATGACTTAATCTCCAAACGTTTTTGTTTTGCATGAAATAATGAATGAGCTCAGTGCCAATTGATTTTTTGGGTAATTATTTATAAAGAAGAACGTATCCTTCTATGGGTGACTCCCATTTACTCAACTTCCACAAAAGCATATTTTTTGTTGCTTCAAGTCATTAAAGTAACGCTGTCAGCAGCTTTATTTACATATCGATTGACAAAGGATATGTTTTAATACAAGTCTGTTGGGTTTAAGGTTCTGGTTTTAAGATCAAATCTCGGTATGTGTACTACAGCTACTTGTTTGATTTTGTTGCTTAAGTCTGTTTGTGCTGGCGTTCTGAGGAGAGGAGCAGTCTTTTGTAATATTACCTCCAGGCTGGTAAGTCTCACTTAACCCTGTCATGGAATGAGATGCTATAAATACACTCATCAGGGATAGAGGCAAAATTGGGCCCGGTCTGGAGAAGACTTATTGGAAAGGGTTGCTGATCTCTTGTTATGCAGAGGAGGTTTATATGAAAATGTGTTTGTTAGGACTGAAATGTAGAAGGGGTTTGCCTAATGTAAGGAGACATCATTACAGCGTGGTTTTTTGATCCAGTGGCTCGGGTGTACTAGATTTATGGATGAGGTCAGAAAGTGTTTGGATGAGAGGATTAGGAATTGAAACAACAACCCAGTATGATTTTCCTACATTACTGTATGTGCACTTGGTAAAATCTCAAACACAATGCATTATTTTTAAACAATGCAATTTCTTTATCTTAAGGAGCTATTTCTACTTGATTTAACCAATAAAAATATGCTTTGTTTTTTTTAAGTGAACGTTTTCAGGTTAATTTGTCACTTTAAATAACACTTAGCCTAGATCCAACCTGATCTCACGGCAATTCGTACATATTTTACGAAGTGGCTAATTCGTACAAATTTGTACGTCCTCACGTGCAAATTCATACGATTTATTCTAAATTGGACGTATTTTACGAGATGCCAATTCGTATGAATTTGTACGAATGACCTAAACGTAACCCCGCCACTAAACCTATCCATCACATGGTTTTAGACAAATCATAGTAAGTCAGAGTGAGGTCATACGAATTAGTACGAATTGGCACAAATTTGGCATCTCGTATGAATATGTATGAACTGGTCGTGAGACTGTGTTGTAGAAGGTTACAGGACATGTTTTGCCATTTTATATGAAAAATACAGATATTCAAGACAAAAGTATTTTTGAAATGCTCCCTGCAAAGTCTCAGCTCTACGGCACTACAACTACAAGAACAAGGAGGTAGTATTTGTTCCATTGTCTCTTCACGATAAAACTTGATTTGTGGGTCTTTTCTTTGAAGGAGGCTCTAGCATGGGAAGAGTAAGGGAGGGTAAATAAATTAGATCAGATAAACACAGGACTCACTCTTCCACTGAGTGTATAAAACAACTCAGTGAAGGGCTGTATTAAGGACAAACATCTGACTTAAATTTCCTGCTTTTCCAAACAGTACAGTGTGATCTGGTTACCTTACAGAGTCTCTCCTCAGATTACATCCTTCCTTAAAATTATTTATCTAATTTTGACTTATTTGCTACACTCCAGAATGTCCAATAAGATTCACTTAATGTGAATCCATAAATTTCTTATAAAGTGATATAAATAACTAAATACACCGAATAACAAAAGTTTAAATTATGATCACACATACTTTAAAGCTCAACAAAAGGTTATTAAAACACAGTCATACAAAAAGCACTTAAGCATATAAAGCATATAATTTGACATCATTACAAAACATGCTTTTTAAAATTGTCCTCAGGTGTGTTAAACATAATAAAAGTGTCCTCTTTTTATATAAATTGCTTCATTCCTTCATTTTTATCTGCAAGCACAGTTTTGTAAGAATGTACAGTACTCAGCAAGTGCACATTCAATACAATTAAGTACACTTCTAAGGGATATTAATTTGTGATGACATTAGGGGAAATAACCACCTTTTTCAAATAACAGACCACCCGAATATGCATTGTCCTGTTTAATTCATCAATGATGTCAGAATGGTAGCAACACATCTAGTTATCTGAAAAGGCAAATGTTAAAGACTGATGGCAGTGAATATATCCACACTGCATATGAAACACAAGCTGGATGTCTGGTAATAGCGTAAGCTCTGAGATGACAGATGTGTTGGGTGTTTGCCGTCATTAGTCCATCTGTTGCTGTGATGATGAGATGACTTCCCAAACTACACACTTGCATCCTATTGAATATCATCCATATTGCCTTTCTCTCTATATCAGAGGGAACCCCAACTGATTTATTGGTGTTAAGTATCTGTTTGATAAAACAGACATATAGATTTGTAAAATCGCATACAGTAGCACATCTGGTAAGTTCCATGGATCAGGATCACTCCATAACTGAGAGAGCAAGATAAATGGGAAGGGGGATGGAGGTGGGGCAGGCTGTGATTAGAAAAGAGAGAGGTGAAGAGTGAGAGATGGAAAGGTGCAAAAAATAGCTCCACAATATTCTCAGAGACCTAGCAGAGGGTCTGTTATCAGGACGTATGGAAAACATCCTTAACACAGTCCCCGAGAGTGACAGAGAGGTGGAAAAGGACTGAGGGCAAGATTTAGGGTCTAAGTGTATATTTTTGTTCATTGATCTTTCATGCAGTGTGTAACACAGCTCTAAATGAATAAAAACATCTAATCTGAAAGTGCACAGTGGATAAAGTTATTGTCCCTCAAAGGAAAAAAAGTCTCTGACTCTGAATCACTGAAACGAGTCATTTTAAAATGACTCCCAAGCCGTTTGATGTTGATATCAAAATGAAACATTTCCATATCGCACTTGTTGGTCTTTTCGCGTTGGTTTGAATGAAAGTGTAAATTCATTCTTTGCCACTAGGTGCTGCTCATGCCATTACAAATCATATACAATTATTTTGTAAAACGTCAAAATTTTTTCTCCATACAGTTGAAGTTAATGGTAACCACAGCTGTTCAATATATCTAACCCAGTTTCACAGCAATTTGTACATTTTATAAGATTTTTGCTACATCGTATGCATTTTACGAGTTGCCAATTCGTATGAATTTGAACATATGACCTACACCTAATCCTGCCCTTAACCTACCCATCACTGGGGTTTAGACAAATTGTGCAAAATCGTACTATTAAGGTCGTACGAATTCGTACGAATTAGCACAAATTTGCCGCCTCGTACGAATATGTAGAAATTGGTCGTGAGACTGTGCTGCAATCTTATTTTGTGTAGAGGGGAAAAAAAAGCAATACAGGTTTGGAAAGACATGAGGTCGAGTAAATGATGAGAGAATATAAATTTCTGTCTTTAGAGTTGACTTTTGTGAACAAATATTTTGGGCGCGACTGCATATACTAGCTTCGCAGAGGTATCCTAAAGACTGAGACCAAGTGCGTCTTGCATTCTTTTCTAATTAAATGAAGCTTTTCATTGTAAATGTTATTATTAGCATACAATTTAAGTGAAAAAAATAGTTAGCATGGCCCCTTTTCTGAATGTCACGTGCACTCAAGCCACATGATCCATTATGTCCTAATATGATTTGAGAATGTCCCAAAGAGCATCTTGTGCTTCATTGTAAGCAAAAACGTTAGTGTACAAATTAGTTTAAATAGTCAGTGTCACAAATTGCGTTCATAAGAGACCATTTGTAAGGACAATGTATTTCAAACGATGAGAGTAGTTACTTTTAGATGGACTTTAAACATGTGGATAAACTTTGTCTTTTGAGTTCTTAAAATCTGAATTAAAGATTCATAACTAAAGGCAACTGATAAAAATGTGTTTTGTCACATTAGAATGGTTTCAGTAAAAAACACCCATTGCAAGAGAGGAGGTCTGTAAACATTCCCCGTGTTGTTTGTTTGCTCTGGCTCGCTACTCTCTCACAAACGCTTGAGGGGCAGAAATAAAGCCAGGAGATAAGACGCAGATGATAAAGACAAGAGTTATTACTATGAAACAGAAAATCTTACATAATACACTTTTGGGTCCAAGCCTTTTTGATTTATTTCTTTATTTTGATAGTCCACTAGACATTTGCTAACTACAAGTAGCTTTGTGCATGTACTTTGTATATGTCTACTAACTAGTAGCCTTTAAGTTTAGGTTTAGGGTAGAATAAGTTGCCATATACATTCAAAGTGTCTGAATAAATAAATTTTTAGAAGATATTAAGCAGACAGTCTACTGATAATCTAATGACTGCTGGTTAACATATAGTTGCAAGGTACAGTAAGTTCAATGTCTTAAAGTATTCTATCAAAATAAAGCGTTTATGTTTATTTTATGCTTAAACAAAAAATGACAAAAAATAGATTTCATTCAAAATATGTTATCTGAAAATAAGTCTTGTTTCAGGAATAAATATTTCTAGATGTTGTCTAGAACGCAGCTTTTTTTAAACAGCTGTAATAAGTTATATCTTTTTATATTTATTTCAGAATAAATGCAATTGTCACAAAAATAAACGGGGCCTTAAAAGGACACAGGACTGAATGTATATGTGTGTGTGTGTGTGTGTGTGTGTACATACTCAGATGGGCTTTATCTGGTGTGTTGGTGCTTTTAGTGGTGCTGTGTTGTATTTATAGCTCATCTTGATAGAAAAAGCCTGCCCAAACCCTACCACTCTAATTAGTCACCCCATAGGTGGAGTAATTCAATCAGAAGAACATACAACCCGAGTGGAGAGTCTCCACGCTCAGTCTGGCCGGACTCTTCAACACAGACCGACAGCTCTTCTCCTGAGGTAAGAACCACAGGCGCTCGTGTCTATTCAGGTCGAGTACTAACACCACATCACGCTCGTGAGCAATGATTCAACTACCATCCATCACTTAAACTGCTTTCTGTCAGGATCACTCAGATTTGTGCTAGTATCTGTCATGTCGATGGCTCGGTTATCATATCTGCTGCTTTATTCTTTATGGTTGTTCTGTCATTCTGCATAGAGTAGTTGCTTGTAGCTATTAAGGCAATATGTCACACTAAACCAAATAAAAAGTATATGTAATATACAGTAAAAAAAAATGAAATATTATCACAACTTAAATATTGATTTCTTTAAAAAATGCTTTAAAATATCTACAAACAAACATCTGCAGTATATAATTTGTGGCTTGGTATTGTGTTAACGGGTTTGCATATAACACACACTAAGGTCTATGGAAGCTCTAAGTCTCTCTTAAAACATTTATGGTAAAATATAAAAGGCATTTATGGAGTTGTGATGGGTGGTCGGACTCTCTCTTCATGGATGAGGGTGTGAAGGTTGTGTGTGGGGTGAGAACACTAGGTCTTAATCTCAGGAGGGTTAGTTTTCCATGCACCTGTCTGGCTTCTCTTTTTAGTGTCGTCTAAAAGCTTTCCGTTTATCTTTCAGACTTCTGCCATACTTTTAATTAGCATTGTGTGATATGTTTGTGTGATGACACTCGCAGATGTCTCCAAACACAGCTGAGGATTATAAAAAGAGAGATTAGAGAAATACCAAGCCGTGCCCAAGAGAGAACTTGTTAGAGGAGATCAATTTAGATCAAGTGTGCTGGTGACAAATATCGTAAACGAAAGCGAATTAGCTTAAAAGAGGGTTTAACAAACTGTCAGGAACTTATCCATCTTGATTCATTCAACTGAATTATTGCAGCTACCATCACACCTGCTTACATGAATGTTACAAAAAATGCTTACAAAGGACCTTAAGATAACTTAAAATGATCCAATAAAATGAAACAAACATTAAAATAAGGCAAATAAGTCTGTACTGTGTCAATCAAAGTTCAAGTTCAGTATGGACTTTAGTTAAACCATTAACTACGACTTTTTTACCTCAATAAACTCTTAATATGCCTCTTATTAATAGTTAGTTAGGTAGTTGTCTTAGGTATTGCATATGATTAGGTATGTATAATATGGTCATGCAGAATATATGCTTTAAACATCCCAACAAATAGCCAATATGTTAATAATAGGCATGCTGAAAACTTCATATACTAAAATGTAACAAAAAAAACCCATTGGTATTTAGTGAAACAGTATTTAACAGACGAATTATTCCAAAAATGTCTTGACCAGTCATGGTCAGGCTTATGCGTGCATAGAGCCATGGACCACCTATTTCCACAAGAAAATATGGTCAGAATAACCTGCTCTGTGCTATTTTGATAGTGTGAAAAGACGTAGAAGGAAACTAGTGGAAAGAATTGAGATGGCTTGCCAGTTGGATGGAGAAAGGGAGAAAGCCTGTAGAAGTGAGACAGCAGAAAAGGGCAAGACAAACAGGAAGCAGAGGAGGGGGGGAGTGAAGGACTGACTGTGCAAGTCAAAGAATTTTCTTAGAAGGATTTTAAGCAAGAGAGCTGTTTCCCCTGGATTCCATCTGCTGCCTTTTATGGTAAAACAGTAGAGGGGGATTTGGTGTAGTAGTGAAGCCCGGGCCGGACGAGGGCTCAGTTAGACACACTCTCAACAGGATAGCACGGGGCTAAGGAGCAGGAAGAGAGCGTGTGTGGGACACTGGGGACCCCTGAGGCGGTGGCACTCAGCATCACAGGGCTCATGGGAACAATACGCAGAGAGCCTTAACAGGTCCACGACTCAGACACACGTGTGAGTAGATGCCATTCTGTTATTAAGAATAATGTAGAAAAAAATTATCGCTTTCAATAAATTTGACATATAATGCACATCGTACGTTTCTTGTATGATTCGCTTTCAGATCAGTTTTAGAATCAGACCAGTGTTGTAACGATAGAATTATGTGGCCTATAACAGGAAAGATGGAATATTCTCTGAAAAAAGTCCATTCATAGTGATGTGTATAGGTAATCGCATCCATGCCAGCAGAGGAATTTCCATACGGTACACACAACAACATAATGGCTGACAGCTGGAGGTGAGATAACAGGCTGGTTATGATGCTATGATGTACTACACTGTGGAATTCCAGCACTGAGAACGACTGATCACTGTTACCCATCCAGAGAGTGAGATTGACTGATGATTGAGCCTCATATCTCCTTAAATACTAATACACATTTAACACAGATTTCTTTCTTTCCTTCAAAAGTGTCAAACAACCATAATCATATAAATGTAACAATAAAAACTGATGAGAAGTTTAATTATAAAATGGTGCAAAATATATGAAACGGGCTCCAAAATGTATGAGCTCACTAGTGAAAATGCTAGAATTCTCTCAATTGTATTATTATCCTAATAAACTTAAGTTAGATGTTGAATGGTATATGTATTTTATTTATTATAATTAACCAAAGCAAAAACCATAGACATGGAACAAATGTTTTCAAATGTTTAAATTTTCAAGTACATATAGAAATATGTACATATACAAAAATGCTAAAACTTTAAAATGAAATACAATAAATTTGATTTTAAATATTAATAAACATTATAATTTAATTTCAATAATAATAAAATAACCCTGCTATGATGCATTCATTTTACAAGCAAATCTCATGATTGTTTTCTCCAGTGTGATTTTAGATGATTCAAAGAGCACTAAAAGCAAGAATATCGGGGAATCATTGTATAAGTGACCTAAAAATAGTGCAGAATATGTATTTCTACGTAAAGGTATGACTCATTTTCAGTAAATTAAAAAATAGACTTATTTATAGATTACAAGATATTTTATTTGTATTTTAAAAATATCTGAGGTAAATAAAAAAATATATATATATATTGTTATAAGAAATATAGAGACTTGTCATAGCACTTCTTTTGTTGCTTTTGATGGATTCCATTGACCTCAGTAAGTCGGATAAAAGCATCTTCTATATGACTAAATGTAAAAATAGAAATCTGAGTAATTCTCAACACGGGAGGTAATGATGGACTGAAGCAAATAAATATAAACAAAGATTGCTATCATCTTCTAAATGTTGCTCATACTTTCAGAAGCAAAGATGACAGAGCGTTATGACTGCCACTACTGCAAGGAGTCTCTGTTTGGGAAGAAGTATGTCCTTCGTGAGGAAAACCCTTACTGTGTGAAGTGCTATGAGAGCCTGTACTCCAACACCTGTGAGGAGTGCAAGAAACCCATCGGCTGCAACAGCAGGGTAACTTCACTCAAAATACCATACTGTATGAAGTTGTGTAAAACCGACCAATCAGATTAGAGCTTGCAGATCTGGAAAGTGCATCAGATTTCTACTTCAGCCATTGTCAAGAAAGTGTATCTTTTGTTGGTTTAGGATCTGTCCTACAAGGACCGTCACTGGCACGAAGACTGTTTCCACTGCTTCCAGTGCAAGCGCTCACTGGTAGACAAGCCTTTCTCCACCAAGGATGAGCAGCTGCTGTGCACCGAGTGCTATTCTAACGAGTACTCCTCTAAATGCCATGAGTGCAAGAAGACCATCATGCCTGGTAAGAGATTCTTTACTGTGGGAGGAACTATTACCTCATATCAGTAGATGTGTTTTTTATACTCATGCCTTGCCATAAAAACATAATTATTCATTCAGTGACACATTCTTTCCATTAAAGCGAAAGAAAACTGCTTCCTTCGGTCGATCTTTGCCCAGATCTTGTGAAGAAAGAATAACTGTCATTAGACAGATATATTACAGGCCCGTCATGATGTCATGAAGCAATAGATTAAGTGATGTGCTCAACTGGTATTAAACATTCATTCATAAATCTTTAAAGGCAGGTCCTCATGACCATGTAAAACTGTCCCGCTCTTATTAACCCATTATGTTTTATGATCAACCACCCTTTTTATAATATTGATCAATCAAAATGAATAGACGGAAGCAAGTTTAGATTTATTGTAAGTGTAGTAGCTGTTTAATTGATGTGATTCAGTTTGTGCTCACAGTCCTGTGGAATGTTCCAGCTCTTACTGAGTGAATATTTCAAATCTGGAGTGCATGGATTTAAAAGATATGAGCCAGACTTTTTGAAACAATGAAACTCTGTGTCGTCTCTGTTTACACCACTGCTGGCATTTATTGGGCTTTCGTCTAGATAAGTTGAAAATTGTAATTAGAATTTGTTAAAAAGGATTATTCTTTGTCTTCAGCTAAACTTGTCCGCTGCATTACAGATAATACAGGGAGTACTTTAAACCTGACGACAATAATCCATTATCTGCAACCGCTAAGACTATACAACCAATATTTTGTCCTGTAATCATTATTTATACAGAATTTGTTCTTATTTTTTTTTGGCGTAAACATTGTAAATATCTGTAATTTTTACTAGTGCTGTCAAATGATTATTTTAACCAACATAAATGTTTTTGCTTACATTATATATGTATGTGTACTGTGTATATTTTTTATGTAGACATAAATACAGTAAATGTATTTTGTAAATGTTACATTTTCATATTTTATGTTCATACATTTATATATTCATAAATTTGATATTTTAATGAAAATATTTAATATTTCAATATATATACACAATGTTTTTCTAAAATATATAAATGCATGTGTTTGTGTGTGTATATATATATATATACACACAGTACACACACACACACACACATAAATACATAATAAATGTAGACAGTATACATACAAATAATACATAAATTAAAAAACTATTTAAAAAAAACAAACAAACAAACAAAAAAAATATATATATATATATAAACTATAAAATATATATAATAAAAAATATAAAATAAATCTATTACAAATAAATGCTATTCTTTTGAATTTTCAATTGGAAAGAAATATAAAGCATGTTTTCAACATTGTTAATAACAAAAAATACTTCTTGAGCATTAAATATATGTATTAGAATGATTTGTTAAGGATTGTGTGACACTGAAGACTGTAGTAATGATGCTGAACTGTTCCACTGAATTTACATTTCTAGTGTTTTACTATATTTTTAAATGCATTCTTGATGAGCATAAAGGACTTTTTAAAACAATTAAAAGTAAATAGTACAGACACTTAAACAGTTGAGCAGTATTGTTCTTTATGAAATACAAGGATTAAATATTAAAGACATTGGATATGATTACGACGGCACAGGAATGATCTGATATTCTACTGTAACATGAGCAGGTATTTTAGATGCAAGTATATACATCTTCCTCCATCTTTCACTATAGTTTCATATGCACCCTGAATGTTCAGTGTCTCAATAATATTTTAACATGCTTCGCTTCATAAGCAGAATGTTGTTGTATTTGGGTGATAAGATGGCTCTCCTCTCTCCCTCAGGATCCAGGAAGATGGAGCATAAAGGAAACAGCTGGCATGAGACCTGCTTTACCTGCCAGCGCTGCCAGCAGCCAATTGGCACCAAGAGCTTCATCCCCAAAGACAACCATAACTACTGCGTGCCCTGCTATGAAAAGCAGTTTGCCATGCAGTGCGTTCACTGCAAGAAGGTAGAGTTAAAGTAGCTACTCCATCCATAATACAGATAGTAGTAGTATAGGAATAAGTAGTAGGGAACTGTTATTCTGCTATTCAATGTCTTCATCTCCTTTCTTGTAGCCCATCACCACTGGTGGTGTGACGTACCATGAGCAGCCATGGCACAAGGACTGTTTCCTGTGCACTGGCTGTAAGCAGCAGCTGTCTGGCCAGCGCTTCACCTCTCGGGATGACTTCGCCTACTGCCTCAACTGCTTCTGCAACTTGTATGCCAAGAAATGCGCCTCCTGCACCACACCCATCAGTGGTATGCAAATCCAACAAATGGAACTACAAATAGAAGTAGTTTCTATACAGAAATTCCTTAATTATGGAAAACAATTATGGAAAACATACCATATTGTATGGTGGTTTGAAATCAGGATTGTGTGCCATAAAGAATTCAACTGAGAATGTATTTAAATTATAAAAATGAAATAAAAGTCGATATCAGTGTTTTTGTTAAAACACAAAAAGCCAATTCAAAACATTAATAAATGGTTTCATTGCATAAAGGATCCTAAAATAACACCGGGGGTAGCCAGCATAGGGAGACTTATCATTTGAAAGGAATAACATGCAACTTTTAGTAGCAAAATGTTTCAATCAAAAAAAATAAATAAATAAAATATATACACACACACTTTTAGTCCCATTATAATTTTATAATTTTTTAAAAATGTTTTCCCAGTATACACACACACACATTTTTTTTTTTATTTCATTTTTTTCCCCCAAAACTTTACACACAACTCTTAAGAATCGCTCACACAATATGCAAAATACCTCACATCTCTTGCAAAATAAAGCACTGTATTCCAAATTTTAACACACATCTCAAAAGAAAACATTTGCAAACACCTTTGCCATAATAATTTATGTTAGATGTTTGTGTGTTACATAGAGCATTGTGTTTTTTTAAACTAAAGGCCATTGATTAAAATTTCCCCAAAAATTCACCAACCCGTGGGAAGCAATTCTTTTATTCAGAATTTTGCTCAACCATTTATCCAAAACCGCAAATCTATGACATATGCGTGTTGCTAGTACTCATAACTTGTTTGTCATGTAGGACTTGGAGGAAGCAAGTACATCTCCTTCGAGGAGCGCCAGTGGCACAACGACTGCTTCAACTGCAAGAAGTGCTCCGTGTCTCTGGTGGGAAGAGGTTTCCTCACCGAGAGAGATGACATCCTGTGTCCCGAGTGTGGCAAAGACATATGAAAGCGTGCAAGGAGCAATCCCAGCATGCGTGACAATTAAAATGTTGAAACCAAAGCATTGGAAAAGCATGAAACAGTGTGAGCAATGAATACATTTAGGTACTCCATAGAAACATAGTAGATTATAATAGTCTATGTATAGCAAGAAGCAAAAGTTTCTTTATTTCAGGAGTTATTTCAGCTTAAAGACTGAGGAAAGAACTGGTTCTAAAGATTAAACTTTAAATGTGAGGATAATAACCATTATTATCTCTTTTAAATGACTAACCGGCTCTCTGAAGTGTTGCATAATCCATGTCTTAACTTGCAAAAAAGGTATTTTGGGGGCTTTTTGTGTATCTAACAGTTAAGGATGAATTCTAAATAAAGTACATTTAATGTAATACCAATAAAGATTATTATGAAAACAAAGACTATGTTTTCTGTTTCTCTTGACATGAACCGAACTATTGAACTAGCAAGCATTCAGTACAGCTCAAACAATAAAACAAGACAATAGAGCCACCTAGTGTTGACAATTTCCACGCAAAACACATGCACTCTCTTTTCAGGGCATTTGCAAGATATATTTTCTCAAAAAGCTTTTAATTATTATGCTTGAAATGCTTCCTGTAGACCAAGGCTGAAATGTTTCACATATATTTGTATTGTTTTATATGATGACTTTGTTCTTATTTTAATTTTTGAACATAAGAACAAGTAGGATTTGGTTACAGGAAAACTTCTCTTTTCCACTGGGGAAGGAGAAATTTCAATGTCTCCTCTGGAACTAAAAACCTGAGAAGCAATCGCATGGAAAACAAGCATCCCTAATAAGAGGCAGTCGAGTGTTTGAAAGCAGAACAGAGAGAGAGATGAGTGACAGAATAAGACAGCTGATAGAGAGAGTGTGAGCTGACGAGAGCAAAAGAGAACAAAGTGGAAGTTCGGTGAGCTCTGACCGGAGATACAAGACCTAGCCTACTACCAAACAGTGAAACAATGCTTGGCAGACCCACATTATACTCAAATAGGCTTCCTGCACTTTGCAGCATTTATGTTATTTAAACTCATTACAAAACTCCAAAAAACATTAGGGTGAACAATGAACACTATCCTTTATTACACTATTTATCAATCTTTGTTTACACCAAGCACGATAACTATAAAGATAACGATAACCCCATTTGAGTCAACAACAGCCAACGATATCAAGCGCGTGATAGCAGGTTTCTGATTGGTTGTCAATTTTTCCATCTTCATCAGCTGGAAAAAAAAAATCGTTCTGAAAACAATCCCAGCGATATCGTTTCTCTGTGCCTTTATCGGTATAGTTGTGGTGTGGACGCTAATTCTTTAACCCTGAGAACTGATGTTTCTTTACCGATATATTTATCATTATCGTGCTTGATGCGAACAGGGCTTTTAACATTGTTCAATGTTTGTTCATGTTAGCCAACAGTACATTAACTGATGTAAACAGCATTAGCAAGCGCTGAAATTAACATTTAATAAAATTAATAAATGTAGAAGTATTGTTCATACATGTTTTCTAATGTAGTTAACTGATAAACTGCTTATTGTAAAGTGTAACCATAGCAACTTACTTTTAGTTCCATTTTTATGATCTATTTTATGGATACTGACCATGCATTTCACTGATCTATCTAGGGTTGGGTGATGTCTAATGTAAAACATCGCGATGGCATCATCGTCGTAGGCGGCGGTTGTGACTAAAACACCAAGCCCCGCCCCACGGCTGACAAAAATAACAGTGTTCGCGGGAGCAGGTGAGAGAAGATCGAGTGCTTTAATTGCGCGCGGATGACATGATATATCAAGCGCTCGCTTATTAATGCCATAGATTTGCCGCCATAGGTTAAGCGTGTTTTTCGCGAGCTGGTTGCTGCTGCTGCTAAAGTGTAACCTTTTTTTTGTTTTAGAATTTTTAAATATATTTTTAGAAGTAATTCCTGACTTAAAAAGAATTGCAAACACTGTGATCAATGCTCTCAGCCATTTATTTTATCAGGCTTGTTGTCACTGAGTACATTCCATGCAGTTTAATAAAAACTCAATTCATAATGTCTAGAAAAGACCACCACTAAAACACTGACATGTGAAACAACCTTCATATCGCTTTCTCACTTAAACACATCAATGCATGATGCAACACATCACAATTGCAAAACCAGTCAAGGGATTTACCTGATAATTACCAAAGCACTTGAACAGGCCTATCCCCATCTAAAACGATGATCGATGCAAGTATTTTTGAAGAAATAAGAGATTTCTTCAAAATGCCACTCGGTGAAAGCACAGCCAGTTATTGAAAATACTCCTTTACCAGTAAAACACTGCAGAACAATGAAGAACACGTCCATTTCCCATTCATTTCCTCTCAATGCGTTTGATTCGCCAACATGATTCACTCACAACACGGAAAGTTTGTTCAGTGCAAGAAAGTTATTTCTATAAACATATTGCTAAAAAAGTGAAAAACTTATCGGTCATTAACATGAAACTGCTAGGAATGTCTCAGGGCCTTCACCACACATCAAGTCAAAAGCAGAAGTGTTTCCTAGTGGGAAAAAACCAGAGGGGCACATTTCACAAGTCACCTTTCCTGAGGCTGGTATGTAGAGATGAAAGAACCCATATTTGAATATTTTGACTTTTGTCTCATCATGAGTCTGTCTTTGCATCAGAGACCCAGCAGGCAATGTCAGTCCATCCCTTCACAGATTATGGCCATGTGATGTGTTGAATCTTTTTCTTTGTATCAGGTGACTTAATGTCCTTCTGCCAAAAAAAGACAAGAACATCAGAAAACCTTACTTAAAAAACAAACAAATATATATATATATATATAAATAAATTAATCTAAATTAAAATGGCTCATTTGAATTCTGCCAAAAGCATTCAGAATATGTGTGCTACCTAAATAATGACTAAAACTACAGCCCTATTCAGACGGGACCAGTTTTACAGGGGGTCATTAGAGAATGTTGGCAACACCATGTCTGTGTTTTTCTCTCACGACCTCACGTGATAATTCTCGAGTCCGAATGCGATGTCTGTGATATTTTTCACAACACGTTTCCTTGTTTCCAACGTGATATGCTGTAGCTGCTCGTACCACACGCACGTTTAATATATTTGATATATAAAATAAATAAATAAATACAACTGAAGAGCCAGATCACGTAAACTGTTAAGACTGGCTATTGTAATATCAGTATCAGGTAAGATTACTCGCGTTCATTCCTGCACTCGGTTACATGCATTTTAATTATCAAAATTAAACATGTTTACTGTCATAATAGTTGAACTACAGTAACCACACATTAACATGGTTTTGCTGTACTAGCCATTTAGCTTCACCGTGGCATGTGTGAATATATTAATTGTAATCAATCTGAATGACATCTCTGTGACACCCAGATGTAGAAAACAAACCCTCTCACCTCTGTAATAAACACAGAGATGTCAGTCCCGTCCAAAATAGTACGTGAAGATCACAGACGACAGGTGATAAGAATCGAAGCTCACGCGTACAGTAGTTTAGAAAACTAGTCCCGTCTGAATAGGGCTACAGTGCAATTCGGCTAGGTATACATCCGCACTAAAATATCAAGCTGAAATCATCACAGCTTGCGTAGAATAGACCCAGCTCCCAACACAACTTTGTGAATAGATCAACGGAGATTTCTCCACTGTTGTTCAAAGTAAAAGAAAAGCAAAACAAGATCAAACTTTTATGCTAGTTTCAATTAATAAAAGTGTGAAAAATGTATTTATTTTTGCTGTATCGAAAACATACCGAACCGTGACACTACTGTGTCGCATGGAAACGAAGCGTGATTTTTGTGAACCGTTACACACCTAATATCTATCTATCTATATCTATATATATTATATATCTATCTATATCTATACATCTATATAACTCCTATCTATACCACTCAAGCTAAATAAGCACTATTTCTATGGTGTTAGTTTGATACTCACACTAGTGTTGGGTTCTCCATCGCTGGGGGACGTGCGCTTTAGTTTAGACGTGGTATTGTTTGAATGTATTGAGGAGTTGGCAGTTTTGGAGTGATTGCAGGGGCTCTTGGGACCGGCTCCTGGCGAAGACACTGGGGTCCTGTTAGAGGAATTTGAAGAGTTTGTAGAGGTCCCAGAGAGCTTGCGTATGGGGTTTGTGAGGCTGATGGTGGAAACTGGGGGCTTTAGTCGGTCTGTGGTGACAGGTGCTGGTGAAGGATCAGATTTCTTCAGCTTAACACTGCTGGTGTTAGTAGAGCTGCCGTCGAACACTATCAACGGCCTCTTCCTGCCACCATCACTGCTTGAAAACAAACAGAGTTAGAACATAAGAGAAGCCACTGTGGACATTCATATAGATGATTTTATCAGGGGCAAGCTCTGGCTCCAAGTTAACTTCCGGTCTGTGTTTGTTTAGCGGTCTGGTAAGTGTGGCGGGCTACAAACGCAGCTAATGATGAGTAATGAAGTCGGTGCGTTTCCCATATATTTATGACCTGCCACAATATAAAAACTGCCTGATTTTCTCAAAAGACTTTGTTGAATAACACGAGCACGTAATGCACGTTTAAAAATCAAACCGCGGTGTGGGTGTTTTCATATCACTGTATTTAGAAAATTACTTTTCCTTTCACCCTGCGTGTAAGACAGCGTTTCTAAGCTCAGAGCTGCTTTGTCCACAGCCGTTACCAGGAAACCTCTCGTTTCTCTTGCTTAAAGCACCTCCAGCTGGCAAAGAATGCGTTTGCATTTTTAACAAATCCGTCTGATTTACCCAGCAAGCATTTTTCGCTTGTTATCAAAAAATATATCTAGTCTAGAAGGGCTTAGCTGTTGTTATTGAATCTATTGGGATGCCAGTCTTCCCATGTGTACAATCAAACCTCTACAAATGATCCAGAACGCAGCAGCACGACTGGTCTTCAACGAGCCCAAAAGGACCCATGTGACACCTCTCTTCATCTCCCTGCACTGGCTACCAATTGAGAATCGCATTAAATTCAAGACACTGATGATTGCATATGGAACAACCACAGGGTCAGCTCCCGCTTACCTCCACTCACTGCTTCCACTCTACACTCCCTCCAGAACTCTGAGATCCGCCAGTGAGCGACGCCTCATTGTACCATCACAATGAGGCACAAAATCTCTTTCCAGAACATTCTCTTACACCGTTCCTGGCTGGTGGAATGATCTTCCCATAGCTTTCCAAAATGCCAACTCCCTTACAACCTATAAACAACTGCTGAAAACCCATCTCTTTCAACACTACTTGACATAATAAAACATAAAAAAAATCCTTAACCCTACTCTTTCTTTCCTTTTTAGCCTCCATTTATTTGAAGATTGCCTGTTGTACAGTATTATGAACACTTCCTAAGTTGTTTATGCCTCTGTATGTCTAATTGCTTATTGTTTTTCCCCACCTATAAGACGCTTTGGATAAAAGCGTCTGCTAAATGAATAAATGTAACATGAAATTTTCTTAGTGATCGATGACTGTACGCAAGCAATTCTGGACATGATACAAAGTAATCCACACTTGAGGGGGGTATAAGTGATTGTGATAGTATGCCTGTTGTCTATGGAGGATCAGAGAGCTCTTAGTTTGTGTTTCAAAGATGAACAAAGTCTTACGGGTTTGGAATGGCGTGAGGGCGAGTCATTTTCAGAACATATATTAATACAGAATTTTCATTTTGGGTGACTTTTTGAGGAAACATGATACAAATTCTCAGGATTCTTTAATGAATACAAAGTTCAAAAGACGCGCATGTATTGCACATAGAATGTATTTATAACACTAAATACACTTTTGATCAATTTAATATATCTGTACTAAATAAAAGTATTTGATAGTAGTTGAAAGTAGTTTATTACATTACATATCAGATGTAAGAAACGTGAACTCCTTCAAGCATCATTACTCGTGTGTGTGTGTGTGTGTGTGTGTGTGAGGAGTAACCTGTGTGCTCCGGCGGAGCCCTGACGCGCTCGGCTTCGCTCCATCCTCCGCCCCCAGCGGCTGCTGGGCAGATCCCTCTGCGGGAGAGGAATGACATGTCGCAGGTACAGATCTGTGAGCCGCTCGCGGTCCTCTTCATCACCCGCTGCTATCTTCCTCTACAACCCAACATAGGCACTAATCATTTGCTACTGCTCTGTGACTTACTCCGCAGACTTCCTGCTTTTTCATTTATTATTCTTATTATACTTTACATAAAAGTCCGATCTCACTAAAAACAACTGAAATATGACGATTTTTATAATTATGGTCATGTGAGTAACCAGCATGTGAGGAAACCTAAAATAACCTGACAGGTTTAAAGTGGCTCTCCATCTCACCTCGCGTAACATAAGCTGAAGGAACTCCTGAGAAAGAAGCTCTGGATGAAGCAGAAGGTCGATTTTGGAAACATCTCCAGCATTTGATATGGCGTTTTTCCTTCTGTCTGCCCTGTGTGACGCCATGTTCCTCATCTATTTCCGGAGAGTACAGGAAGAAGCGTTTATGTGGCAGGCGTTTAACAGCGTATGAACATTACTGCCACCTACAGTAACGTATGTTATTTGATATTCACACCCGCATACATGTACAGCCAAATTCAATCCATCTTATCCACGTTACAGATGGACAGAATGAACAGTCGTTTATAGGCAAGCATTTGGTCATTAGCACTGGCTAATAACCATATCAACTAAACATTTTATTTATTCGTTGTGCATATTGTGTATTTCACTTGTAGCCTACATCTTATATTAAGATTACATCTTGACATTATCAGCCTTCGCCAAAAAAAAGAAGAAGCACATATCCATCTCTTTTTTGTTCTTCGGTACTGAAAGATTTCTGTATTGACAGTAGGCTATTTGTACAACATTAGGTATTCTCAAGTTACTGAATTAAAAAAAATGGCAATGAGACTGATTATAAAGATGATGCATTTTAAATATTTCGGGAATGGGGAGAATGTTTATAGTGATATAGTACTTATGAATTTGCACAAGCACAATTATTCAAGTGGTAAAATGAACAATATTGTAAAGCTTCAGAAACAAGAACAATCATTTAGGTTCAACATTTAATTATTTATTAATGAAAAAAAAAAAAAAACTTTGGCTTTGGGACTGGTGTAAACTCAAGATGGTTAACATTACTGTCACAGCTTGAATGTATACCATATATTTGAAATTGATATGAAAAATGATGATGCGGTTTGTTATCCTGTGGGGCGCACAGAGTAGACAGATCAAACGTACAGCTTCAATGCATTGTAAGTCGCTTTGGTTAAAAATGTCAAAACAATTGGCCAGTAAATCACTGGTTTAGTTACTTTATTTGCCAATTTTTCATTTTTTGCAAAACTGCAGAACATGTTAAATCTTTTTTCACTTCGTGGAACATATATAAATATTGCTCTGATGCATTTCAGACAGCAGATGCCGTTTCCTTCATCACTGCAGATTATGATTGGAGAAGTTATTTGTCAGGTTTTCAATTTATAAGTGTCGTAAATGTTTCATAGCTAAACATTATCTTGATTGCACTTTGGTGCAAATCCTAGACAGAAGACTGGGTCTCACTGCTGCACACGTAGATGTTGCTGGGTCTTATTCGTCTGCGACTTCGCCTGGGAATCTTGGGACAGAGATGACAGGTCTTGGGCATGAACTCCAGACAGGCTTCACGAAACTTGCGGATTCTCCAGCAGTATATCACCGGGTTAAAGACTGCCTTGAGGTAGCTCAACCACAGTGCACCGATGCTAATGGGGTAAAAGGCCGGGCTGAGGTAGAAGGGTCTACTAAACACCGCCAGCAGACTCACCACCGTATGTGGCAGCCAACACACGGAGAAGCCAATGAACAGGATGAGTATAGTGGTGAAGGCTCTGGTTTTAAAACTCATATCCACGTTGACTTGGGGTCGCTGCAGACCGGTCAAACCCAACTTCCTGACATGGTTAATAGCGACGCTGCCTTCGCTGGTGTGATTGTGGATGCGCAGCGCGTTGCGTCGAACCGTGTTGAGAATACACAGATAGGAATACAACATCACACCGAATGGCACAAAAAACACCGCGACAGCAAGCAGAACCGTGTAACCCCGGTCCGCCAGCGATTCACTGTATCCCAGAATGCACTGCGGCACTTGTGCCCTGATTCCTGCCGTCCTCCTGCCGACCACAGATGGTAGGGACACACAAAGTGACAGAGCCCATGAAGCGGCAATAAGAATTTTTGCCCGATGGGGTGTCAGCTTGTCTTGCCGCTGAACTATAATGAGGAAGCGATCGACGCTGATGATCAGAAGTATAGACACACCTTCTAGAACAAACAGCCAGTAGAGCATGACTGATATGCGGCAGAATCCTACTCCGAAGCTCCAGTCCGTCGTCGCGAGAGTGACGGCGGTGAATGGCATGCATAGCAGAGACAGCATGATGTCTGAAAAAGCCAGTGTGGCCAAGAGCAGATTAATCGCTGAACGCATGGCTGGTTTCTGATACACGATCAGACACACGATGGCATTGCCAAGGAAACCAATGGTGATCATGAAGATCATAATGGCAGCCAGTGCCACCCTGAGAGTAGTGGGCATAAGGGCAGAATCAGACTCTTGCGTCTCAGTTTCTGTTGGTTCAAGAAGGCCACACCCCTCCAGTGAGCTGCCATTGCATGTAAACATGGCAGCTGTTACCAGGTATTATCCATCCAAGGCTGGAAAGTCATAGCTAAATCTTTGCCATGGTCCTGTGAGCTCCCATTAAGTGAAAAAGTCTCCTGTAAAACATTACCTGCAACAGAAGACCATAGGCGTGAGGTATATTAACAACAATGCATATATTCACTTACACTATACTGTTCAAAGGTTTGGGGTCTGTACAATTTTTTTAACACTATATTATTCAGCAAGGATTTATTAAACTGATCAAGTGACATACAAACATGTGTCAATTAATGCTGTTCTTCTGAACCTTCTATTCATCAAAGAATCCTGGGGAAAATCATGGTTTTCACAAAAATATTAAAATAAATTTTAACAGTGATTGCATTGAGAAATTGCAGCAAAGCAACATATTTTAATGAGTTCTGAAAATTCAGCTTTGCCAACACAAGAATAAATCAATGTAATTTTAAAATATATTTAAATTTGAAACATTTATTTTAAATTGTATGATTTTTTTTATTTTTATAAAACTACTGTTTTTACTTTATTCCTGATTAAATAAAGGCAGTCTTCATGGGCATAATAATAAAAAATGCAAAATACAACTATATTATCATTCAGCTCATTATAAATCGTTGGACATATAAGTTTACATCTAGCATACTCCCGTAGGGCAATATACACTATATGGCTTGACTGCTTGTGTCATCAAAAAATCTCCACTATATTATCCCCCATCTGTTTAATGCAATTATAAAGCATGATGATGTAAAGATATTACAAGTGCATCTAAAAAAAAAATTCTTAAATTGCATAATCAGTAGACATATGGTGAAAACATTCTTGTAATAATTGCTTTTTTTTGCTTAAAACATCTGTAGAGCAATCTGTGCAGAACACAATATGAGCAATATGGTGAGCATATACAAACCACAATCATCATGTTTACAGATGAAAGAGGGAATGATGCTCACTCAGAGGATGCTGCTGTTGTCATGGTTACACTGGGCTGTTCTTTGCTAAGGATAGTGCAGATATAAAGGGGAATGTAAATTCCAAGAATTCATCACACATCTCTGCATGTCATCCTCGGACACCTCCATAGTCCTAGAAAAGACCAGAATACATGCAGAACACACAGCAGGACAGTTAAACACGCTAATTTGAGGGCATATTTCTAGCCATATTTCAAGTAGCAATCATGGGTTGGTAAATTATTATCAAAATGATCAAAAATGCTGGATTTTTTTCTTATTGAGCTTTATAAATGTTGCTGTCAATCTATTTCAAAACTATTCCCAGTATATGGAGTCTACAATGCAATACAGTCCATTGGCGATTCATAGTTAATTATCAGCATATGTTTTTGGGCTTACGATGTGGATCAGACAATGGGGTAGAGGTGATGACAAAAAGAAAATCAAGGTTAAAAGGAATCAAGTGATGTATAAATAGTTATGCACAGTTAAATATATATGCAATATACATTAATGTATATTCTGTACAGTGAGTAGGGTGTACAATAAGTTGAGCAAATAAAACAACCTCCACAAATCAATCTCACTTGTAGGTCTCAGTCATGGCTGTCTCTAAGACTTTGATGTATTACTCAACCCGTTCAGCATCCATCTAGTTCCTTAAATAATAAATAATAATAACATCAGCAATAAAATAAGGTCTAAGACTACTGTATGTTATTAATAGGCCTATTTTGTGTAACCCGTTCAGTTGCAAATACGGCTGATGGCCCTGCAATTGTTGTTTTCCTTCACTGCACACTATTGATATTAAAAGTTCTATTTAGTCTTGTTATAATATATAACATTATATGTCTAGGATTGTTCTAAAACATTTAATTTGAGCACCGATGCTTAGTAAAAAAAATAAACCAAGGTGTTTCCTACTGAACACACAGTGGCTTTAATGTTTATATCAGGTGCTATTTTTAGACACCCACCAAAAATTCATCTTTGCAGCTCATACTACACAACACAACCTAAATCTGAGTGTAAACATCAATCAAACTAATATTAAATAGAAAGACTAAAAATGAAAACACTTATATAAAAAGTCAGGTTTTTGGGAAGATATTCAAAGGTTAAAAGCAGGACACGGTCTTTACAGTGGATCTGTACAGTGGACAGAATTTGGTGAGATCTTAATAATTGTTTCACAATTAAATGTTTATAGCTGCGGTTTCTATCTATATATCACACGATAGGAAACATTCGAATGGAATGTCTATGAGTGATATGCATGATTTTCATGCACGAGGTTTCAGTATGCGTGAGGTTTCTGTATCGCACCCTCGTAATGTATGCATTGATCACACGAAACATGTCAACCGAAGCAGCAGCAGTTCTCACGTGCACTCGCGCGCTTGCCAGATGTGATGTGATAAACACAGCCAGATTGTGCGGTGATTTTACCTCTTATCCTCTGAGGTCCGTGTATTTGTTGAGGCGGTGTGCCGTAAAAAATCCAAAACAGGTGAAGGACAAGATGTTATAGCGGCTGCCCGTCGTAGTTTGATTTCCGAGAATTGCTATTGTTTCCTCTGTTGCGCTTTCTTGCTGCATGAAACACAACCGTCGGGGTGTGGAGCTTTGGAGGTGTGACAACGGCAATCAATCACAGCTGTAGTATGAGCTTCATCCTTGAGGATTTCAGAGGTACACGGATGACAAAATGAATCAGGAGGTCACTGACGTACATACTTAAATATAAAGCTCAACGGGTTCAGCCAAAGACGCTCGTGCCAATAATGCCTTGGCGGCGTAATTGTGAATCATTTTAGGTTCAGTGTATTGATTTCTGTGTTCTTTAAAGAAGTACTAGAAATGAGCTTCAGAAATGCTTACCTGTGGCATAAAACCCTTGACTGGAACCTTTACGTTGACTAAAATATCGAAGAAGAAACATGAGATCAAAGCCGGCTGCAAGCTTTTGTTGTCGCTAGTCATCTTTTTTTGCTGTACATGTAGGCATCATGTCCTTGATATTTGTTCAGTCTTTATGCCTGTTTTGATCATTGCTCTCTCACACAGGCGAATTAGCTGTCTAAATGGTAAATATACTTATTTTTATACACATGTACTTATAATTCTAAAATAATATTTATATTTAAAAACATAGGGTCAGTAAAACTCGTATTTAGCAAGGAGTTTATTTACAGTTTTAAAAAGGCTATATTTAAAAATTATATTTAAAATGCTGTTCTTACCTGGAATCTTGGAAAATTATGGCTTGCACAAAATATTGTTGAATGTTGATAATAAAAATAAGAAGAAACCAGCGTGTTAAAATGATTTAATAACGAATGATCATGCAACACTAAAGATGGAGTAAAAAGCTGATAAACTTTGCTAATGCAGAAATAAATAGATTGTCTTTAAATATTATAATTGAACAGTTACTTAAAATTATACAAATAGTCTGCAGTATTACTGTTTTACTGTAATTTGTATCATAAAAAATCTTACAGATCCCAAACTTTTAAATGAGAGAAAGAGAGAGTTTGTGTGCGTATTGCATACATATGTATTATACATTCTGATATGGTTTATTATGACACAAATGTGTGATGACATGGGCACTACAACATAAACATGGTTTAGAAGGATGCTTCCTGTGTCCCTGTAAACCAAAAGGGTAAACAAACAAACAAGCAAACATACTAAATGGTGTTTTGTGAAAATAAAAAAAATTCTGTAAGGGGTAGGTTTAGGCGTAGGTTCGGTCTAGGGTGATAACAAATACAGTTAGTACAGTATAAAAACCTTTATGTTTTTGAATATATGGAGAGCCCCCGGGTAACAGCAAACCACTAATACAGGCGTGTGTGTGTGTATAGTTTGCAAATGAGACTCTATTTTCCCCAATAACTATGTTTTATCTATATTAGTGACACAATGGTTTCACAATTATAAAATATTTAACAGCAACAAAAAACTTCAAATGAGCACAAATGATCTCTTAAGTGTTGCCTTCCATTTAAATACAAATGTCACTAGTGCCTGTATTTCTCAGTATTCACAAGGACTATTGGAAATATGTGTTCTTCACAAGTGCAGTCAAACCTGTATGCAAACAAGCAGAGCATGAGGATTTTTATGCAAAGGCGGTGAAATGTAGATGCCAATGACACAAAAACACAAATGTTTCATCCTGATGATGCAGGAGTGAGAGTGACACTGCTATTGGCCTCTGAGATCTCAAGATGATTGTATTGTGACTGTCACCAGGGCAACCTCTCCATTTCTGGCCTGTCAATAATGGAACACTGTGTGCTCTATAGACCCTTGCTCTTTCTCTTTGATGCTCACTGAGACGTCACATCACAAAATCACAACACACTCACACGAGGATGAATCACATGCTCTCTTTTAAATAGCTGCAGATAAATAAAATTACTCATGGGAACCAATTTTCATTCATTCGAAGTATTCAGATATAAACTGAGAAGTGACATAAATATGACCTTCATAGATACTTGCATCCATGTAGGTTCTGTTGCATGTTTTCACTTTAAATCAAAACAGTTCAGACAAAATAGCAATGTCTGTACAAATTAAGTCAAATGCTCAACTACAATGCGTGTGAAATGAAATAGCGGATTATCAGTGAATAATGCACCAACCACTTCCACTAATCGCTTCTAATAAAGGATGACAAGGTGTTATGCACTACCAATACTGATTAGTGTTTTGTTTTTTGACATAATTAATTTAAAATAATGGAAACATGACATTGAATATGCTGTTAGAATCATAATGCATGCAGTTCTGTGTCAGAACAGAAGATGGCAACATTGTCCTGATAAGTGTACAGTTCAACAGTAGCTTCTCTTCCATCTGTATGAGGAACTATGCAGTATATTCCACATATTATGATCAAAACATAATACAAAATAATAATCATTACTGAAATATGAGTCTCTTTAAATGTCATATCACACAAAAGCATGTTTGTACATATTTTTTATTATTAAAATTATACTTTAATATATTAAATATTAATACTGAATAATAATACAAGAATATTAATAACAATACTAAGACTTGAAAATGTAATAAAGCTTTAATAAAGATTTCTCAGAGAGTTTTAAACATTTATAAATTACAGTCCCTGTCTTCATTCAAAAAAAGTTTAAAAAGTTTTCCTCAACCAATGCTATTGTTAGGTTTCTGACTTGAAATATACTGTACACATCATACTGTAGCTTCAGTGGCATTTTTGTCTTTTATAGAGCTTAGCAGTCTGTGGTACCCATCCACTTTCTTTGTGAAAAAGAGCAGCTCAGACATTCTGGTAAATATCTTCTTTTGTGCTTCACAGAAGATGATTCAGTAAAATGAGACATTTTTATTTTCAGGTCAGATATCATTTTAACATAAATATGATCAGTTTTTAATTTATTATTATTAAGTCATTGTATGCCAAATTCGTTTTTTTCATATGCTGAGCGTAAATGGCACTTCTAATATACACCTCTGCCTGTGTGTGAGGTGACTACAAAGGCACACTTGTCTAAATTGGCATCAAACCAGCAGTCTGATATGCCCATCAAGCGTTACAGAGCTCACAGCCTCTATCCGCCGCGTGTATGCTGATCACGCAGACTGACACTGGTGCTACGAGAACTCATCTCCCTGTCAATTACCTCTCAGATGTTTGCTCTAATGCCATCTCAACAGAGCTGCTCTAATCCGCCAACCCACACTCAAAAAAGCACATTTGAGGAACACAAGAATTTTCCTCCGTATAAATGGATACAGGTGAAGAGTCTCAGACATAGTTGTGAATAACGAATGACATGTCGTTTTTAATGGCCGTCAATGCATAGGGGTACAATTAATTATGCTGGGCTCTTATTCAGTGTTCTGGATATCATATTTTCTGGCCTTTAAAAATATTTTATTCTTATAAGGTAGTTTTTCATCTGCAATATACCCAAAATAGCCTTATAATAAGTATAAAGGAATAATTTTGCACTTTGAGTACTGGGGTTTAGGCGTAATTGTAGTGAGGTCGTACAAATTTGTACCAATTAACACAAATTTGCAAACTTGTAAAGTACATATGAATTGGTCGTGAGACTGTGTTGAAAATATACCCCCAGTTTCACAGAAGACTAAAATTTTAATCTGAGCTGTTTCAGTTGAACGAAACTTGCACTGGGAGATCTTAAAACACGTCAGTGCCTTTGTTTTGTTTTAAAATGCACACCAGTAATGGTTTTTTTCTACCGCATGTTTATAAAAAATGACTTAAATGTCCTAGTTGAACTACAATTAATCCTGGCTTAAGCCCTGTCTATGAAACTGGGCCTTAAAGTTTATACTTAGACATCGAAATAAACAACGTTTTAGGCTTTTGAGAATTTCTCATCCAAAAAGAAAAAACAGGCAGATTTCTCATTTTAAATAATAAAGAAAGATGCTAAATCATAGTACGAGTTTTTTTAACAGTCTGAAGGAAATACATTGGAGCCCAAAGACCTCCAGTTCGGAAAAGTATAAAATCAGAACGAGCTAAAGTAGTCTTTCAGACTTCACTGCGCTGCCCACACATTTGTATTAATATGATGATATGAAGATATACGGGTAGCACTACGCTGCAGAGAAATAGGTTGACAAAGTGAGATGAGGCTTTATCTAAGATTAACAGTAAGAGGATCCAAACACCTACACTTACATCTGTCCCTCATCTGGCGCTCATTTATCAGCTCTCTTCACAGCCCTCGTCAGAGACAAACGTCTCTCTCAGGTGTGGGTGAGAATGAGGAGAGGTGCAGGTATTAGTCAGTGTTTTGCACCATCTAATCTGCGATCGTCATCAGCGCAGCCACAGTTCCCAAAGTCAGTCGCTGGCTGACAGCTGCGTCTCTATGACAACTGTCCCTCTAGAGTTTGACCGCAACCCAGCCACTTAACACTTCCACCCTCAGGGGGGCCTAATGGACAGGTGCCCACTCCCTCTCCATCTCTCCAGCTCTGAGGTGCCATTACACCTCCTGCTGTTTTAACACTGTCCCTTTTCTCTGCCATCATACATCTGGCAGAGCTGTGCTTAGAGTCACTTTCACTTAGACACGCCCCCTCCTAACGAGTCCATTCATTAGCAGCCAGCGGGTGAAGGGAGAAAATGACTTGAGGCGACGAGAAATCGAAACAAATCGGCGGGCCGTATCAATTAGGGGCAATATTTCTGCTCTGTAATTGCAGATGTGATTAGAGGCAGAGTGCTGGCCGAGGAAGTGTAATTCACCATTTAACAATCCACTGAAAGGACACCTGCCTGTTGTGGCTGCGTAGGTTAATCATTCCTGCACTCTTGTAGCTTGTTTGCACGGTTAAAGGACATATGCAGACATCTTTGCCCTCAGCTGGAAATTCATTAATGACTTAACCTGTAGCATAATCCCAAACTGAGGAACCATGACTGCATACATCCATGTAAAAACTTGACTTTTACAGTTCAAAGCTTAAACACATTTAAAGGGCTAGTTCACCCGGAGATGAAAATTCTGCCATCATTCACTCACCCTCAAGTCTTTTAAAAGCGGTATGTCTTTTTTATCTGCAATATAATGTATTATCTGTATTAACTTCATGTGATTGCTTACCCTGCACTCTTCAAAATAAAGGTACAAAAGCTGTCACTGGGGCGGTACTTTTTCAAAAGGTAAATGTTTGTACCTAAAGGATCCATTTTGGTACCTTAAAGGTACATATTAGAACTTAAAATGTACATATTGTGTTGTAATAGGTACAGAAGTGTACAAATTGTACCAATTTTTCACTAACCCCACCCACAATCCCTGCCGGACCTAGGACTCAAACCCACAACCTTTGGGTTAAAAGCCCAACTCCCTATACATTAGGTCACGACTGCCCCCATATTAACTTCATGTGGTTGCTTAGAGTGTTTGGAAAACACAAGGAACCAATGTCATACACAGATAGGTCTTTGTGTGTGCAAACAAAGTCAAAATGATATCTTAGGCAATATAGAAATCCTTGCCTGGTCCGTGAAAACTGGCATGCATGGTCACCCCACTTAAAAGTTAGTTAGCTATTTTTTTTTGGTCGTATTTTTATTTTATTCAGTTACATAAAAATCTAGATTAGTCTGAGTTGAATCCAAAAATTAGACTGATTAACCTTTGGCTAACTGTTTGGTCAGACTAGTTCTTAAGATAGCATAAAGGCTAAGTTTATGCATGTGGCCCCAGCTCTATATGTAAGCCTATGGCTTTTCTGGCATGTAAACTTGCTCAGTAGCTCACCTGGTATCTGCACTTGTGAAACACTAGGCAAGATAAATGAACTTAATTGAATTTAATGTAATCGAACATTATCAGATTAACCTTAATTTGTTTAAAATAAAATGGAACACATTTTAGCGCCACCCACTGGACATTTCCCTTTAACAGTGTGGTGAACTCTGCGAGAACAATCCAAGT
>JAUYWG010000042.1:5685893-5716639 GCA_034779775.1 Enteromius afrohamiltoni
AATGGAACACATTTTAGCGCCACCCACTGGACATTTCCCTTTAACAGTGTGGTGAACTCTGCGAGAACAATCCAAGTCTGGGTGGCAACTGGGGATGTCAAGCTCCACAACCGAACAGCGTAAACGGCATCAATATAATTTGTGTGATAGGCTATATTTATTTTTTTCTTAAAAGCCATGATAGCTTGAGGGTAGCTGACGCCAGCATTTAAATTTCTCTGCATCTATTTCAAAACCTATAAATGTGCAAAAACTGCTTTCTTTAATGAAATTAAGTGACACTAGTCTAAGTGTTTGTTGTCTTAAGTAAGCCTAAATCTATTACACAATCATATAGGCATATTCTAAATATCTACAGTGATAATTTGGATTACATTTGGATTCACTATCTTTTACCATCAGTCCTCCTCCTGGCCTGGTGGCTTATTTCTCTTCACTGGGCATTGCCTCATATTTTCTAACAGCTTCGGTGGCTTGAGTTGTGGATTACAGATCGCTCTGAATATCATGCCTAAATGTAATTTATTCAGCATGGCCTCTCATACAAATCCCTGTACAGATATTCTTAAAGTTTGTGGCCTATAAGACCATAATTAAACCGTTATGCTTTGTCGGGTTGCTACAAATCCAGTTTTAGACTCATAGAGATGTTGAGATGGCTTTGATCAGACATATTTGATCTTCAAAAGATTGTTGAAAGAATAATTGAATTATAAGTAGGCCTGTTCTGTGCAACAGTCATTCCATGTATTGGTGAAAGGTTCATGTTAGATGTTCTCACTGAGGTAGGACATTAAATTGCTTTCGCTGTAATTGAACTGGTGAGGCGCACCTTAAGAAAGTGTTAATCTGGATAAATCATCTCAATGATTTAGTAATATTCGACTCAATCTCAAAACCAGTAGGGGGCAGTGAAGATCAGTGTGTGGAATTATGACATAAAAACAATCCAAACCAGGGATATATTCTGCACATCAAGTGTCAACATGATGAACTTTATAATTCAAGCACTTCCGCTTCATTCGAAACGTCCGGCCCTATCAATAACACCACCTCTGATCCATCTGCTCGTTTTCAGTCAAAAGCTGTTTTGTTAAACGGAAGGAATTCATTGCTCAGAAAAACACACAAAGATAAATACTCTCATATACACACATGTGGCAGACTTCAGATGCAGCAGGTGAAACATGAGCCCGTGAGACTCAGGAATGAGACAGGAAAGAGCCACATAGACTTCCTCTCCCCCTTCCCATGCAGCCAAAGTGCTGAGTCTGAATATAAAACAGTAGCGCTGCCAGTTTGCTCCACAGCAGTCTGCATTAAGATGAACTGGAATTAGTAAACATGTTAAAGCACAAGCCATGGGAAAAGGGTGTTGTGCTCCTTATTGTTTCCGGTTTAATTATAAAATAAAAAAAAGACTTGGAGTGGGGCTTTTATGAAACTAAATGGGGCCGAATTGACCCTTTCTGTTTAATAACTTTGGGTTTGTTGTTTTTATTTGTATTTTTTAAATAATATTAACACTAATATATTATCAGCATCTGAATTTGCAAAGCAATTAAGATCCTTCTAACAGGAAATCATATTTTACTTATTTTGCTAATTTTTGCAGCTTTCTTATTTTCCATGTTGAAAATAGTTTTGTTTTTTTGTGGAAACCATGATATTTTTGCAGGATACTATGATAAAGAGAAAGCAAAAGAAACAGCACTTATTTAAAATTGATTTTTCCCCTAACAATATAAAAGTGTTTGCTGTCAATTTATGCTCGGAAAAGATAAACAACCTTTTTTTTTTTGGTTTGTTTTTGACCCAATACATAAGTTTATGTATATACGAATTGGTCATCTTAGTCGTGCTGTCACGGCAAGAAAGTGGCCAGATTAGAAGTGAGTTATCAGTAATAGATTTCTGTCCCCGCACTAAAATCTTGTTGACATTTTGTTTGTATCGTTTGCTGAAAAGTATTCTAGCATTAATAAATTGGCCCCATTCACCTTTAATGTAAGTGCCTCCCTGTACTAAGGACAAGGGACATTTAAAATCACATCATGTCACAGATGCTGTTGATTGAGATTATTTCAAGAGGACGAACAATTGTGATCACTTCAGATCTTGGATTACTTCAGATTATACGAACCCTAGACATCTTTTGAAGTATCTGCCACTGAACGGCCTCACAAGGCTCAAAGGGCAAGAGGGCAAGACTGCTGGGGCGAGAGGGGTGGGAACAGTTCAGCAATCAACACACTTCAACCGGACGGCAATTCTCAGCAGGCCCAATCACGTTAATCAGTGTTTGTTTCCTGTAGAGCTCCGAGTCTGGTGTTGCAATGTGGCAATAATTAACAGCAAACACAAGATAACAGAAACCCCACTGTTATAAATATGACATCTGAGAGAAAATTCGTACCAGAGCTTGTGACAGCAGAGAAAAGAGGATTGTAAAAAGGTGGCACAGGTTTGTGTTTATTTCTGTTTAGGTGAATATGCAGGCACTATAACGCATTATGTCACGATTATGCGTGTACATTGTGTGTGTGCGGGTGATATTATTCCCTCTCTGCCGCCCTTATCATGGTGCTTTGATACAGAAGCCCTAATGACTAAGCCAGAATAGCAGGATTAACACATGATGCATAATAACAGTCTTGTGTTCATCACTTCTGAACAAGGTTTGGAGAACAATTACCAGCAATTAAACCACCGCCAGTTATTCAAAGAGATAATTATGTCCTTGGTGTATTGCATCAATTAGCTACTTTTATTTCAGCCCGCAAAACTCTCCGCTACGTCGTATGTGACATGTTTGGAGAGGTTTGAACAACAGGAATTCCTGCACTTATCCCCCCATAAGCACAGTGAAATATGAGCACAGAGAAAGTGAAAAGTATCCTCTCATCTATGAAAGGATTTTGTTGTTCTGCCGTTTTGTTGCCGTAATAATAATAATGACGTGGTCCAAGGAGAAATCTCTCTGAAGTGACAATTTGGATTTGACATCCCAACCGAATCCCTCGGAAAGCTCGAGAACAGCAGATTAAAACCAAACAATACTGAATATGTATTCAGGATGATTTTCTTGAGCTGCCAAATGGCTCGTCGTATAGGCCACTTGTGTATATTGAATTCAGTCTCTGCGACGGGCCGAGGTGCATACTGTAATAGCATTTCAGGAGAGGCCTGTTGGGGCCGTTCTCTAACGCTGAGACCTTATTCGATGGGTTTAGGGCTACATTTTTTCCATTCTTTCCGAGGGAGATTGAGGCTCTGAGAGCTTAGCTGAAATTCAGATGTGCCCTTGAAGAGATATGGCTTTGTGCTTTTTGATGACCTCAATACAATTCTGACTCAATCCATTCAGACAAAGATTTGACCTTAACAAATTGCGCCGTGACTACAATGAGTTGAATTTAAAAGAGCTTATGCTTGAAAGGGCTCTTGATAATGTGTAAGTGTTCTTCAGAAACAGCAAAAACACGCTAATGCAAATATGTCGTACACGTTCGGAAAAAGACACACGAAACAACTATGCTAAACGAACATGTTTGTTTCGCAAAAACACAAAGGAGCTGGGAGCAGATTTGGTTGAATTGTGATGTTTCTTTCACCTTTTTGGGGGCCTCAAGGGTATAATGGCTAACTCCAAATACCTGTGTCCAATTGTAAGTAATCTATTAAACCACAGAGCCCACAGCTTATTTCCCCTCTGCTTCACATCCTCCAGTTAATGTGATAGCTACAACAAAAGCAGGAACACCTTTCACCTCCTGTTCTCTGTTTGCGTCTTTCATTCTCTCACACACACACACACACACACACTCATATCCATATTTAAACAGAATTAACTGCTCTCATTCTAAACTGAGCTGGAAAGTGCGTTAGACTCACTTAGTGTCTCTAATGTGGAGGTTTAATGATTTAGGCTCTGGCGCTTTGGCCCTTGCCACGTGTGGAGTCAGTTTGTTGCTAAGCGTTTAAATGCGTGCCTTCGGTCCCCCGCTTCCTCAAGTTCCAGGGGCCGGTCAGAGGCAGCGATGCGTTGGCCGTCAGCCCCCCGTACTTCTCAATGGGCAGGCTCTGACATGCTGTCACCTTGGCAACTGCTGCCAGGGTAATGTGGCTGGCGGGCTAACTGACCTCAGCTGGCAGTGTGCCATGGGCTTGCAGCAGGTGTGTGACAGTGAAGGTCTCTTGGCTGCTAATCCAGCCGTCTTGTATAGCCTCGGACGCTGCTCGACCACATCTATTGGCCGAAGGTCTGATGGGAATTGTGAGAAAAGGAAACGTTATGCTGTGCAGTGAGACATGGTTATATCACTGGCTGGTCTGGGGAGAACAAAAAAAGAAGCAGCTTTTAGAAAATTTGAAGTACATCACTAATTATATCTCTAAACTTGTGTGTACTAGGTAAACATATGCAGTTAAATAGCTTTATAAGAGGCATATTTTTGGTGCTTTTCTAATTTGATCTTATTCATTTTTATTACATCATTATAGGCCAATTGTACAATTTTAAATCACATATGCCTACCCAAAAAGGAAATAAATACATTGGCTTACTTAGGCATATTTTTCTTTCTTATAATTAATGTTTTTAAATGTCATTCAGGATTGTTTTTATATGTAACATGGTTTGATATTGATACTCTATTCACGCAGGAGGGAATTCCAAAAGATGGCGCTAAAGAAATATGAAATTCCTTTTCAGAGGTCCCATGTATTTAAGTAAATTTAACATTTATAATTATGATCTAAAAAAAAAGTAATGTAGAAAAAAAGAATTTAAATTTAATTAAATTCGACTTCAATTAATTGTTACACTTTTAGTTACACAAATTTGACTCGTGAAGAAAACTCCGAGTTAAGATACATTTCCCTAATTATGTATAGTTTAAACGTAAAATACTAAAATACTATATAAAATAAAGTCCGATATGTGGAAAAATTCATTTGCGCACTGTTTTGCGTGTATTTATTTGTTTTTAATACTTTTAGAATATTTTATTTGGTATGCTACATTAGACATAAGAGGCGTAAACATGTATTTTCAAATGTATAAATAGAAATTGTCAGTTTTTATAATGTGCAATTCAGAGTCTAACAAATAAAGAAGAGTAACTCATTTTCATCACATTACTCAGAGTCAGTTATCTTTGCGAGTTTTGTAAGTTCTTTTTGAGAATGTAGGTAACAGCTAATGTCTTTTCATATTCTTTTGCTTACTTTGGAAACCTTTAAAATATACTTATATATATTCAATACTCAGAATTA
This sequence comes from Enteromius afrohamiltoni, assembly GCA_034779775.1. Lineage (NCBI taxonomy): Eukaryota > Metazoa > Chordata > Actinopteri > Cypriniformes > Cyprinidae > Enteromius > Enteromius afrohamiltoni. The sequence continues at coordinate 5,691,171 of JAUYWG010000042.1, forward strand.
AAACGAGTTAACAGTTTTATAATCAGCCTAATAAATCTTTTTATTTTCATTCATTTTATCACTGCTTTTCATAGACTTTGTGATAAAAATGCAGCTTAGACAGTTTCAGACAGAAACAGAAAGCTTTACAACTCCGTTATTCTGGGTGTGTGAGCAATGCTATTAACATCGAGAATATTGCATGAAGGGTGGGGCGCGTGCTTATAACCACAGGTTGAATTTCGTTGCCACGCAACGGATGTAAGGTAAATCATCCGCGAAATTTAAATCTTCAAGAGAAGAATCGTGTGTTTGGCTGAATAGTCACTACCACACAAAAGTTCTCCAAAAAAAAAAAATCAGCTGCACTCCCAAGTCTCAACAGAAGCGTCGTTCAGCTGGAAGGTTAGTGTTGCGCCTTAACTCAAAAGAGTGCATAGCCAGCTATTTCAAACATAGCAGAAATGAATACAAATGGGAGAAATTGCCAGACTTGTCTTGATGAAAATTAAGGACCAACAGTTGTGCTATTCCCCAGCAAAAACGGTCGGTTTACGGAAAAAGCAATTCAGTCACACAATCGTTTTTGCACGCTTTTACATTGCAATCTGATGGAAGGATCTAGGCCCTTTTGCACTCAGAGAGCTACGTGGCAGGCATACGAATTTCCATGCATACAAATTCACTCCTGCTTTAGAGCGTGCACGGAATGGATTCCAAATTACGTCACTCGCTGAGCGGGACGCTCGTGCTTCTTTCAAATTTAAATAAAAAAAGAAAAGCATTTTACGAAATGAACGTTCCCATAATGAGGCCAAATAAATCAATTGTTTGCTTAAGGCACGCTAATTTAATCAGATGTGTTTGAATTACAATAAATGCAATCTTGCAGTTTGTTCTCTGTTAGGATATTACAGTTGTTTTATTCAATTCATCCAGTTCAGATTAATGAAATGACCCAGATTGAACAATAAAATAATTCTTCAAATTGACAAAGAATGCGATATATTGGTTGTCTGAGGAAATAATCGCGTCGGTGGTATTACAAAATATGGAAACTATTACCCTGGTTTATTGGGGACAAGAGTTTTGAAACAGAAGAGTAGTAATATAAATAGTGCAACACATTTTTCATGTCTCTTTGATGCTATTATGATTTATAGTAGACTATGATTTATACCTGGAGACATTTTTCTTTTTGAGAAAGCCTTAGAATGTTTGATCATTTATATTCAGCTGAGAGGAAAATAATCTCAATCAAAATAGTGTATGTCAGCTGGTATAATACATTATATATAACTGGTAAAATACGAAAACACCATAACTTTGTTCAGGTTTGGGATACCCCATAACCACGAACTATTTAGAGTCTCGGAAAATCCTTAAGTCATTGACGGAAAACTTTGAGAATAAGATGAACAGCGTATTACATTAATTGTTTTTGCAACGACGACGTGAAGCTTATCTTTACTCGATAGAGATAGATAGTGGGCTATATAAACAATTGCATGTTTTGATTATTTTTGTTTTTCAAAGAAAAAAAAACAAGAAAGCATATACAGAAACATACACATACTAACAGAAAGAAAAGAAAAAAATAAGACAATTAGGAAATATGACAATGCAAGGTGAAAACGTATGGGAAGTTCTCACATTTCTATATTTAGGCCAAGGGTCAAGATCGAGGAAAAAAGATACTCTTCTAAATTCACTTTGTATGTATGAAACGCCCAACAAATCAATGTGTTTTCATTTAAAATGTAGTTCCAATATTTCAATAAAATTACGAAAGAAAGAAAGAAAGAAAGCAAAAGAAAGTTGCACCGATGCATCTGAAAGCTATCAGATTTATTGTTCTCATTCACTTCTCGCTGAGTCAGTACTGAACTTAAATAACAACCACGGGGGAAACGGTTTGACAACGGTTTGTTTCAGCTTCGTCAATGTGTTCGTGTACAATATCTGTATATAATAACAAGTGTAATACGAACAGTATAAAATATAATCAATATTTAAAATGGCAGGGGGAGGGGAAGGCCTACAAGAGATGCTACTAGGTTGAAAGTCATCACAGCGCGCAACAAATCTGTCATTGCTTCTGAAAATATTTTGAAATTGATTTTAGTGAAAAATATAAAGCAAATTATTTAAATCAACACAGAGAATTCATATTGCCAAATTTACACAGACTTGTTATCAAAACCCACCAAAAAAAATCTGCCTAGAAAAAGCAGTGAAGAGAGGGCAATATCCACGATTATTCAGCCAAACAACAACAAAAAGTGTTTACAAGGGGTCGGCTGAAATTGGAAAATAAGTGCAGCTTGAGAGTAATCAATCTTTTTTTTTTTTCCTTATTTTTTTTTTTCTTAAGAGTTTTCTCTGTGTAAAAGCTATTCACAGAAGTGTGGTCCACAAAAATACTATGAAATAGAAAAGGTGTAGTTTGTTGCACATAATGCTCCAAGAGTAGACAAGACAATTCCGTTTTGTTAAAATTAGTAATATAATTCCTGTGCGTAAAATTGATACGTGTCCTGGGGTAAATTCTTCCACTGTTTAATATTTAATGTTTGTCTGCATTGATCCATGTCCTTGGGAGTTCTTTTGTAATTTCAATCCATAAAGTCTATGTTGGCTTTGGGCTGGTTATGATTTCGGTGTCAGTGCACCAGAATCTCCTGGCCATAGGAGCTCGCAGTTGTCACGTTGTGGTTGCTGTCCGGTTCATCTTTCAAACTTGCACCTTTTAAGTAATCTACCACAAAACTCCCCTGAAACACAGAGCAAACAGAGTCATTTATCGTTAGGGACATTGGAGGATAAAAATTTTAGCTTCGGCTTCTCTTGTAATTTACATAGAATATTTGTGATATCTTGCTGACTTGAAGTGTATATAAAAATGATTTGTTCTACGTCTCAGTGAACATACGTTTGCAGTCCATGGACGGAGGCGGTGTGTCTGCACTCACGTTGCCGGCATGGCTGTACACGTCCTCGGGCGTCTGAGGGACTCCAGGCGGCGTCATCCTCTTCTCCTTCTGCCTTCGGTTGCAGAACCAGACCCGAACCACCTCCTTTTCCAGCTGCAGGCTGTCCGCCAGAGAGGTTATCTCCTGCGCTGACGGCTTGGGGCATTTCAAAAAATGGCTCTCCAAGGCTCCCTTCACGCTCACCTCGATGGAGGTGCGCTTCTTTCGTTTTCTCCCTTGAGCTGCTATTTTGTCAATGCTGGTGGGACTGCCCGTGGTCGAGTCGGCCTCCTCAAGCCACTTGTTTAGCAGCGGCTTGAGTTTGCACATGTTTTTGAAGCTCAGCTGGAGAGCCTCGAACCTACAAATGGTGGTCTGCGAGAAAACATTTCCGTAAAGAGTTCCCAGCGCTAGCCCGACGTCGGCTTGAGTAAAACCCAGTTTGATCCGACGCTGCTTAAACTGTTTGGCAAACTGCTCCAGGTCGTCGGAGGTCGGCGTGTCCTCGTCTGAGTGCGAGTCGTGGCTGTTGACTCCCGCGTGGTGCTGCTGGTGGTGGTGGTGGTGAGGGTGCTGCTGCTGATGATGGTGGTGGTGATGATGGTGATCCATTTCTGGCGAGTCTCCTCGCATCAGCCCCGGGTGGACTAAGCTCCCGGGAGGGTTCAGCATCCCGTTGACTGTGAAGCCACCCGGCTGGGAATAAATGAGAGACTGCTGTGACTGCTGCTGTCCTCCGGTGATGGTGGGGATGTGGGAGGCTGTGGTGCCACCCCATGCGCTTTGATGCGACTGGTGAGCCCCTAAATGCGAGGCTCTGTGGTGCAGCGCGGTGCTAGAGTGCAGGTCCTCTCTGTTTGAGCTGTTCTTCACGTCTTGTTGCTGTGGGCTCCCGGCCATGCCAACTGGGCTGGAGGACCAAGGGGAGCCGGCCTCTGCCGCAGCAGCGGCTGCGGCGGCGGCGGCCGCGGCAGCCGCATGTGGCAGCGAGGTAACCCACTGATGGGCATGGCTCAGCATGTGCCCCCCGTTACTGGCCGTCATGGCTCCTTGCATGAAGTCGCTCTGCACCATCTTGACCGCGGGGTCTCCTCGGTAACCTCCCGACACCGATGTAACGGCACCGCTTCCCGGCTGCATGCCACTACCTCCGGACTCCGAGTGCACGATCGAGGCTGATGAGAGAATGCTATTGCTGGCCAGGTAAGGATTGGAAGCCGCTGTGGCCATCCCCCTCACCACTTTGAACAATTCTATTTGTTATTCCCCCTCCCCGTATTGTCGTAACTTTTAGAAGGCACGCACTATTTCATGAATTATTCAAAAATGTTGGAAAAGTATGCGTGGTATTTTGATTTGGTCCACCGACAGCACAGCCAAAGATGTCCAAAATATATCCGTTAAAACCTCCTTTTATCAGAAACAAAAGGAGAAAGAAATACCTTCAGCGTAGAAATCCACATGATGCTTTTACGATTGCATTCCGTTCTTAATGTCATTGTCTTAAAGACCAATTCTGAAAGCAAAAAGTCTTGCTTGTTCTTCTTCTTCACATCAACTTCTCGTGACGATTACACAAATCCCTCACCGAACTTCATCGCGCGCTCTCTTGACTTGATGTGGAGGCTTATCAGAAGAAGACGCTCCTTTGTAAACTTCTCTCCTGTCCCGCAAACCACAAGGCGCTTCCTTACCGAGTCTTGCTTCTCGTATTTCTTCTTTTCACAGAGTCCATCTGACGTTAATCTTCAATACGATCAACTGCACACAACTCTGTTAAATGCCCGCGCAATGGAGAGCTTTCGCTGCCTTCGCTCGCTCCGTTCCTCTCTCTGAGCGCGAGAGCACGCGAATGTTTACGTTCAGCCCCCGCGTGCGCACACCATCCACATCCTTCACCCAATTACCGCGAGGAAGTTTCTGCGAGATTGATGCTCATTGGATATCCTGCGGGAGAGTGACAGTTCTTAAGGCACAGCTAAGAAATCACGTCAAGGCGTTGCAATTTGCTATGTCTAATTTGGATATGTCAACATACGAATAAAAGCGACTAGACCTTCTATGCGAGCAGGAAGCTTTAGTTAATATAATTTTAGTGCGATGTACTGCATTATTTTCTGAATTGATGTTTTTGTTACAAAGGAAATGGCTTGTTTTCGTCTCAGAGGTTTTTTGTATTATTTTTATTTTTTACTTTATGTTGGCCTTTTGTCTGCAACAGGCATTTCACTTGTTAAAATGTATTTCTGCTGATGATAAATTATAATTGAGCATGACAGCTTGCCAATAGGCATGTAACAAACAAACAGGAAAATCAGCATAGAGTTAAAATAATGCAAACAACAGGCAGATAAAAACATGAAGCATTTCAGTTTTAGCTTAGGGGTGATTTCTGATTTATATCCAGAAAATGTATGTAATCTACTGTTACCACCATGTAAGGACTAAGAACTTAACGGAACGAGTGTTTTATAGTTTATTCAGATTTATTCCAAGAATAAAGCAAAGCCATTTCAAAGACTGAGCCGTGCAAACTTTTAAATTGATTTATTTGCTTCATTTTTTAATTGTCTCCAGCTCTCTGCTACAACGAGGCAAAAACAAAACAAAACACATAGCCTATAAAATACAAAAACAAAGCACAAATTCGGCGTGTAGCCTAATAAACACCAACTATTTCATATTGTTTAATTAGTTTCAGCGGTACCTCTGGTACACAGAACTTATGAATCCTTCAAGAGAAAAAAGGAACCATCAGATGTACGAAATAATCCCTGAGTGGTGATTTATTATTGTTGTTTGTTTATTTGTAGACCGATACACCCCTGGAATAGCCTACATATAACCTATTGTATAGTGTCGAGGACAGGGACACTCGTGCACTGCGAGCGAGGAACAGTTAGTGCTGATTTTCATTTGCATAAATTTTCATATGTTTAAGTGAAAATAATAGCGGAGCGAAGGAGAGCGGGATTCACTCGAGACGGAGCGAGAGAGAGAGGGAGCTGCGCTGGATTCATTCCTGCGGTAAGAGATATACCTCTCTTTCTCACTCTCTCCGACTGAATGTTTTGTTTTCATCGCCAAAAACTGTCTATATTGCATTTAAGAGCCGTGTTGTATCGCACTCTCGTAAAATCTGCTGTAAAACGTATTTGTGCGCAGTGCTTGTTCTTCAGCGAGGGCCTTGCGCTTACTGTGATAGCCTACACATTCTGATTATAAAATAAATGCGGGTTTGCTTGAAGGCCGGTAACGGATGCAGAGGGTTAAATGACATCAACTCTTCTTGACAATTTCATTAAGCTTCTTAGCTTCTTAAGCAAAGACTTCCAGGATTTTATATCATGGACTTAAGGTAGGCTAGGCTTCTTATTTATTCATTTATTTATTTATTTTTTTGAAGTCACAAAGATTCAACGAATTAGTTATTAAAAAATGTAGTTAATCGAGTTTTGCTCTAACTGAAATGTGAAAAGAAATAAGTTTGTGTAGTTTTTAAGATCAACTAAACACGTCACGGCTGTTTTTCAACGAGCAAGTCCAGTTTAAAACTCTTTAACACTACGCGTGTTAATAACCTACAAGTCTTAACCACTGAGTGCTTGAAAACGAGCTGTCTGAAACCAGTTTCCTTAAATATAAAATTACAATGATTAATCACAAAGCCATAGTGTCAGGCAGATTCTTGCCGTAACAGAATTCTGAATTAAGTTGCACAGACTAACCTGATCCTGCCTGTAACAGGTCGTGAAATAAGTTTATAACGGGAAATATGTAGTCTATCAGCTGGCATGGGTACACGGATGATCCATCAATCACTGTCCGACAAAGTCATGTTTTAACAATGGCTCAGTGTGTCATTTGTAAATTAAGATACTTTATTTCCTGTCACGCCTTTATTTTGCGCACTAATTGACGCGTTGAAAGGTTGTTTTACTTGGGGTTAATGTTGAGGTTTGCATGAAAAGTAGCAATGAAGTAACGAGGAGCCTCTACACCGCCATGACTGTGATTTCTTAAAAAAGCTTTATATATATCTTTAACAAACTTAAACAAGATTAAAGAAATTAAAATTTGTCATTTTTAACAAGCATGACTATGTCTTTAAATTCTCAGTAAATTGTTAATAGCCTATATGTAGCTAATATATCCACTGCCTTTCCCACGATCGTATAAGGGACCTAACAGAAATCCACCTAAGAAATTAAAAAGCTAAATCTTAATGGCACCATATCTAAAATGATGAGGTAACATTGTAGACTGTATAAGTTTCTTAAAGTTGAAGCAGTTTATTACTTGTTTATAGTTATATATAAATAATGAAATAAAGTAATAAACATTACTATTATTGACCATATCAATTACCTATAACTGACTTCTAAATAAAAGTTGTTGCTTAAAGGATGAAAATAAGTTTCCCCCAAATGATTCTATTGCCTACCCGACACACACACACACACACACCTATTTCCCTTAGTCCCTGTATTACATTAATCAAAGCACATATTTCCCAAGGGAATCCACACATGGATCACAGTAAATCCTAGTGAAATTGAATCACACAGAGGCCTAACTCAGCAGCCCGGCCTTTATTTTCCATACATATTTTTGGAGTTATTTCTTGTAAGAGAAAACATGGTAAACATTTACACCTATTGACATTCACTACTAAATAAGCTGCCATAAACGGGCTTCCTAGCTAGGCAAGGCATTGGCAACCCTATAACCAACCTCATGTTTCCCCTTGAAAGCAGCAACAAAAATTCTACCTTAAGTTGTTCTCTAGACTAAAGTGAATTTGGTGCTTATATTTCATTGAGGTGCGTGATTAGAAATGTTAAACTATTTCAGATGCCTCACTGCCTCGTTGAAATGACATCACAGAGATGTTGTGAACATTTCCAGCCCTACAGAGCTGAAACTGTTCAGGAAAGTTTCAAACGTGCTATGCTTTTTCCTGCAAGTGACTGCAATTCAAATCTCTTTTCCCCCTGCAGGTGAGAGCAAGTCCCTCTGATAAACACAAGACACACAAGGCCTTCTTTCAGTGAAAGCTCCTTTATAGGGGCGGGATGGCTAGGATTATCTTTCCTTCTGCCCTCGTCTATCTCTTTCTCGTGCGCCATCTCAGCTGGCTGAGCATTTCAGCGATGTATAGAAAGTTGTTTTGGACAAATGTTTACATTATATTCTGGACATGACCCCATATTGTGCAAGTCGTCAAAAGCGACCGGCTGACTCATTGAGAGATTTTAATAATTCCCTTGTAAGAAAGAACAGTACAGCACTTCTGAAAGGCTCCAGCAAAGGTGTAATTCGGCTATGTTCGAGGTTTTCTCTGGGTAAAGCTCAAACCAGCTGGAGCAAAAATCACAGAATTGTCCTCTCCTCCTTTATTTCTCATGTGCGGCATTTGCATTTTACTCAGCTTAGCAAAAGAAATAGCCTGCAGCGAGAAAACTCTATCCACTATGCATATAAGAAAGAAAGAGAGGGAGAACGAGAGAATAAAAGACGTGAAAAAGAACACAGACAGGCTGACTGAAAGGAAATGAGAGATAATCTCAACGCTACTGTCCATTTTTCCAATGTAGTCGCAAGCCATCATCGGTAATGGGAAAAATGCATCAGCATGCGCCGCTAGACGAAGTGCAATCCACACGTTCTTTTGTCACTTAACCACGGATATCTTCACTCTATGGTCTTAAATAGTCCTTTGATGGTATCTCGAGACCAATTTACAGATCTTCACCATTATTACCATAGAGCAGACGCATTTTGTCGGCCCGTCTTTTGGAAAAGGGGGCATTCTCAAGGAAGTATCCTTGCATGTTACCTGAGGACACCACAGGCGTGTTATCATCCTCAGACCCTGCCAGCTGTACGTGTCCCCATCTCTCCTGACAACTAAAGGGACCCATCACTGTTTCAGCCCACAGAGAATGACTCAAAGGGCCTTTAAAGTGAGTAAAACCCATTCTCTTTAATTCTGATTACACTCTGAAAGTGTCTTTAGCATGTGGCGGCTAAATTGGGCTATCAGCGCTAAGTAGCGGCGGGGAAGAAAAGAGCCAATTATGCCAGTCAAAGCCAGATGATGATTCTCATCTTCACTCTCTCTCTCTAACACACACACACTCACACACTCGCACACAAACAAAAGAGAGGAGAGGAATATGTGTCTTTTGTTCTAAAATACAGAACGCATATCGCCTGACACACCTTTCACAGTATTGAGAGACACCTACGGATCCGCGATTTCACTCTTACTGACTTCATAACGAGCCTCTACATCTGTTTAATATAAATAGCCAAGGCTGTAAGCTATAAATTCATATCCATAACAATCATAAATACATACAGTTGAAAAATAAAGCAATAGTTTCTATTTTATTTATTTCATGCACGATGGATGACTCCAATCAGATGTTTATTTGTGTGGGATAAAAGCAGAACCTGTAAAACCTTCAACAATGCAGTGAGATTTAACTTAATTCAAGTGACTATATCCTGAGGGTAATTTGTGCCAAATCTGAGCTTCGCTGTGCCTGCGTGATTAATGTGCATAGAGGAGTTTATCCCTTCAAACACATTTGCTGTTTTGACAATCTAGCATTCTTAGAATAGTAAGGTGCTCTTTGACTAAAGCACAGTCCATTAACTCCTGATACACTCCTGATCTCCCACTGTTACTGCTGGATGTCGTGGACGTGAGTTCGTGTGCTTCCTGTGAACTTTTATGTGCTTGGAAGGGGTCAGATGCTTTGCGATCACAATATTAGGACTGATGGCTGAGAGGACCGAAGTTTGTTCTTCATTCATCGATAAGAGAGAGAGAGGGATGTACTGTATCTTGTATCCATCAATCGGTTTACCGCAGCATGTACTTGCAGGGTGTTGCTGGTACGCTGGATATAAAAAGAGATAGCACATATGCAATGTAACACATTAACTCACTGAAAAATATTGCAGTATTATATTACCTCAAGGATCTGCTTCTACTTGATGTAACCTATGACTTTGTTAGTGTTACCTAGTTGCCAGGTTGATTAAGAATCAATGAAACATTTAATGTTTGTGTAAGATGTTTTTTTTTTAATAAACTCTTAATAAATAACTCTTTAATAAAGTTGGCAGTTACAGTATCTCCATGTTTGACTGAACTGATGTTTCCCTTGAACATAAAGACCAAATGTATGTGCTAAAAAATATATTTATGCATAAAGAGACATAGAAAAAGCTGCCAACAAGGGTGGCAAAAGTGTAAAGTAAGAGTTTGGAAAAGCATCTTAAGCTGGTTGTGAGAATGCCAAGAGTGAGCACTTTGAAGAGTCTAAATTATGATTTTTTTAGTCATAACACCCCTTCAGTTGTGCTATTTCATATTTGTTATATAAATAATACTAAACAATATTTTGTACATTTGCACATATTAAACCCTTTGCACATTATTAAAAAAAGGACATTCAATAATATGAATTAATTCGTAGTGTAGCTCAATTATTATCTTACATGAATGCTTAAATGCCATTATGTATGTTCCCTGTGATATCGTGTTTTTAGAGTCTTAATGTTTCTTTAAATATAACCACATTACATGTAGTTTTTTCTTTTATTATATGGTTTGACAAAGTACCATGCAAAAAAAGATAAATATTCCAGAGGTATTTGGCACTTCACTATTTGTTGAATATATGCTGTCATAAATAAAAAGCACAAGGCATATACTTGATTAAAATTTATTTAAAAAATCTGTCCGTTGTGAACAGTAGCATAACACAACACAACAGCAAAAAGCCGGTTAAATCATCATTATATTTCAGCTTCATCTTATTGTCAGATGTACATAAACTAATAAAACCTAGGCCTTGAGTAACTTAGTTCGGACAAAAGGATCTGCCAAAAGCATAAATGTTAACTCCTTCCACCCACAATTCCACAGAACATCAATTCTGCTAATAACGTGGAGGCAGATTCCCAATCAAGCCGTCTCAGAGCCACAAAACTTCTCTGAAGATCAACTGCAGTTGTAAAGCTGAACTAAAAGAAGTTGAAATAAAGCTTTCCCTCTCTTTCTCTCGCAAACTCCTTCTGTTCTGTGGTTTATTCCCCTCCCCGCACTTTTCTGGTCTTTCTTCACATCCCTTATCTCTTTCTCACAAGAGCTTCCACAGTCTGTGGTGCTCAACAGGCTGTCACTGCTCAAACACTATTTCATAAAAGCACCAACATCACACAGAAACAAACATACACACACACACACACACACACTGTACACCTCAGTAGGGAAACATACAGCTACCCACAGACACTAGCAAAAAGCCTAAAGACATACAAAAATATCTCAGTATATATCACACATATAGTTACCACACATAGATTTTTATGTGACTATTATATCTTCTCTGTGTCTGATGTTATATATTTGCTGCTAACAAATACATTTATGGCAATCCTGAACTTGGAAGATTGGATATAACACCACAGTAAGTTGCATATAACACTGCATTTCTAACTCTTTGTTCAAAAGATAATAAAATACATCATAATTTGATGTATAAAATTGTCAGTATACAGATATACTGTAATCACATGTGATTACTATATGTATATTTCCCAAGTCTGTTATGTCTGTTGTTTCACAACTCTCTCTGTTATGTTATTTATGTTATTATTTATTTGATTTACATGAAACATAACACAGGCAAATATTTTGTCTTTTACAAAACTAATGGAAAGATTATGGCGCTGAAGTTTTCCTAACAATGTGATAGTGTCAGCAGATGGTCTTTGTAGTGGCTGATGATTCTTGTTGCTCTAACACTGATTCTCCTCAAACTGAATGTTCATGACATTCTAACGCTAAAGGTTCCAGATGATTAATTTCACTGAAGTAGAGTAAAGCGGTTTCACAACTGATAGAGTGCCGGGACATCATTGGTCATTTCTATCATTTTTAGTACCCCGGGATTATGAAACTCTGCTACTTCACTTGGTATAGAAGTGAACTGAAATTTAGCAGAAGTCTGATGTACACTCAAAAATATGATTCCCCAACACTGTTTAGTTTATTTTAGTTTAGTTCATCCAATGAATAATATTTTGAGTGTAGTCAGACTAGATCTTTAGTGGAATGTATTACGGAACACACTCAGGACAACAGAAATAATAACAAAACATAAATGTATAGATGCCTTCAGGAAGGCAACATGGGAACATCAGGGTTAGATAAAAAAGTCAAAGAGATTAGACATTTAGTTTATTAATATGACATATTACCTACAGATAAAAACAAATACTGTAAATCCTGCCTGATCTACAGCAATTCATACATATTTTACGAGGTGACTAATCTGTACGATTTAGTATGACCTCACTTCATATGAACAATTTCATTTTTTTTTTCTGATAAATTGTATGTATTTTATGAGTTGTCTTTTTATCAAATCACTATTTCACCCATACATTTCAGTACTTATACTTATATTTATATATTCATATTCAATTCTACCTTTATTCTGTTTTATTTTATTTTATTGCTAGTTATTTTGTTTTATTGTTATTATATTTATTTACTGTACTTATTTTCATATTCTACCTCTATTTTGCCATTTTAATTGTTTACTAATGTGTCAACTTGTTGGGGCAGTCGTGCAATACATTTCACTTCATGTCATACTGTGTGTGTATGTGAATCTGACAAATAAAATTTGAATTTTATATTTGAATTTCACCCAAAACCTACCCATCTTTGTCTAGGGTTTAGACAAATCTTACAAAATCGGTACGAGTGAGGTCCTACAAATTTTTATGAATTAGTCACCTAAAATTCATTAAAAAACTTGCAAATTGCTCGTGAGGTAGCATTGCTTGTCAGCATCAGGACCTCCTGTTGATTACCACAGAAAATAAAGTAATTTTGTAAAAAAAAAAACAAAAAAAAAAAAAATTTTTTTTGCTTGATTGAAGGAACCAAGAACGTTCATGGAAGATTGGACTAAATTTCAGGTAAGTGAGAAAATACCGTGTAGCTAATGTTCACCAGTTTCTCTGAAGAAAACCAATCCATGCATTGGAAAATGTACAGCAATGAACTGCATACACAGTGTACAGTACTTACTGAACTATGCACACTTTAAAAAGGACAAATGTCAAATTAAATATGTCTCCAAAGGATTCAGTTGTGTCTTTTGTAAAATTCTGTTTTTGTTTTTAATAAGTGTTTTATGTGGCAACTTGCATCAGGGAATATACAGTTAAGCCACTAGCTTCTAAACTGTACTTTATGGTCATCAAGATAGATAGATAGATAAATAGACAGAGTTTGTATGTGCACTTGATCATTAGTGTGTATGTGTGCATTTGTGTTCACACTCCTGCTGCTCTCTCTTTTTTGCTCGCAGTGTATATTAAAGTTTGATAACCTGTGGACACAGGATCTTCTTTCATCTCCCTCCCTCTCTTCCAGTAATGCAGTCTGACTAGCAATCTTACCTGCCGTCACTGCATTAAAACGCTTATCCTTAAGTAGCATTTCATCTAAAGCCCATGCAAACTACCCAGCAGGCATCAGCAGTAGCAGCAGCACACGCAATCAACACGGTTTAAGACACTAGGATTTTTCAGCGCACCAGGTTTCACTGAATGAATCTGCTGATTCGCTGATATTTGGCACACGCTGCTTGCCATTTGGTCAGAAATGATGTACGGTTTTTAAAAGTTCTCAAAAGCAGGACATCTGGTGTGCTAAACATCACCACTGCCTCGTCTTCACACGCTGCAATGGCACAGCATCTCTGCTGAAACAGATTTATGGCTTGCCAAGTGTTTTCCAGTAATCCCTGCTGTGTTCCACTGGATGCTGCAGAACAGGAAGTGCCAACCTCACAGAATATCTGGCATCACGATGCCTGCGCGAAATCCTACGTAGGAATGTTAATCTTTTCTAGTATATGCACAACACGCACATATTCACGAGCAAACATTAAAATATTTGCACAAGCGAAATTATATAAAGTAACCGAAAATAAGTAAAAGCAACAGAAGACGTCCAAGCGAGCTTGAACACACAAAGCGGGCCTTTGAGCATCAGTGTTTTCGTGGCGTATTTACAGCATGCATTTAGAGGGCACAGCTCGCTCCGTGTGTGTGCTTTGCAGAAATTACCAGTAAAAACCCCTCGCCACGGCACTCAGCAGCCAGCTGGCCCTAGTAGCCCGTGTTGCCCAGGGACTGTGGAAAGCCGGGCTGGCAGAGGGAGGGCAGCTCTAGGGTAGAGAGAACTGGCAGATCCAGGCCTCCAGGGGCTACAGAGATGCTCGGAGTCCAGAGAGCAGTCACCCCGCTCTGGAGGAGGAGGACTCGGCCGGGCAGCCTGGCTCTACGGGGACTTCGCTGCTTTTGCCCCACCGCTGTCGTCTTGACCCGCTGACTCCCCATAGATGCTGGCACGTTGCCAAGCCGTAATGGCAGACTGCACAAAGGCACTCTGCCAACGTCCTGCTGTGAGTTTGTGACTGGCAATGAATATAAATCAGCTATGCGTGCGTGCGTACATGTGTGTCTTTTTAAGCTATTTGAGTCTTAGTCCTCTAATCCATTGAAAACCCAATGTGTGTATCTTTATGAATGTCAGCACGTATCACTATGTTCAGCAGTTTTAGGGGTTCACGGGTGAGAAGGTCTGAACACGTGCGCACACCATCACACCCTCAAATAAATTGAGATGCAAGCCGCACCTGAGTCCATGAAGATGAAATATGATCAGAACCATTTCTCCAACTGAGAATGGTGAGTGTCTTCATGATATCATATGCTCCAACCCGTGCTTCTCAACTTCATCTTACATGATGTTTAGGGACTGATGTTGAGAAAGTTAGCAGATCACAGTGCTATTTCACCACTAATAATGACTGACTGACAAACAAAAACAGTACACAGTAAACTCCTAAACCTAGTGAGCTAATTAACCATGGTTTTACTACAAAGACAACTAACCATAGTTGCTGCTGCACTAACCATAGTTTAACCATGGTATTTTGCCAAAAAAAAAAAAAAAGCATGGATAATAACTACAGTTAAATAAGACACTGGTTAATTTTCTCAAAGGATCTCAGCAAAGGAGGCTTAAGGTCCTTGCACATTAAGTCAGAAATGTTGTTATGTGTTCTTTTTTTCGTATTTGTCATTCTTTCCAACACAGTCTCACAACCAATTTGTACTTATTTTACGAGGTGGCAAATTCGTACGAATTTACTCGATTTTGTACGATTTGTCTAAACGCCAGTGACGGGTAGGTTCAGGGGCGGGGTTATGTGTAGGTATTTCAAACAAATTCATACAAATTGGAAACTCATAATATACAAACAATTTAGAAAAGAATAATATGAATTTGTATGAGTGAGGTCACACATATTTCTACGAATTTGCCACCAACACTTACAATTTGCTGACTGGGCTGTTCTTTCCTATCAAAATGCTTGTTGCGGATGCAAAAAAACAGAGAATTGAACACCTTTTTCTGAACTTTATAATGACAAATTAAAGTTTCGGAGGCAGTGTGTAAACGTGTGTAAAAAAAATATTTTCTAACATGCAAAAAATTCAGGCAAAATTTCGGACTGAGTGTGCACTGACCCTTAATGTTGCTAAACTAATGACATGATACCTGAAAATATAAACCATTAACCCAAACAAATATTGGAAAAATTGCATACTTTAAGTAAGATTTTATTGACGCTTTTCTTTTTATGCAACTTCTCTTGCTTTCTCGGATTTATTTTTCACTGAGCTCAGAGTAGCACCGCCTAAAAGTGGAATTAGGGGTGTGGTGATATAATATACTGTTGGTATTGATAACACTTAACATGACACTTAAAACTTTAATACTGATATCATGTTTATTTATAAATGTAATAATTTTGTAAATAAACCAGTGGCAGCAGTTACTCTTTAGTTACCACTCCAACATAGAGGGAGGCAGGATTGCACCTTACTGTTGGTTGCCACCCATCATAAAACGGAAAAAGAAGACAATGGCGCAGTGGGTAGTTACAAAAGCCACACAAAATCATGTCAGTAGAGATGAAAAATGGGAATTTTTGGATTCTGTAAAAAAGGGGGAGTGTTAGACACCCCACTCTGCAGGAAGTGTTAATCAGCAGCATGCTTTAGTAGAGTTATGATTTTAAACTTTGTTCCTGCCTTTAATCAAAGTTTAAGTTTGATTCAAAACGAAAATTGAAAAATCAATTTGACCTATGGCTTTGTTATTTTACTTCTTAAAGATTGTATTGGTCTAGATATTGCCATAATATAATTATTCAGGTTTTTCTTTTTTGTACTACAATGCACGGTAGATTCACGGTACTACAATGTTTTTTATTACTACAAACTTTTCACTATGGAATAGCCTACCATGCACATATAATGATGCCACCTCTTTGTACAAGAAGTCAAGTTTTTGCCATTTGGGCATGCTTGCATATTATGTCTTAAACTGCTGCTCATTAGGTTTTGTGACAAAGTGCAAGTACCAGCAGACCTGTTGCACTTTAAGTGTTTAAGGAATACACTACACGACTTTTATAATCTGAACAGATTTTTTAAAACTTTAGGCATCATACACTTACTGACTCTGTAGTGACAAAGGAAAACTGAGCAACACTACACGACCGAGGATCACTACCAAACGTTAAAGTTGTTCCGATCACAACAAACTCATGCAGAAACATGCACTTTGGAGACACATGACAAAAGTTGTGCTACAATCGGCTGAAAATATCAAACATGTTTGATAAACTCCAACTGGATAAAATCGAAGTCTGAAGCTAAAAAAGTCTGTGACCATCATACACTGTGGAATCTGTCAGCTTTGATCTGTAAATGGTTCTGGCTTTCCTCAACTAGCATCAGTTTGTTCAGACTGTAAAATCGGGGCAAATCAAGTAGTGTATTCCAGGCCTTAGTTTACAGTTTACGACATACTTACTTAAAACTATACTGGTTATATAAGGTAACTAAATGGGTTAAGGTTAGGTTTAGGAATAGGTTCAGGGTTATTACTTATTTACTTCGGTTACTATAATAACTAGACAGTAGTGGACCTGCACAACAGCACTGTAAAATAAAGCACTACCAGAAGATCAGGGGAAATGTACCAAAAGTACCATTGTACCATAACAATACCAGCTCTCTTTTGGACGTTTACAATTGCAAAATCATGGTAGTGTTTGAAATACTTTGAAATGCCATAAATTACACCGTGATACCATCATTTTCATTAATGGTAGCTGACTTTAAGCCCCTCTTGCTGCTAAAGAAGCTGATTCCTGTTCAGGTAACAGTTCAGTAACTCAGGTGCACGAGTGCATGCTCTTGGTGCGGTCTCTGGGAATCGCCTCGATTGAAAAAGAAGTATACGAATTTCCACGTTCATAGCGGTTGGATTTGAGTATGCGAGAGACCGTGTGTTTGTGTGTGTTTGCCTGTGTACTCCTGGAGTGCTGGCCTGAGGCCAAATGCTGTGTCTCACTGATAAAGCCTCCAAACTTCTGAAAGCCACGCTGTGAGTGGGCCTTCTCTATCACCGTGGCAACCCCAGAACATTCCCGAGGTTTTTCTTTGCCACCTCTTTTGGGCTTTCATCATGGCATTGAAGAGATTGCCTACCCCATCCCCCCAACTCTCTCTCTCACACACACACACACACACACACACACAGACTGTCATTTCCTCTCTATTTTCCATCAAAACTCCTCAGTATGAAAATCAAAAAACTGTTTGCCCAATCCTAAGAAGAGAGAAAGAGAGAGAGCTTTTTAAAGTACAGCTTAACAACTCAGCATGACACAGAGCGCATGAGAGCACTCTCTCAGTTCAAATCAAGTGCTTTTAGATTATTTCTACTCCATTTCAACTCCACAGAGACTTCAAGACACTTTCGTCGAATTTCACTTCGAGCAAAGGTGCGCGTGTCCTCGCGTTTGTTTATTGTAAATTTCTGCTCCTAATGAGCATGCTAAGCGTAATGTGCGGGCACAGTGAATCTCGACACAACGCATTACAAGTGTGAAATAGTGTCTTCCCACCCAGACACGGTTACTAGGAGCAATGGAAGTAATTGTATTGTGTTTTCCAGAGCTCTTTCTAATGGCTTAGCATTGTTTTCGTGCCTGCGCTCCCTGATCTTTTAACTTGTGAGGCTTTCTCCTCCGAACAAGTGTCCCCTTCTTTTCATGCGTGTGTGACCCCGTGCCCCTTCTCACACCCCCTTCCTCCAAACAATGATGTCCCACCCCACACTCGCAAAAACTCCAGCTCGGACGTTTGTTTAGCACCGTCATTTGTGGTTGCAACATTTAAACACTGATGTACTAGCAGAGCTGAGTAGATTACTTCAAAACTGTAGTCCGTTACTGATTACAAATTATGTGACAAAGGTAGTAATAGTAGTTAGTAACGTAATTCATTACATTACACATTTTAGGGAATGCAGCCAGGCTACTTTTTCATTACTTTTAGTAAGTCATGTATCGCATTGATTTAAATGTAATAATCTTGTACAATGTTGAAAGAAAAATACAAAGAATAAGAAAATCTGTTCCATTAACAACATAAAATGCATTGAACATTAAATAGGTTTCACAAATTAGGGTTTGTAAAGGAACTGCAGGGGGCTTATGAGTTTAATAATCAATTAAATAAACATAAAATATGTACAATATGTAAAATATTTACATAAAAATGTAAAATTAAAATAAGTAATTTTAAAATAACATCAATCAAAATGGAACATTTGCTATAAAATTACATTTTTAAATGGAAACATGCAAATGTGATAATTATTAGGTAAATATATTGGGTAAAAGATGCTTCGAGGACCAAACATTCTGCAAATATCAAACATGTAAAAAAGAAAAGAAAAAAAAATAATGTAAATTTTGTGCATGTTACCAAATTGATTGACTAATACATATTCATGTAATTAAGTAAAAATGTAACTGTATCTGATTACGTAACATTTAAAAATGCTAATTAATCTAATTCCAAGTACTTTTCAAGTAATTTTCTGATTCTGATTATGTAATCCAGATTACATGTAATCAGTTAATACCCAGATCTGTGTGCTATAGCATAACCTTCTGCTATGTTCTGTCTGTCCCATTTCAACCCTCTCTTCCCAACCATTCCCACCTCTCTCGACGGGTTTTCACAATTCGTGAAGACTTCAGACAGAGTGACCTATTGTTTGGGGACTGTGCCTTTGACCCAGTAGCTGAGCCGGGGCATTCTCCTCTTTGTCTGCTTGTTATAGCGAGCCCCTCTTAAAGCAGGGGCTCTGCACTCCTGCGTTCCCACAGCAACCCATCCACCCCTGCACCATGGTGAGAAGGAAGTATGAGGTAATGTTTACAGAGCAAACTATGATGCTTCTGACAGACCTGCCTCACTCACTAATTAAAAGATCCTCTAGTAGCTGCCAGCTGGAGTGACACACTAAGCCCCGTCTGATGTTCAAAGAAAAAGAGGGAGAAATACAGTAGAAACAGGCAAGGCTGAGGGATTAAGAGATAGAGAGGAAGAGTTAGTGAGAGAGGGGGGATATTGTAAGAAGGAGAGAGATGAAAGAAAAAAAAACTCTGACATGTTTGGAGTTTTATTAGTGAGGAGACAGGAGTTAAAGGGCCACTGTAATTGCTGTTTTCTGTCCTCTGTCCACATGCTTCCTGCTGAAAGAGGAAGTGTGGGCGGGGCTAAATTTAAAGGCCCCTGCATTTTGTTAAACAGTCAGTGCTATTGCTACAGATGTAAACTTGTTTGTATTAAGGGTGGGGCATGTTTATTAAAGGGTGTATTTAATTGGACAAAAAACGAATTGTATATGGAAATAACATGCATATTACTTGTGTATAGGCTTTTTATTAGGATTTCTAAAGGACATATTAATGCCTTATTCTTCATATTTTAGTTCACTTTATGTTGCACCATTCCTAAATTTAACGACTACTTTACTAACTATTAATAAGCAGACAATTATGAGTTTGTTCAGGGAAAACCTTAAAAATAGTGTTGGGCAACGATTAATCTCATCCAAAATAAAAGCTTTAGTGTACATAATATATGTGGGTGTGTGTGTGTGTGTGTGTGTGAACTCTGTATATTTATTATGTATATATAAAGACACACACAGTACATAATTAGAATATAGAAATATAATAAAACAGAACATATTTTTCTTAAATATATACTATACATGCAAGTGTGTGCATTTATATATACATAATAAATGTAGACAATACACACACATATACCATGTACACAAAAGCATTTATTTTGGATGCGATTAATCACGTTTGCTCAGCACTACTTATATTGTTTATATTCTGAAGTGTCAGATTTTATATCTGTCTTCTTTTTATTTTTTCATAAACAAAAAAAAAATCTAATTAAATCTAAAAAATGTCATTGTTCAATAGTAACAATAATTGTTTTCATAGTTACATATTTTAATTGCATGCAAATTTATTCATATTGAAACATTCAAATATGCATTTATTTGAAATAATAATTAAATAATCTTAATCAAACGTTTATTCGTTACGAATCGTAACATTCACAAATTACATAAACATAGCTGAGATTAAATTTGAGGAAGGGGGTCCCTCATAAAGGAATGATCACAGTAAAACGGATCTCAAAGCTAACAGACGCTAACTAAAAGTTACAAAAGTCCTGTTTTGCATGGATTATTTGAATTACTCTAACAATGGATGATTCAGCTCAGCCAGGGCAGACAGCATATTTAGATTTAAGCTAATGAAAAGGCAGCTTTAAGGATAGATATAGAATAATCTATGGCTTGCATAGCCTATTGTTTATGGTTCCAAATCACATCTTATTTTTATAACCCTCTTAGTTTTGGCCGCTGAAATGTTTTTTTAAAGATGAATTTTGTCCGTCCAATTGAATTATATATGTACCATAAGCAATTTAACTTTTTTGCCGCTTGATACAATAGAAAGGTTAAGAAGATGCGAGGCAAACCAGTCAGGAAGCGTCACAGGCCTAATGCCTGCATGAACACCACAGCTATTTGCTACCGCTCAACATACACTTCCAGCTTTATTGTGACATTAAATGGAAGTCACACCACCACATGCATATTACAGTAGTGTGTCCACACACACACACTCACCCACCTGCACACACACAGTGCTCCCTGAGGGAGACTGTGAGAAAGATGCAGTGAGAGTAAAGTGAAGCAGTGAGGCTGCAAGACAAAAAAAGGAGTGGAGCGACTGACACCGCTCTTCCCGTCAAGGCCTGCCAGGCCTATTTTTAAAATGTTGATGCCTGGAGCTCAGACACACTCTGTGCAGTTCATCTGGAGTTTCAGTAGGAAAACACTCTGGAGTCTGCAGCAGCTTAACTGACAACTGAAAGAATACTGAGATGCTCCAAAACAAACGCAGTCTATTGCTACACTAAACTTGTGTGGCACACACATATCCGTCTCTGTCTCTTTCTATCTCTGTCTCATTGAAGAGTAGAAGGAGCAGAAATAGGAAACTAAATCTTTGGTGGGTAGTGGTTTTGGTATTGATCTCAATCTTTTTGTGAGACCGGCTGACTAAGTAAATCATCCTGATTAAGATCCTGTTGACCTGAACACAAATGACTGTCTTTTCTTCTTCTCTTCTCTAGAGTAATTTGGAGTGAACTTTTGAGGATCCATTGCTGAGAATGTGATGTAATGTGTAACGTGAAAACAGAGACACCAGCCACCATAGTCCATTGTGTTCCGGGAGTGCCTGACATCTTGGCAAATTTGAAAGTGCTGTATAATGCTAAATGTAAATTAAGTAAGGTTCTTATCTACGTAGATGCTAATGATGTTCGACTAAAAAATAATGTTAAAGAGGTGTGTAAACTAGCAGGTTTCATAGACAATTGGACAAAAGTTTTTGGGGCCGACCTGACCTGTTGAAAAGAGATGGTCTTCATCCCTCCTGGGGTGGTGCCACTCTTCTCTTTAGAAATATGACACATAGTCTTAGATCTCTCATCTCTTTGACTAACTGGTGCCCAGGTCAGGAAGCAGACAGACTGGCTAAACCGACCGCCTGCTAGCCGCCTCACATCTCAACAGTCAGTTAATTCTCAGAACCTAGAGATTCTTTCACCTAGATATTACACTATGGAGACTGTGTCTGTTCCCTGAACTAGAAAATACAGAAAACATCCAAACCAAATCAAGAGTAACGATTTAATTGATGTTCAAAAAATTAAATCTGGTTATAATACAGAGAAACAAATGATTAAGCTCGGCTTACTGAATATCAGGTCTCTTTCTACTAAATCACTTTTTTGAATGATCATATCCTAGATTTGCTCTGTTTGACAGAAACCTGAAAATGTGTCTAAACCCCTAGATTACAGCTATAAAAATGTGCCACGTCCAAAAAGCAAATGAGGGGGTGTTGCTACAATTTTTAACAATATTCTCTGTGTTTCTCAGAAGACAGGCTTTAAGTATAACTCGTTTGAAGTTATGGTCCTGCATGTAACAGTCTCTAGAGGAACATGTGATAGTTATAAATCCCCTGTGATATTTGAACTGGATACAGGCCACCAGGGCACCACACAGACTTTATTAAAGAGTTTGCTGATTTTCTAACTGGGTTAGTACTGGCTGCAGATAAAGTTTTAATTGTTGGTGATTTTAATTTCTATGTTGATAAAGAATCATTGTGTAAACTCCATATAGATAAACCTGTAAATTCTGCACCTTATTACAAGCATGGTAGAACCATCACTTCTACCACAAAAGACTGCTTTGTAAGTAATCTCCCTGATTTATCACAATTCTTGAGCATGTCTAATAGCACAGAAAAACTTGATGATGCAACAGAAACCATACACTCTCTCTTTTCTATCACTTTAGATACCGTTGTTCCTTTGCACTTAAGAAAGGTAGAAGAAAACAGTTTGACTCCATGGTATAATTGAGCACACTCCGCCCCTAAAGAGAGCAGCCCGGACAATGGAGTGTAGCTGGAGGAAAACAAAGCTAGAAGTGTTTCGTTTAGCTTGGTGGGAAAATATGCTAAATTATAGAAAAGCATTAAATAGGGCTAGATCTGCTTACTTTCCGTTTCTATTAGAACAAAACAACCTAACCCTCGGTATGTCTTGAATACAGTGAATAAATTAACGAAAAATAACTTTCCCCAAGACCACAGCAGTAATGACTTTATGCAATATTTTATTTCTAAGATTAATACTATTACAGATAAAATAGAAACTGTGCAGCCATCAGCTATAGTCTCTCATCAGATGCACTGTAGATCCCCTGAGGATAAATTCCACTCGTTCTCTACCAAAGGAGAGGAAGAACTGTATAAACTTGTTAAATCATCTAAACCAACAACATGTATGTTAGACTCTATTTCATCTAAACTATTAAAAGAGCTGCTTCCAGAAGTCAATGATCCTCTTTTGTCTCTTATGAACTCCTCATTGTCATTAGGATATGTCCCCAAAGCCTTCAAACTGGCTTTTATTAAGCCTCAAAAGCCTTAAAAAAACACAACTTGACCCCAAAGATCTAGTTAATTACAGATCTATCTCAAATCTCCCTTTTCTGTCAAAGATACTAGAAAAGGTACATGTAGTATCCTGACAATTATCATAGTGGAATCATAGTACTGAGACTGCTCTAATTAGAGTTACAAATGACCTGCTTGATTGATTAATAATGCTAAATTTACCCTCATCTCTTCTAATGAAGAAGTGTAAATAAACATAAAATTTAGGCCCCTCAAATGCTATTTTGCTTTAACTGTAAATCTACTCTTTCTCATGCTTTATTTTTCCTCTTTTCAATCCTGTAAAGAGTACGAATTAGAGGCAAAAATGCACACTTTTGTTAAAAATGGTTAGACACATACGCTATGGTAAGAGATAATGGATTATGACAGTAAGACAACGTGAACATGGAACAGACTAATTAATAGCAGCCTTATTAGTGAGGGAAACTCATTATGCCATTCATTACAGAACAATTAGAGCAGTTGTTAAGTATCTTGTAGGAATATTGCCATCTTGCCTGCATTTATTAAGCATCACTATCATGCAAGATACACTTATAGTGAGGAAAAGGGCTTAGAAAATCACTCGGGATCCCTCACATCCGAGCTATGACTTTTTTGAACTTTTGCCATCTGGTCGGCACTACGGAGCACCGAATACCAGGACAGTCAGACACAGGAACAGTTTCTTTCCCCAGGCAATCTACCTCATGAACAGTTAATAGTTCTCCTACTGTGCATTAAAAATATGGGCAATAATGATGTTTATTTTCTCACCCAACATTATAGTTCATCCTTCATCTTATTACTATTATTAATCATTAGTTTTTATTTTATCCATAGCACACCTGTACATGCAATTTACATATTTAAATGTATTATTGTTTGTGTTGTTGTTGTCTATGTGTACTGGAAGCTGTTACACCAAAACAAATTCCTTGTATGTGCGAACATAATTGGCTATAAAGCTCTTTCTATACATGGACAAAACCAAGGTCATTCACCTCAAAACAAACATACTAGCAATATTCACTCACCAACATGTCATTTCAAATCTGAGTTTCTTTCTAATATGGAACTAAAATGGTTCATACAATGGAACTTCAATGAGTAAGTAATAAAATAATTTTATAGTATAGTACAGAGCTTGTCATGTTTGTGCTGTTATAATTGCGATCAGTCTTCTGGCACTGAGACCACATGACCTGCCATGTCATAACATTGCTATGAATGGGACAAAGTGAACTAAAATGTGGTAAAGTTGTTAAAATTATCACCATTAGAAGCTCCAGTGCCTAGAAAAACTGTCAGTATCCTGTCCTACAATTTACCAAATAAAAAACAAGACAGTTGGTTTGAAGTTTTTAAACGTGATTTAAGCAAGTGCTTGTTTGCCCATCAAAGTAGATAAGACTTCATCCTTGATGCCCAAAATAGCTGCCCAGAGGTGCTGCAAATATTGCTGCCAAGTGAACAGCTTTTGAATGGGACAACTGAACCCTAAAATTAAAATTTAAACCCATATACTTACATGCAAACATACAATTCTGAAAAGACAAAAATATGAAAAATGGAGTAGCAGTTAATAACCATAATTCATGCATCCATGCCAGTAGGTGTCTGTATGAGCATCAACATCACTTAGAACTAATGAAAAATCAACAAAAACCTAAGTAACTGTCACACCACCGAGCTGCACTGATCCCAGTACAGTCAGTTACACGCGCACTCAGTCACCTGAATTTTAATTACGAACACCTGTTTCCAATCAGAGCAGCGTGTACTTAAGCCACAGATCTACAATCACTATTGGGCGGTGATTGAGTTTTACGGTCATTATCCCTTCAATGCTTACCTGGGAATATCACTGTGAAGTGTTGCTGCTCAGCGCGATCGCGAAGAGGATTAAACACTGGACTAATCA
>JAUYWG010000042.1:5716739-5761658 GCA_034779775.1 Enteromius afrohamiltoni
CTGGAGATCGATCCATATCCTGAAACACAGAACATTGCACTTTCTGACGAATCATTCGATTCCTCCTCTATTGAATTCAATAAACTGTTAAACTTACCTCTGCTGTCTGCCTCTCTGTACTGGGTGTTACAGTAACACTTAGTATAGGGACCAGTTCTCACAATTAAAAGTTCAGTTCACCCCAAAATGAGTAAATTATGTTACTGTTGTTTTCTTTGCACAAAAAAGTATTCTCGTAGCATCACAAAAGTCCGGCCACTGATGTCACATGGACTGCTGTACAATGTATTGGGAGCAGGGAACATTTCAGTTGTTTTGCTGTCTATGGAGGGCCAGATAGCTCTTGGATTTCATCAAAAATATCTTAATTTGTGTTCCCGGAGATGAATGAAAGTTTTATGGGTTTGGTGAGTAATTAATGACAACATTTTTATATTGTGGTGAATTAACCTTTTGATTATTACCATGCCTATTATTAACATATTGTCTGTTTATTAGTACTTATAAAGCACATATCTGGTCATATTCTACAACAGACATGGTTATGGATTTGTTAATGTCAAGGATATTCAGTGCATGTTAGCTGTGTGTTTAGCTGAAACAGTCCAACTTGTTAGGGGTGTCTGCATAACTTTGGGTATAATGTGTCTTGAAATTTAAAAAACCGTGTGAGCAAGAGATGATAGTTTGAGCTTTCGTAGCATGAGTCTGCTCCTCTCCATAACCCCTCACAGACTGTTTATAAGCACCAGAGCATCAGAGAAGCAGACAGAGATGGAGAGAGCAGAGAGAAGTAAAAAAACAGGAATCATCAAAGACTTATCCAAAACAACTTGGAATACAAGAATATTTGGGACGAGAGGTTGTGGGGGAATTAGCAGAAGAGAAAACGGGAAGGATGCCGTCTGTCTCCCCCGTCTTCTGTGTATGGGTGTGTGCGAGCGCATGGTGGGCGTATAGAGGGGGTGGCGGCGCTGCCTCCGGGGGCACATGGTTGTTTACTTCACCAGGAGATTTACCCATCTCACTCTTCAAACAGCTAACTCTTCCTGTTAGCAGAGCTTGTGTAATTATTGAGAGAACGATCACGGTGCTCGGTTTTGATCTCACTCTATAGGGCTTTCTATAAACTCAGAAACGAACAGTTGAAAGTGAGCACGACCCAGACGTGTGCTTTGCTTTGAAAAACTCTAATATCAATGAGAGGGAATCCTTGGCGCTAGTGTTCGGTCAGTAGAGCGACTGGAAGAGCCATTGTACAAATTTGATACTGTTTCACAGAGGAGATGTATTTGTCAAACAGCTCTGATAAAAAAATGATTCAGCACATTGTATTCCAGGCAAGCAGTAAAGGGCAAGAGAAAAACGTTATTGTGGATTAGCATGACAGCAAATGCTCACTTTGCTGTAGGTAGCAGCCGCATAAAAATGTCAGAAATATGAACAGGCAGTAAACAGTTGGGGAGAAAAATTGTCTCCCACTGTCTGCTGACACAGTAGAAAAGGTGTTTGATAGAGCAGCTGCGCTGGCTAATTTCCCTCAGCCTCGTTCTTTCTTATCGTGTCAGTTTGGCCTCTCAGCTAATAGCATGTTTTAATTAGCCCTTAGTCACCATGCTTCCACTGTCAGAGATATGAGCAGAGGCAATCCCTGTGGACATTACTCATATTACAGCACTGCCACACACACACACTGACGTAAGAAAACATACCTTTCTCATTCTCCCTCCCTCAGTTTGGAAACAAGTTACAACTCCATCCATTCATGAAGAGAGTATGCTGTTGTATAAGGCTTAGGGTGCCATGGCTACAGTAAAGAGCATTTTTTAACCCACACCCCTCACATTGTCACAATGCTGATATTTAAGACCATTTTCAATGCTATTTTCAATAGCATATTAATAAATATAAAAATAATAGTAATTAATTATAATAAAATTTGGTTTGCACTTTGTTTTAAAGTGTCTTGGTTAAGTACTGTGCAATATCTATTAACTGCATGTACTTATTATAGGGTTAGGATTCTTATTAATGTTTGTGTTACTTGTAATTATGCATTATTAATTGTTACTGCATTAGTAAGTGCATGTAACATGTAAGAAGAACACCTTAAAATAAAGTGTTACTACTGTAATACAACTGCACTGCTCTATTATAAAAAAATATATAATAATACGATTTCATAATTGTAGTACAGTTACCACACTTATGTCTTAATTTTTCAATTTGCAACTTTAAACCTCAAGCTATAATTTTATATCTGTGGTTAGGTTTAGAGAAATAACCTTTTAATCGCCAATGTACAACAACCATATGATAAAATCAACCCAGTCGCACGACAGGTCGTGACAGTATCACGAAATGATCCTTTAATCTATTCATTCGTGTCAGGGACACGATTATTTAGTTATTTTCGTGACTCCAGCACGACTTCATGGATTCATCCATTCGTGCTGGACGAAAGTTGAGTAAGAATCGTGTCTGTGCCACGAAAAAAAAAACGTGCGACTGGGCTGGATAAAATGGTGCCACATTCACATTCATTTCTGTGAAAATGAAATATTTTAGCACCACCCAGTTTTATTCAAGAGTAGTAAGTTTATAAGCACAGTAACCTCAAACTTTTATTTACTCTGAAAATTCAGGGAGACATTTAAGTGTCTGTGATGACAGGCTTACAAATGCTTTGTCGTAACAACATTACATCTGGTGAAATGCATGAAAGCATGTAATCCTGTAATCATCTGTCCATAAAAAATTATACAAACCTTGAAAAAGCATAACAAATGCGCATTAAACTCAGCATTTCACTGCATTTGCTGTGAATTGAGCTGCTTTGAGAAACTGAAAACACTGGATCGAGCTGTGCGTGTGTGAAAACATGACGCATTTCACTCTGAAACTTGCAGTGGACAGAAAAAATCAGTAGTTCTGACAACACTACAGACTTTCCTTTTTTATACATTTTCGTGCAGCAGAAACATGTAATCATCTCAGAACACAAACCACACAAATTGCACCATTATTCCAGTTTCATGTTTGTCCACAAAACTAGCATATCCGGGGCAGCTGACCGCTCCTGTCAAGTCTGTATGCCCAGATTCATGTGAAAATCGTCCTAAATCTTTCATTTCATGGTTCAAACAAAGCAAACAAAGTAGAGAATTAAGGACTGAATGGATGGGCATAACCGAAAAAGGGGAGGTGGGGTGCGTGTAGGGGGGTGGAGTTCATTGATGTAGCCCGTCTTTGTTCTGATGTGTCCAGAAACCAGATAAGATGACTAACCTGTTTATCGCTCTGATTGAAATTACACAAGCAGACACCATCCCCCCTACCGAGCCCTAAATGAACAGGTCTAAAGGACAGGGAGAGCGGTTAAACGGTACTGAGGGGGAGCCCATTATCTGTGAATGGGGGTGATTAATGTGCGAAAATGAGACTTGGCGGGATGCAACGAGAGGCCAGGGCTGCCTCTGACCCTCATTCACACCCAGGCATTCACCCAAGTGCTCCGCAGGAGAGGAGGATTGCAACAAACACAGACACACACACATGCACACACACAATGGTGTCTTTTCTACATCTGATCTCAGTTCTGTGAGTTGAGTGTGTATGTGTGTATATAGTTTGTGTGGTTGTGTTTATACTAACTTGTCTCATGTTTCTCCTAAAGTTATGTAGAAGAAATAATATAGACACAAAATTAAACACCTGTTAGTAGTAAAATAAGTAAAAACTATAGAATTAATAGCACAGCTCTGACCATTTGTACTTTAACTTTATAAGAAATGTTTACGTTCATTTTGAGATCTCAGACATTTGATACTTTTATAGACATGTTTGAGATTTCTGTTACGCTTAAAGCCTGTGTAATGCTTTATAAACAGTTATTAGAGGGTAATACATTATAATTATTCAAAGTGTGTGGTAAAACCAACCTGATCTCACTGCAATTCGTACATATTTTACGAGGTGGCTAATTCGTACGAATTTGTACGACCTCACTCGTACGAATTCATACGATTTCTTCTAAATCGTACGTATTTTACGAGATGCCAATTCGTATGAATTTGTACGAATGACCTAAACATAACCCCGCCCCTAAACCTACCCATCACATGGTTTTAGACAAATCGTACGAGTGAGGTCGTACCAATTAGTACGAATTGGCACAAATTTGGCACCTCGTACGAATATGTACGAATTGCTCGTGAGACTGTGTTGGGTAAAACATTATATTTTGTTGTTTTAACCAAATTTAGTTTTTAATGCATTAACAGTGGTTACAATTATAATTAATGCATTACAACCTGATTTTAAAATCCATTATACATAAAGGCTTAAAAGCTTAAAGCAAAAAGTGTTTTTCACACAGTTGTGAGATTGCTTGAAAAGCAGGAATATATATGAAATCTAATGGTTCTTATATTATCATATATTATTAACATATATCTTCATAACCCATGAAGAACCTTTAAAATCTATAGAAACTTTCAAATGAAAAAATTGTTCTTTCCAATGGAAAAAGGATTTTTAGATTAATAAAATATTAATCTGTTTAATTAGTACAGCTCAATAACTAGCTCTGCTCTAACACACACAAAATAGCATAGCGCCACCTATTGGCTGTTCTCCAAACAACTATTTGAGCAGGCAATATAGAGGGATACTCTTTCTACAAACAAAAACACCTGCTTGGTGAACAGCTGTGCAACTTTAAAAAAATCAAATCACAACATTTAGCCTGAAAGCAGTTCTTATCATCTGCGAGCTGTTAACCACACATTAGTTAGCATGTTAATGTGAACTGTATGGCGTAGCATTTGTGGTACATTTGGTGCGTGTGGGTTAAGGGCAGTGGCGGGCTGCTCGGTAACTGGCTGTATAAATAGCAAAGAAGTGGTTAATCGGTGGCAGAGAGGAGAAGGAGGAAGCACTCGCAAGGTCAAAGGTCAAATGATGAGCCAACACAAAGCCATTACAAAGACGGCACTCAGCTGGGCTCTGTTTGTGTAGGCAGTGCCAGGGTCAAACACACATAGAGAGAGTGAGTCACTGACACGAACGTACACAAACGTGCACACAAGGATGCGAGTCCTCTTCTTTCTTGAGTTATGAAGTGATGACCAATTGTTTTTGGATGTGGGCTGACCAAGAGCTGTTATGAAAACAGTATCAGTGTGCATGAATTTGCATAATAGCAGGTTCATGAGCCCTTGGTTTCTGCGGTAACTGAATATTGATTGACAGCGAGCCTGAAAGAGGAGCAAGTGTGGAGGAGGAAGCCCTTGACATACCCAGCAACAACCTCCTTCGAGCTGTGTGCAAATTTTCACACAGGAGCAGCAAGACCGACCCTCAAGTCCTGTTGGTTTTGACCACATATGGACGTTGTTTGACACGCAGAAAAACACAGTGATCCGGTCCAAAGTAATTATTGTTTTGCCGCGAATTGAACATGCTCATGCCTCTAAGCTACGTGCTACTTTAGGTCGATGTTTAATACGGCTTCAAAAGTGATCGTGTTCTGTAAAAGAGTCAAAGTTACACTTCAGCAATAAGTTCTCCCACTCTCAACGTGACCTCTGATTGTTGACTCTGGAGAGATGACTGACTAATCGCTAAATAATCAACAGCGTTGTCAGATTGGTTTCCTACTGAGTCTGTGGCAACATGTCAGACACAACAGGCTAGCTGGAGTTCTTGGCACCGCTTCCAACGGGGCCATTTCCCCCATATCCAGAGGGCTTTGAAACAGCAAAACCATGAGTCTTTGGACTCCAGCCCACGTCTGTGCAGGCTAATCCGCTAAATAAGGGACCCCATGCCAGGGACGAGGGACCGAACACGGAGCCGCATGACACTGTGGCACAATGCGCACACACAGCACACGCAGCCAGAGACAGAAAGAGAAATAATGGCCGCTTACAAGGAATTAGAAAGCAATGTAGCAAATGGATATTGGGATATGTTAGTGCAGAGGCAGGATACTTACTGGTAATTAAAAGAGCATAAAAAAAACTCTTACAAATTCTCAAAAACACAAAGCTGATTATTCGATTTAGCTGGGGCGTACTATTCATATTGCTAGAACCTTCATATAGGTCTTCTAAATTGACACAGGAAGAGAATTACAAACAAACTCTTACTGTACGTACAAGAATGAGATGTCGTGGTGGGCAGGGCTACCCTTAGAGAGCAACAGTCACTTAAAGACTGACCTACTGCGAGCTTCAGGGATGTTAATACTTTTGACATTATTTCATTTAAGCAATAATTGTGTTCAAAAGTAGGGATTTGATTAAAAAAAGTACTTTACACATGATTCTGCAAAGAAATCTCTACCAATCAGAAAATACTGGCAAACAAATCAAACAGAACTCTTTATTGCCTGCACGCTCCTATGAATCACTGCAAATGACATGACCGATTTGCAAAATAGCATAGATATGTCTTTATAATACTAATCCTCTCCCACGTGGCCTCATATATTAATGAAGTGTCCATTGGATGTGCACTTCTGAGTTTCACCAGAAAGTTTATCCAGTGGGCACAACAATAAAGAAACAGAATCCAAGCTATTAAAAAATATTGTGTTGATTGTGATTACTGTGGGTGATTAGAATAAAAGTGCTTTTTTTCACTTTCTTGTGATGTGCCTAACCAAGCACAAAGCTGTATGTCTGTCCAACATAAAAATGCTGCAAATTAACACATAACAACAGCAAATAAGAAGATATTTGTTGATTCATGTACAGCTATTAAGGAATTGAGATCATGGAAACCAAGGCCACAGAATACGGTGATCAATCCTGTATTTGAGTGCTTGATACAGTTACGTTCGCACACCATTGGTTATTTACGGGGGTGACACCCGCATTCTGTAACCGAACTCACACTTGTACATTTCAGGATTCATAACTGCTTTCTTGAAAATACGCTGTGTGAACGGAACAGGACTGGACAACTACTGTAGCTGTCTGTCACATCATACAGTGTGAGAATGTGTACCATGCACTACATGTTTTCATGTGTGTTTTCGGTAACTCGCAGTAAAGGTGAAATAAGTTGCATGTTATCTTATAGTTTTATCCCGTCAGTTTTCCACCAAAGCCGCTCCCGTCACTTTTGTGTTCTGTGCACGCCGTCGCAATTCAAATGCTCTGCTCTCCACACAAATTTAAAAGGATGCTGTCAGTTAATTAAGGTTTGAGGAAAGAATTAGTGGGAACTTTAAATATATGGACGTCGCCATCTTTCATATTACTTCAGTCACTGTTGCTATAGTTACTGGTAAGGAATACGGATTGACTCCCGTTGCCCGCTCATACAGACAGAATTTTAAACTCAACTGTAAGCAGCTGTGTGAATGAAACATTTCGAGACTCATACCGGTAAAGACAAATATGGTTTTCAACTCCAAATACAGGACACTGACAACAGCATTCGGCTGCTGTGTGAACGTAGCCCAGGTAATCGATTAAATTTCCTGTCAGTGTGACTGTTCTGTGACAGCTGGTTATTACAAAAACTTACAATCCAGTTTCATTGGAAATACATGACTTACTGCAAAATCTGAAATCCATTGCTCCAGGGACATTTCGTTGCACATTTCAGATGACACACTTGAGGCACTATAAGCTTTATATATTTTTTTAGTGCCACTGAAAGGTTAAAGCTATTGCATTTAAATTTAACCTAATGCAAATGCAAACAAGATGAAATGCATTTGTTTAACCAACCATGCCACTTCAGTGAGCATTTAAGCTCTGTTTTAGAGTGTTGTGATTCATCATGTTTCAGAAAACTGCAAGAGCAATGCTTTACCAGGTGAGCCACTGAGCAAGTTTACAACTTAAGAAAAGCCATATTTGAAGACAATGATGTGATGCGAATGTCAAAATGTACTAGTTTACAAATCATGCCCTTTTTGTATTTTCAGGTCATTGCTTTGAAGGAAGGAATACATGATTACCTGCAATGTCTTGAATACTGTGTGAAAAAGAATAAAAGTTGTTGGTACTTTATAACCTCTACTGTGCGCTTCAGTTGAAAACTGCTACTAACATAGGAACTCTTTTATTACAGGACACAGAGTTAGCATTTGAGCTAATGTGCGTTACCAGTTTCAATTGAATGAAAAGAAATTCACACTGGCACAAATAAAAACATTTCTCGCTGTCATTACACACACAGACGGAAAAACACACTTTCAACAAAGCCTCCATGGCAGAGCTGTGGTAGTGTGTGTGGCTCTAATTGTGTGTGTAATTGCAGAGCACGAACCCATCACAGAGACACATAGAGAGTGACACTCTGTTTTAAGAGCCTGCTAAGTGCCTCATCTGCTAAAAACGTTTTAATGTGTGTATTTTTTGTATATGTGCGAGTGCATGTGTGTGTAAGAGTATCAGTGATGCACCTGTGTTTTTCCCATGCTGCAACTGGCACTTTTCCATGTAGACCACCATGGCTATGTTTCAAAAATATCAGATCTTCTCAATTGTCACATATAGCTTTAGTGGAGAACAACAGCTAAGACCAGGGAGTGTGTTCTGAACATGCGATCTGGATCTGGCCGCTCTCGTTGTGTGTGGTTCCTCACCTCTTGATTAGCCAGTGGTATCTTTTCCTGGATAGCCATTCACAGTTGCTTAGCATGGTGAAGCTGAATAAATGTATCAGAGACAGGGCAATTAGGAGCTCAATTCAAGCTCCATTAACTTTATCTGGAGCCGCAGCCTTCACTGGCTGCTCGTTATGTTTTACTGGAGATACACCATCGGGTCATTCTCCACCGTTATACTTACATCTCAAATCGGAGAGAAATTGCGAGGCTTCTTACAGCTCTATTACTTTCATAATGACACAGTACAATTACTGTAATATTGGTATGATAGAGAAGACCTGCGAAGAACTGCATGTTGTAGCTGGAGGTAGTGTGTTCTGGGTGTCGGACGATAATATCGGACAACAATGCATTTGAAACTGGTTTTCTACTGGTTGTAGAGGTGTTATTTAGGAGACCAGAGAGGGAGGCAGGTGGGTAGGACTCTTGACTGTCCATCTTTGAGCAACCATCAAACGGCTCTCACAGATCAGGGGACAACACCCCACTGGAGTGAAATTGGAGCAGCCCACTCATATGACCAGTCCAAGAGTGTTTAGCAGGTAACTGCCCACTTATTGCGCAAGGATAGAGGGGAAAGTAAAACAGAGTGTCAGCAACTCTTGAAAGTCCTTGAAAGTTGGTGAAGCACTCTGGGTGGGAGACAGCTAGACAATGACCGCTCTCATACTGGGCAAAAAGCTCTGTCTAGGTCAAGACTTTTGTGGAGGGCAAAATAACAACATTTGTTTGTTTATGTGTGTGTGCTGGTATACACAACAGGGTGTCAAAATTGTTTCACATAACAACTCTTGACAATCTCAGAATGCATCACTAATACCTTCGCTTTAAGTGGACCGTTAATGGAAACTGACAAATGCTCGCCAAAAAACCCATTTGTTTTTACTAAATAAGTAGGACAGATTAAGGGAATTTTGTAATGATAAGAAAAATTATTTAGAAAAGTGATTCTCACTATTAACTTGTTTATTAGCATGCCAATTATTAACATATTGAATCTTTATTAGTACGTATAATGCACAAGCATATTCTACATCAATAATCCTACCAAATACCTAAACTTAACAACTACATTACCAACAATTAATAAGCAGCAGTTTAGTTCACTAATGATAAAAATGTTTCTTGAGCACTATAGCTAAACCTTATTTACTATTAATAAGAGCAAGAGTTTATTGAAGCAAAATTCTTAGTTAATGGTTTGTAAAGATTGAGAATTGAACCTTAAAATAAAGTGTAACTAGGAAACCAACAAAATACTACATGACATTCTGCTTTGCCTTGAACGAGAGTCTGCAGAGCCATTCTGTTATAATTGACAGTCCTAATAAATAAATATAAAATAAATATTTTAAATAAGTTCAAATTTAGTTAATACTAGTTTTATATATAAAACTTTATTTTAAGGTTCAATTCTCACTATTATCACACATTAACTATGACTTTTGCTATAATAAACTACTAATTTGCAAATTTATTAAAATTGGATCAAATTAAAATGATATAACAACTGCATTTACAATCATTTATAAGAGTTATCTAACACACTCTCATGGCAACTAGTTTGATGTTTTGGCAAAATTGTGGCAAGTTCATATAAGAATCTGACAGTGGATGGTTAGCTTCATGCTTATGTATTTTATATTATAATAACACCCATTTCCATTCAGATCACATCATACAAATCATATAAAATCGTAAAATCATAAAATAGCTACATTTTGTTACAAGATGGGGTTAGAGCAATCAACTGATAGATAAGGTATGTTATATTGTGCATATAATGGATGCTGTTTCTTTCACAATAAGCATATGATAGTTTGTAAAGCTAAAGGGGGGGAGGGAGGGGGTACTGTTCTGTGATCAGCATTTTGAGGTGACATTCGTTAAATGTCAGCCCCAACTCTATTCAAGCTTCACATCTTAGGCTGCCCTCAGGGTTGCCTGCTGAAAAATGGCATCTGAGGAGAGTGGGACACAGAGAAAGAGAGGACAGAAGAGCATTATGCACGTTTTATGTGTGCTGATAATAGGAAGTTAAAGAGGAAGACTGAGAGTGACAGACAGCGAGAGAGTTTTACAAAAGCGAGGAGAGATAACTCTGCTGATCCACTGCAGCCACGGAGCTTGAGGGGGCAGGCGGTTGCTATGGAAATGCCACTGGCTTTGCCCAAGGGCGATAAGTCTGTATGAATCAGAGGAAGGTTAAGAAGGAAAATAGAGAGGGGGGAGTGAAAGAGTAGGATGCAGATGAATGGCCATCTATTGTAAACCGCCACAAAGTGAAGCAACGCAAAAGGACATCACAGATGAACTGAATCAAATATGTGAGGATTCACTGCTAGCAACTAAATATGTGTACGGCTCATGTTAATTGAGGGCATTAGAAAAAAACAGTGAATGAGCAACAGAGGAAGAACGTGCAGTGAAGGATGAAGAGGCTTTTGTTTGGATTTTCAATCTGTCTTTCTTAGCCACATCAAATTTCCACCTATTAGTCACATAATCTTTTGTCTGTGTTCCAAGTGTGTGTTTGCATAAAACTGACTGAATATAGAAGGAATTACAGTGAAAAAAGCAATCTGTAATACTGTGAAGATCACAAAACAATTGTTTGAATAAATGAGACCCAGTGATTTTGTACACTTTTTCTTAATATGGTACCACTTTTGGATCTCCAAAACTCTTAGGAAACAAACTTTTTATTTTATTTATCCGATAATGTCATATAATATATATACATACAGGGGCAATCTGTCATTTTTGTAGCATGTATACAATAGTGATGGAAATGACATTTACATGTTTGGGGGTGAATTAAATGGTTGACTCATTTGTCTTGTTTAGGCTAATTTAAGTGATAATTAAATGATATTTTCACACTCTTGCATACCTAATTTGATGATTTGTGATTGTTTTTCGTTTGGTGGTTTTGTTTGTTTCTTGCTTTTTTAAGATTAATGGCAATGAGGAACTGAAGAAAGAAATGTAAATCATTTCTAAAGTATTTGGTCCCACTTTGTATTAGGTGACTTTCTACCCGGTCTCATGGCATAAACATACCTTTGTGCGCTCCAAAAGAAACAAACAATAGAGGCATTAAAACTCTGACACCTTTTTAAAATTAAAGCGTATTTTTCACACAATTATTTAAAGAATATCATGTCCCTAACCTTACCTGTAGCTTAACACAATAGCAGCATTCAGCCAACATAATGCAAACTGTGACCAGTTTATAACTCTGATGCAAACTGTAAGTACTTTGATAAATATTTCAGTGTTTTTTCCACTGTTTATTGAGATCATCATAGTATCAAAAAAAGAGAAATTCATATGTATATAATGGATTTTCATCTACCGTATGAGAAATTGCTAGTAGTGTTTCTCATTTGTAAGTGACTTGGATGTTTGCTAGATGAAAAAAATGGCAATTTTAAGGAAAGAAAGAAAGATAGAAAATTAATGAATGAATAAATTACTTTAATGTGATCTTAGCATATCAAGATTTTTATAAAGAGTTGCATCAAAGTGTAAAACTCAGACCCTAGGACATATATGCCGGCAGTTGAAGAAACACTGATGCAGGTACAGAGGTCACTGAATTCTCAAGTGTGACACTGGACAAAAGTGTAGAATACAGACACACATAGTACACTAGAATCCATGGCCAGGTGGTTCCTGACGGCTAAGTCGGGATGAAGAGCGAGGGGTGCAAGGAGATAAAACACAGAGATGGATAGAACCTCAAACGCTTCGCTCAGTAGATGAAAGTGTAATTTATTACAGGCTACTCAAGGGAGACAGAATATTCCTCTCCTGCACTTTTCCCGTCATCTCATGTCTGCTGGAGTGAGGGATGGGAATATGTTGGAAAGAAGCATTTTCAGGGTTTTTCTAAAAGTCTGATGAGTTCTGCCTTGTGAAAGCGTCACCAATTCGCATGGAGGTCAAAGGATCAAGGTGGCCCTCATGAGAGCTGCTAAAGCATCTATGCATCTTTCACAACACTGCTGTAGATGGAGAATATTTCATCCCATTCATGCAATCTCCACTTAGTCTAACCCTGATTTCAGAACATACTTTATTGTATACTCTTATACTATATCTGAAAGGGTTTTTCATAGCGATGCTGTAGAAGCATTTTGGGTTTCCTAAAGAACCTTTCATTAAAAGAACTCTAAACCTAAATTAAAAATCTAAAGTTCCATTGATGTTAAAGATTTTTCGCACGATCATAGATGAGAAAGAGCCTTTGTTTTTAAAAGTGTGCCATGGATTTCCTGTTTCAAAGCAAACTTTAGCCTGTGTAACATGTAACATTTACTGGCAGTTTGTGGTGCTTTTCTTTATACTACTTTAAAAATCTGTGCTTCCTCCTAAAATGATGGCATTTGAGAACAAGAACAAACAGCTATACTACCTACAGTGACAGATTTCCTATTATACCCATGAAAAATGTCTCTGTTTTAGAACCAGATGGTGGGTGGCGCCTAGAAGCTCAAAAAATATCCATCACATTGCTTAAAGACCTTCCCTGTTGCGTCTGCTGATATCCGCAGGTATCTAAGGTGTAACTGGCTTGGCCAACCGCAGTCTCATAAATCTCCGACGTCAGTTTAGCGTTAGCTTCCAGAAACTGGCAGAAATGACCTCCACGGTGGGAGAGCTCGTTTAGCCGCAGCGTTTCCGTGGTAGCCATCAATAAACAGTGGTGAGTCTCCCACCAGACAAACCAGCGTTGATGAATGAGAGACCGGGCTTAATTGCTGGGTAAATTAAAAGCTCACCATAGTGACAGTGTACTGTTGCACCGATATTTAAAAACTCATTAAGCATGTGGATGTTTCGTTTAGTTTAGAGTCAAGGAGAGCATTTCTGACAGAACGTGACAAAGGACTGTGGCAAGAAATAGCACTGATAAATGTCACATGAGAGTTTTCTGAGGTGTTGATCAGGTTGCTTTTACTCCTGAAGTGCTAATTATCAAGCTAAAAATCTAAGAGCACATGCAGCCAAAAAGAGGTTTTGCATCCATCTGCTTACCTTCCAGAATCTCTCTTTCATTCACAATTATCAACTTTTTTCCTCACAATTCTTAAATTTTCACAATTGCAAGTTTAAGATTATATCTCAAAATTCAGGCGTTTTTATTCTGAATGCGGTTGGATCAAGTGTCTAAAAATTAGGGGGGAAAGGGTTTCAGGAAGTCAGAAATGTGGGATGTAATGAAGGTGCCCCTTTGTCTTTTCCTAATGTGACTTTATATCTTTGCATTTTCAGTTTTATTCATTGTCATAATGATACTACAATCCATAGACACCGAAATCTATGCACTGATCTCTGAAAATGTATCAGGTTAGATAGGGAGAGCACAGCCGTTTACATCCAAACATTACTTTTAGGTCAAGTTTCAGAAGTTCATTACTCTTCTAATTTGAGTCTAATTGGAGGAGGATCAGTGTCGAGTGGCTGATCAACTCCCTTGTGTGCTAAGAACCTCTCGCAAGCAAAATATCTGCGCATTAAAATCCTTTCATGCTGATTTGCCTTCCTGCGTCTCCTGTGCTGCTGAGCTTCCCTCTGTGTGGCTGTTATTAGAAATTATATAATGGACCCTTTTGACATTTCATCATAGTCAGAAGTAGTCATAGTTGGGTAACTGTCTATAGCAGTGAATGGGAAGTACAAGAAATATCATTTTTGCTTCCCAGTAGAACATGAAAAGAAAATACAAAGTATAATTTCTATTACACACAGCAGTGTTAACTAGTTATCTCTATTTTAATGACAATGTAATATAACACAAAGTGTGATGTACATTAAATTTCTTAAAAAAATTAACATATATATGAAACTTTAGGACTGAGAAATCATGAGGGTTTACTTGCTGTTATCATTTACTAGTTTATCTGCAAGAAAAAGCCTCGACCAAAAGTTGATTTCTTAATATAATCTCTGTAGAATATACACATAGTCTGTGAGTAATTAGCAATGCTGTCAAACTGAATTAATTCAAAAGAAGAGTTCACCCTAAAAATAACATTTAAGGGCAATTCACAACAAATTGCACACACTGAATAAATGATTTGTTTCTAAGTTCTGTCTGCATGTTTTAGGACCTGATTCGCTAGAAGTAGGCAAATTAAGAAACAGTGCAAACATGCAAATAAAATCTGTTGTTTTGTTCATATAAAAGCTTGAAAACCCTTGTGCTGTTTTTGTGTGGCAAGAGCTGTGTAACATTTTTTCAAAAATGTTTGTATCCCACAGAAAAATAGAGTTAAACCCAACTCACAATTAACTAAAGTGTCTCAATAAACTCCTATTTTGCTGCTTATAAATAGATATATATAATAAATAGGCATTATTATGTGCTTTATAAGTACTAATAAACAGCCAATATACTAGCAATATGCTTTCTAATTAATAGTGAGCAATAAGTGCTTTCCAAATAATTTTTGCAAATGAACAATTCCTTTAATATTTCAGATATTTGGTCTACTGTCTGAGGCCTGGTAAAAGGTCAAGATTACTATTTATTTCCAAATAAACACATCGTTATATAGTCCGCGGTCCACGTTTTAAGTTTGATTATCTCATCTGATCACCAGCGTGATACCTGAAACCCTTAATATCTCAAATATGCCCTCCAACTGAACGAAAACTAGGGCACAAAATAAATCTGCGACCAAGATGAAGAAAAGCACCAACCCTTGCGACCACATCTCAACACAGACTCCCTTGAGGTTTCACCAATTAAGATAGCTCCCTGAGCAGGGGAGAGGTCTCCTGACATGCTGTCATGTAGATGGAGAGACTGAGTCATTATGGAGAGACGGTGTTCCTGGCTACAGACAGTGAGGATAGTGGCTTTAATTGGCAGAGCGTTTGTTTGGGAGTCCTGTCTGCTCGGCTTTCTTAAGGTTAGGACTGCTGGGATTTGCTCTTTATGCAAATGCCTTCCCAAATATGCAGTTGCAGCTGAGACTTGAGAACTATGTCGACTGTTCCATGACTCTGACATACTAGCACTGTTTCCTCATATCAGTCTGAGCCTATTCAAGAAGCTTAGAATCTCAACACAATGGGATGTTGTCTTGCGGAGCAATGAAGCTGGTAAA
This sequence comes from Enteromius afrohamiltoni, assembly GCA_034779775.1. Lineage (NCBI taxonomy): Eukaryota > Metazoa > Chordata > Actinopteri > Cypriniformes > Cyprinidae > Enteromius > Enteromius afrohamiltoni. The sequence goes on from JAUYWG010000042.1 coordinate 5,732,493, forward strand.
CGCGTTGCATTAAAAAGACAGACCGATGACATGTCTGCATTGACCTGTGTTTCGCCTTTCGAGAATTACAGCGTATATTAAAGCAGAGGTGGCCTTGATAATTTGACTGTTTTTCTCTTTTTTGCGCTCTTTTTCAAAGGCTTGACGTTCTGAACTCAAATAAAGACACAAATATATTGGATCCGCCATCTCTGCAGGACCCCCGGATCAGCGCTATCTGAATTCAACGTCAACATTTGCTTTAGGTCCATATGAAAGACAGAGAGAGGAAATAAAGAGGGGAAATACTGTATTTCCTTTCATTTCAGCACTAGCATGTGCTCTCTAAGCAGCCATAGACTACCTCAGAGAAATATTTGCTTTAGAATTACCCACAAAAAGAAACGGCTGAGCCCTTTGAACAGACTGGTGCAAAATCTCTCTGATCAAACAAGGAAAGCGTCAACATGTCAGCAGATGCAACACAGGAAACACAGAGCATGGCGAACGCTAGTTCTGCTTACAGGGACGGTTTGGATCAATGGATTTTGATACCATGGTTTCCTTATACCTGATGGTCGGTCACCTAGTCTCATAGCCTCAGGGTTTGAGCGATATTCACAGAGTCCTGGGGGGAGTTGCACAATGCAAATACAAGAAAATAGGATGATGCCGCAGATGAATACCGTCTGACATGCATGTCTCATGAGCACACACCGGGGTGATGCGAGGAACGTTATTGGAATAAACATTTCCAATGAGGACATTGTGTTTTTGTTCGTCAAATCGTAGACATTGGCTTTAGGCTAGTGAGATTGGTAAAGGATGTTGAGAAAACTGACATGCATTGGTCAAAGGTTCACTAGTTCCTCATATCAACTCAAAACAGACCAGCACCTCGGGCAGAAAGGACATTTTGCTTCATTGCAGGCAAAAAAAAAAGGAAAGAAGAAAAAACAACAACGAAGAAGTGTACAAAGGCAACATCTGGTTTCATATTCAAAGGCTGTAAAGGAAATGGTGGGACTTCTGTTTTGATTTATTATTTGAGAGCTCTCTCTCTCTTTCTACCACTCATCCTGTCCACATTCACATTGTCACTACTAGGAGAACAAACCTCGTCACAGCGACAGAATCAGGCTTGTCTCACATGATTGATGTTGGGATATGTATGGTAAGGAAGACACATAAAAAGAAGACAAACGGAACAACATCACTGATATTCTATTTTTGCCAGCTGTTTTTTCTCTTTAAACAATGCTGTCTCCTTGAAAACAAAAAAAATGTAACGCCTGCTAAATGGTCCTGGCATTGCTAAACAAAAGTTTGCCAAAAATCAGACTGGTTTGTGACTGTAATATGATATATTGCCTTTTTTATTGCCATGGCTAGTCACCTTTGTAAATACTATCACTCACGTCCACCTTATTTTTGAACACAGAAGAAGTGAGCTGTTTGTTGTAAGTGTGCGTGACTTATGATTCATAAGATACTATATGTAAATAACTAGAAATATATATGAAGTAAATGGTAAAAGTATCTGTGCCAAAACCAAGATAAACATAAGATAAAGATCGCTTTACAAAAACTTAAGGGTGGTATCATAAGCCTAGTCCCAGACTGAAATGCATGTATGGGTTAATTTAACTGAAAGAAACTTGCACTGATGATGTCAAAATATGTCAGTTTCATATGTCATTTTGTTTCAAGATGCACACCATTAGTGTTTTTACATAAGGCATGCTTATAAAAGCTACTTAAATTTCCCAGTTGAACTATGACTTAATCCTGGCTTAACCTAAGCCCTGTCGGGGAAATATTAGATATTTACTGAAAAAACAAGCAAACATATTTTTGCTACCTGTATAAATTATTCAACAAATCAGACCACGCAATACAAATCTTGATCATTATTCACACAGTTAACTTAAAATGGACATGGAAGTTAATTATTTCCTGTTTAATCATTTTTTTAGAGAACCAAAACTGGACAGTGGATTTTTAGATCCCAGCATGCTTTGCTCATAAGACTGGACTACAAGCACAAATAAAGTGTTATTTTACATTAGCTATGCTAGTGCTCATTGAGCAAATAGTGAATAGGCTTTTTATTTGCTCTTCCCATTCCTTACATTTAGTAAAAAAGTAAGATTTGGCTTGCTAACATGGGCCAATGGATTCAGTTAATGTTCCTCTTCATTTCTCTTTTCTCAGCTTAATCAGAACAATCATTATTTTAGTCAAAATAATGTGTAATGTCATTTAAAATGTGCTTACACAAAACCCATTAGGGAGATCTGGGGCAGCGGAAAATATGGCTCATTTTATTTAGATGGACTTTTGCATATGAAAGGCGAACAACTCAACCACAATTTTATTACTTGGTGATAGAGCTTAAATGCTCCTTCCAGCTCAGTGAAAATGATTCAATCTGGCTTGCAGCTTGTCATGACAGGTTATATTGAGAGTACATAAATATATGGAGTAGTAATTAAATGAGCAACCACTGCTAGTATTTACAAGGTCACAAAAACCTGGCACGGACAAATTACTAGTGGGCAAGAACTCAAGTTTAAAAGTCTTATTGGTAGATTTTGCAGGAAAAGCAAACAATCCGCTAAGGAAATATTTGACCAACTTTTTGAACATGCCACCACAAGTGATAATTCATAGTGCGTTCAAAAAATTACCCAAAAATTTTAACTCATATACGAGGGATTTCAATTTGTTGTCCCCGAAGCACCATATCTCTTCCTAATATTTCATACATGCTGCATCAAGACTCAGAGAGAGACGCAGAGGAAAAAAGTGGGCAGGAAATACCACAGGAGCAACACACAGAGTGGGGAACACAACCGTGGCCCTGTACCCCAAAACCCACCAGCGGCCAACGCAAACAGCAGCTCCCCGTGAGGAAATGACTGGCCAAACAAAAAACAGCAATGGCATGAATGTAAGGATTTCTCCATGCTGTGCTCAGGACCTGCAGTCTTGTGTGTGGCTTTACCACTTCACTCCAATAGGGATGGACTAACGAAGAAGTGGCATCAGCCGCATTTTCACATCTGTGTACTGCAATTATAGTGCTGAAGCCAGTCCAGTGATGTATTGTGTGATATAACACCTCGATGTGGTAATGTACTGTATAAGTACATGTTTTAGCCCATCTGTGTCTTGGCTCAGGTTTTCTTCCATCTGAAAGTCTAAAGCAATTTTCTTAGACGCCGGACCTACACCTTGATTAAATTCTATTGTTAACAGTGATTCTCCTCTGATTCTCATCTGACTTAATCTGTGTCCAAAAAGCTCATAGTCTGCTTTTGATAATGGTGCTGACTTCCAAAGGGTCTGATAAGATCACACAACTGTGAAAACAAACTAAAAAAAATCTCTTTCCAGATGGGGGCAAAGGAAATGATCCTAAAATCAATGTGGGCTCTCCTCTTGTTGGGGTTTGTGTCAGTGTATTTACTTGTTTTCTGTTGAGCATCTGTGGTGAATTATTTTGACCATATGTCATATGGATACTTGGAGCCCATACCTTCATATTTAATTCTCATTTATTACTACTATAAGTAGATGCTAATTAGCTCTTATCTCATATCTTTAAATAATATGATTTGAACATATTAAACTAAGGGGTTTTCTTTAGTGTTATAATTTATTGTTAATAGCATACGTTAGGTTTCAAACAACTGTGAAGCAAAATGACAGATTAGAATAGTATTGGATGCTTAATATAAAATTTTGTTTTGTTCAGGTGAATAACTCTACCAAACCTAATCCTAATCAGACATAACTTTTGTTGTCGTGACTGGAGCTGCTAAAAGGCGGGTATACAACTTGATGGTGCCCAAGCACAAATCGGTCTTGCCGAGCAAGTAGACAAAGAAGATGCACCTTGCCAAGATGCTTCAAGATGCTAGAGCTGCTGCTTGAAATATCCATGTTTTTTTCCAGCTAACAAAGAAGCATGTGAACTGTTTCGACAAGCGCGTCTTCTGGCTCTCTTCTTCTGTGTGACAAGCCCATACTGTCTCAGAAGCATAAAAAGTTGCGAAGCGCCACCTTGTGTACCGGGTTATTTCTGTTTTTCATTAAGCACCTGTTATGTTCCACATGTGTTTTGTGTATTTGTTTTGTTTTTGTTCTGTTTCTCGCTCTCCTGCCCCTTTACTGTGCACCACTTCCAGGTCCCTGCTGTTGGTTGTTGTGACTGTCACTCATCATTCTGACGTCATGATCTTCTGGCAATCTGATGACGCGCCAGCTGTGTGTGTGTGTGCCTGGTGCTCCAACACAGTCCATCATCTTTTCGTGGCCATGTTAATTCTATTTCCGATGCTTAAATGTATCTCGTCTTGTGTAGCCAGGCTTTTGTGATGTGAGATCTATCTTTTGATTCGTTTCTTGTGATTAGTATCCTACCTGTATCAAATTCTTCGTGAACACCGTTGATGTGCCTGTTGGAGTTTGCACGTTTACTACTTGCGTGTTAGGAGAAAAAGCGAAGCTTTGCTTGTTTCCTTTTTCTTAGGTTAGTTTGTACTTTGTTAGTTTAGCTTCTATAATTTGGGTGACACTCCTTTTTTGTAAACTTGGATTAAAATCTTTATGGCTTTTCTTAGTAAAGATTTTAAAAGGTCTATTCTGTCCTGTCCTCTTTGATTCGCACCACACCCAGTTTAACAAATGTCTCACTTAAATGTTACGAGATCATCCCTGTTTTATCATTGTCAGAGAAAATGCATGGCATGAACAAGGGTAAATCGGTGACGATATCCGCCCCCGTGATATTCGTCCTGTTGTGTACAGGCCTTTAGTATTCAAATAAGTTAAGTATTTGAACATGGAAAGAGAAATTTTACAGACTTAGCTGGCTGCTATTTTGCAGGCACCATAAAAGTATAAGCTCCATAAATAGGGTTATACATTTTTGCTATTTTTAAATAGTTTAAAATGTTAACATTAAGCTAAGCTCTCCTTAGCACATTTGCAAAATAAGTAATAGCTTCTAACTTGCAAATAATTTCAGGTTTGTTTTTTCCGTTTTGTTTTTATAAAACCGGTTGTAGCTGTTGAGATACAGCCCGAACGATTTTGAACAAAAACAAAAAAGGCAAACTAAGCAGACACAAGATCTATTCTTACAGATGCATCATTTAGCTACTTAAGGGTCCTAGGGTATATTAAGACCTGCATTTATTGTACGCTATCACATACTGTGTTGCGGATGAGGATTTTCCCAAAAGCTGCTATTCTTTACACATTACAACAACACTATCACATGGGGTTGAACTATGCAGGGACAGAGAAGAAAACCGCATAGCTCTTGAAAATGTCAGTCATGGCTTTTATTCTCTATTGAGTGTTGAGATTTACATGACAACAAAAGGTAACATAATACCAGTTGGCAGAAGCTAGTCCCTCATTAGAGTGTCTCACTCCCTGACTCACCAGAGTCTGATTCACAGCTCAAATCTCAACACAAAGATGAGCTTTAAACATCCATAAACCCACATGCCCATGAACACCGCTGCATTATGATGCGTATATAAACAATTGAAGATAATCACACTATGCAAATGTGATATTCCCCATGGGGATGATACAACCCCTCTGTAAAACCACCTGAGACAATAGGGTTCTGGCAAAACCTCAGGTAGTGTAGCAATACTGGAAAACATTGCACATTTCAACTAGTATCTCCAAGAAGGATTACAGGAAGGACTGCATAAACTAGGACTGGGGGTCACTTTAGCTATGAATTGAATGAATTCAGCTTACGAACTGCCTCCTTGAGATTTTTGCTGCTAAAATAGCATAGCCTAGTTATTTCACAACATTTTAGCACTCACTTATGAGTCCTCACTTGTGAAAATGAAATTCACATGAATGCCAAATTTAGGCAGGTTATGGAAATAAAGTGTGTAGGCTATGCTAAACAATACCGAAGTATGTGAAAATGCTGCACTGTGCATCGACGTAGATTCTCCCTCTCATTGGAAGTAATAAATTTTTATCACCGGCACTCAGCAAATACCTGACCTGAACATCCAAATGTTGGTTCAGTTGGTTTTACAATCAGTCACTCATCTATATCTGCCGTGTTTCATTTGGCATTTAATGGCACAAATAATAAAAAAAAAAAACCTAATTCAGTCAAATGCTCATGATAGGAATAATATCTTGAGTCTATAGGGATTATACAGTGGAATAATAAGTAATTCAGTCTGGTGAAAAACTGAATCGTGTCCTTAAATAGTCTCCTTGAATCAAGCCGTCTGAGTTGGAGATGTGCACCCTCTTCACGGGTAGAAAGCAGGAGAGAGGAGAGTAAGTTGGCGACTAATGAGTCCGGACAGGCCGGTAACTCTCAGGAGAATTGGGTTTCTCTGCTGCTATTGGGCTCTCTCAAATCATTCTACATTATCCTCCCACCTGAATAAACATTTGCAGCAAAAACGTCTTTCCAGCTCACTGTCAGGGAAGGGTTCAATCAGTCTCTCATCAAACTATTACTGATCACAGATCTCAGCTAAAGTGTGGCAGATTCTGTAGTAATGTAAATCCGCAGGAAGCGCCAAAAGCAGCTCCGTTTAGATGATATACCGTTTAAAAACTGATTTGTTTACATTGTCACATCAACATTAATTATGTACGCAGAAATCAACGACAAAAAAATACAATCAAATGGTACTCACAATGTCAGAAAAAAACGTTGTATTTTTAGTAGTACAACAGTTTGGTGTTTTAGGGACAGCTTCCTAGCTAATTTACTCCTAAAAGGTGTGTTGGTAACTTAAATTAGACATACTGTTTGTGCCTTAATTGTTTGGGGTGTAAAAGTACACTGTAAACTATATATATATATATATATATATATATATATATATATATATATATGAAGTTAGTTGTAAATAAAACAAAGATTACCGCTGTACATTTTACAAGAAAATATATATATTTTTAAATGTGTTACTAGCCATGTCTTTGTATTTATTTGTAAAAAGTTAAAAAAGTATGAAGGCATTTTTCCTTTGTACACTTAAACAAACGTTCTTTAAAACAATTTTCACTCATGAAATTGAAACTGAAGAATTGCTTGTATTTTCTTGTATAACATACTCCAGTAATCTTGTCTTGAGGTCTTGAGAATGTACAAAATTTGTATTTTTATTTTCACAAAAGCTACTGAATACTGATGAAGCAACCTCATTTTTCTAAATATTTTAGCTAACTATTAGCTGCCATAATTTCCAAGATTTTAATTAGTTACATAATTGTAAATGAAACATGTATTTGGAGGACTCAGAAATTAAATATTAGATCAAGTGACCTCAAGTCCAATTAAAAAAACATGTTTTTGGTTAACATTTGATATTTTAGAAAATTATATATAAAAAAATGTAATCTGAGATGGCCTTTAACCCCGTTCTACCTTACTAATATTAATACTTCTAACAATAATGTGATGAAAATTAAATGTACTTTTCGAAGTACTGTAGCAATGTCCACACTTGTTTTCTCATACTTGTCTAAATAGCAAGGAATATGACCTCTTCTTCAGAACAGTTAAACAGTTGCATATTGAAATACCCCAAACAGAACACACACACACACACACACACACACACTGTAGTTTGTTGTACTTGTGGAACCTGTCAGCAGTTACAGATCTTGCTCTGAGCACTTCACCACTAATTGCCTCTGGTGCTAAATTTAGAGAGTGAGTGAGTGAGTGAGCGAGAGAGAGAGCAAGAGAGAGAGGGAATATATGCAGTAAGATGGAAAGGAGGGAAGCTCGAGACAGGCAGAGAGAAGGCTAGAGATAGATAGAGTGAGATCTGGAGCTGCTTTGATCAGAAATACAGATTGTAGTAAGAAAGCACCCTCTCCTCCTCCTCTCGAGCTGGCAGGCAGTGCGGCTCACTCACCAACCCCTCTCACACACTCTCTCTCTTTCTTTCCCACCCTTTCTCACTCTTTTCGAGTCTCTGGAGAGTACCAGAACTATTCCATATGTCAGGCCTGTCAATCAGAGCAGAGCAGGGGATCCCACACTGCAATCCATCACCTATTCATGCGCCAAAGTCCGCGATTTATTTTGTCACCATGGGTGGTTTTAAACCTCCCCTGGACATTCTGCCACGGTATCCAAATAATCTGAAAAATTAATGATGTTAATTGCTCTATTTAATGATGTTGGGTTGGCAGTATGTCAGAGCAATCAAAATCGACCCCAGCAATAGTGCAAGAGCAGCATATGGTTTGTTTCCGTGTGTATTTGATTTTTTGATGTTGTTGTTCCTGCTAAAAATCTGCCAATCATTTTGGATCATAACAGAAGGAAAATATTGTTATTTATGGGAACGCATTGACTGACCTTTTGTCGACTGCTTGATTAACATCCTACGCATGTGCATATGTTGTTCATGACGTACATATTAATTGTGTGGGGAGGTGCATGGTTATAAATAAATAAAACATTATTTTCCATTAAGCATTTATGCCTATTGCATGCTGAAAAAGAAAAAAAACAAAACAAAACAAAGCCCAGATATGATGTCTAGTTTCTAAAAACACCTTCCATTAATATCTCTATATTCCATTGTCAGGTCTTTGTTTAGTATGTTAGCGTATTTTAGAAATACAAATGTAGCCTAAATGCTGTCAGCATTTTTACAACCATTTTAAAGATGCAAGAAAAACCACTGGGAGTTAAAATCATTCATGCAGTTCAATAAAGCAAACATATCATAGGAAATTTTCTCTTTTAACACTTCAAAGAACAAGAAGGACGTGACAATTAGCAGTCATCTCCTCATCAGCTGTCAGAGGAGAAATTCAACGCTCCACACACAGCCCAGTTGAGAAGTCCAACACTTCAAAGCCTACTGAGGTGTTCAAATACTGTCTCTCTCTCTTTCTCTCAGACATGCTATGGGTTTTTTTTCTGTTACATCACAGGATTTCATCTCAAATCATGACAACAAAGATTTGTGGTGTTAATGATATTTATAAAAATCTAGGCAGTAAATCAGCTCTTCAATGGGGAAACTGCTGCTATTATAAGGAAGCATAAAATAGACTAAATTATTCACTAAAGATGTCATTCTTATTTCTAATTTTGCTTTTCAGTATCATGCACTGTCAGATTCCATTTAATGTTACACTCCTGCTCTCTTTAAAAGTAGACAGTTTACTCACTTTTTGTGAGTACAGTTGTAAAAAGAAAAAATTCAGTGCTGCTCAAATACTAATTATAATAGTTGCTTTTATCCGTCTAATAAATGTTAAAAACTTAAATATATAAATCTTGTTTTCCAGAATTTTGGTCAAGGTGTCGATATAACACATGTTATAAATGAAATATTCACACATTTTAGCTATTTTTAATATACACATCGGTTCCGTTCAGAATCAGTTTGGTATTTGTGTAACTGCATGCGTTTAATCATTTTCTCATTGGTGGCGGATAGCTAATGCATTTATTATCAATGCAGCCAACTCTTGTTTTGATGATTTTCTTTGCAACCTAATGCTAGCAGCTATCATGTCTCAAAAAATTATTAATTTTTAGAAGACAAATCAACATTTATAGCAGGCAGTGTGTTTTTATAATCAGGCATGAATAATGGTCTATTTAAGAGAAAAAGCTTTTCCCTCTCAAATATTTTTTACAAAAATGTGAACTCCAGGCCTTACATTTCCAGTGTAAATGTGCATGTATGATCTCAAATTTAAACCATGAGAAGAGAAAAATTTGCAGTGTTACATACCACATTACAACTGTACTCACTTAGCCGGTTTGGCATACCGTACTAAAATATTCTGAAATACTTATTTAAAAGCATTGCAAAACCAGTGGAGACGATTAAAGAACAAATGACTCTTAAGAATCAAAATCATACTGCAATCTGATTCCTGGACAAATTACTCTAATAGGGGTTTCTTATCTTTTCTTTTTTCCATACTCTTTTTACACCAACACTGTTGTTTTTATAAGATTTTTGACAACCGTGACAAATGCATTTAAAATGACATGCAGCATAGACTCATCATTATTAGCTCTGACAATAACAACAAGTTCGACATGTTAAATCTGAAGTTGAAGGAAAACAAGTTTTTTAAAAAAAGCCCACCGTTGTCCAGCCTGGTCCAGCCTCCAGCTATGTAATCAATCACAGGAAAAATGAAATTGCACAGAGGAAGCCAAGGACATTAAAGAGTTGCTTGATGCTGCTGTTTCATCTGGACAGAAAACGTGATTTACAAAATTACCAAAAAAAACATGAAACGCTTATACACTCAGATAACCATTCACAATCTGACAGCTGTCAGAGATTTGTTTAGTTCTTGATAGTGAAAGGACAGTAATTTGTTTAATGCAAACACATAATATGACAGCTGAATGAAATTAAACGTGCAAGTGTTTTATAATTTACATATAACAATATAACAATATGTATAACACACACACACACACCTTTTTATGAAATAGAAATACCCAACTCCTTGACTATATAATAATTAATTACAATGTTCCTTTGACATTGACATACAATTAAAAGGCCTTTTCCTTTCTCCCAATTAGACTTTGTTTCTGTTGAAGTGATTGGTCCCAAGGTCTTTTCGACCCCTAATTAAACACAGACAAAAGTAATAACAGCAAAAAGGTCAGAAAAGCTCTATTGAAACAATTAACAACTCAATGACTCATTTCAAAGGTAATCTGTACGAACCCAAATGGACTATACATCACAAGAAAAAGAAATATTACTGACAGGCAATACAAAATGTGCTGTCTCATTACGATTTCCTGGAATTAAAAATGGCTAGCAACACAAATCAGAGCAGACGTTAAATTTTTTGTGTGCTTGAGTGTGTTTAAATCATAAATCATACATTTATATTTATAAATATAAACCATTTTTAATATTTCAATTTGTAAAGCTTAAATGCAAAGCTCCAGACAGTCAGCTAAAGAAGGGCTAATCAGGGGTCATCGATATTATCCTGCTATTTTATTTACTTGGATGCACCAAATCTAGGGTAAAGCAGCCTAACGTTAGTGTAAACCATAAACTGCACATTACATCTTTTTAGACAAGTAGCATATGGATGATCTAAAACACAATAACAATTTCATTGCAAAGAACATTAACATAATCAAATATTATATTCAGTGATATTCAGTGATTATCACCTGAAAAGACAAAGACCCCTCCCCTAATGGGCCATTAGTGAAACTGACAGGTAGGTCAGGTAGAAAGAATTGAAGGAGATTGAAAAAACTGTTTTTTTTAATGATTTGTTTTTTTATTTACAACACAGTATAATTAAAATATACACAATTAATGTCAAAGACACATTATTGAGCAGAGCTACAGAGATGTGAACAGACTTTGAGTCAATCCTGAAAACAAGTGATCCCTGTAAATACCCGTTTTTTGAGTGTTTGCTGCTGCTTTGCATGAATTCAACAAAAAATAACCACCATCATCCCAGCTTTAAAACATACCTAACCAGCATATACTGTTTTTTCTCAACATGGAATCTTGCTATCCAGTAAGACATCAGCCACAAGTCGTATGTCTGACTATCATCAATACACAAAACTATCATTTATTCGCGCAACCATCCTAACATATAGAATTAAGTGGGTGGGGGGGTTTCTTGCTTTTTGCTGCTGTGTTGTAAATAAATAGGCTATACACATGTGAAATACAAAAACGTTTGCTGGTTAGCTTTAGCAGTGAGCACACCGTTGCCACATTACCACAGGGTTGAGGCAGGTTGGTTGTGCACCCTACTGTGTCTGATCAGTAAATCCAGACAGAAGCAGTCTGTTAGCGAGCTCTGAGCTCCGCTTGAGAGCTCTACCTCTTCCCTATCAGTATCTCTCTTACTTATCCGACTTCACATTAAACCCTCCTGGGAACGGTGGGAAAAAAGTCTCTCTCTCTCTCTCGTTTTGTTTCTCCACTCTCTGGTCATACCACATCACTCCCTCAGGATATAAAATCTCCCCTCTCCTATGTCTCTCCTTCGAAAATGTCCCGCTACCTGTTCCCAAACATGCACAATGGGCAATAAAACGGCAAACTGTCTTGTTTCATGATGCCAATTACTGACCAAGCTCCTCAGGTGGAGTTTGACATTCAGTACATGCAGTGTGTCTGGTGCAGAGCCTTTATGCGGTCCACAACTGCCACACGTAACATTAGCGAGAGTTATTTTAGGATTTCTATCACACAGATTTAATTTGCAACCAATATCCTGAAACACAAATAGTTTAAGAACCGCTTCCATGTCTTCTTCCTTTATTCTTTCCTCTGGCACTGTAAATGTCTTGACTTTTTTCTGTCTGTCTGACGCAAGCCTCTACGGAGTCTCTCGTTTATCTTTCCCTCCATCCTCTCTGCTCTCACAAAAGATCTTTTATTTCTCTATTGTGTTCTCTCGCTCGGCACATGGTGCATGATTGCATGGGTAGGTGGCAATCCATCCACCCTAGAGAGTACGCTAAATTCTCTTTGGACCTTCCTTGCTGACAAAATGGCCCAGTACTGCCTCATGCCTCCACAGATTTGGCCTCATTCATAAAAGAGCTCTGTACTAAATGGCTCACGCTTCAGAACTGCAGGTCGCTTGTAATCAGAAATAACACATACGCAATTAAAATAAAGAAGACCTTCTCTACCTGTCTCTGTGATGCTGAGGACCACCACCAGAACACGTGAGGCTCTGGGTTTGTGCTTTACTCACAGGTTCACTACTAAAATGCTATTTTCTTTTTCACTCTCTCTCTCCTCTTTCTCTCTGAGGGATTAGGAGTCCACAGCTGCAAGTGACACCACCCCCCCTCTTTTTTTTTTTATTCAGCTCCATCACTATTGAAATGTTCTTCTGTTTGCTGGTGCACTGGCTCTGTGTATTCACATTGTTCCAGTGTGGTGGTTGTTTATTCCAACAGTCTCTGAAAGAAACCTCCAATTATTTTGATTAATGTTGCTTTGATGCTTTTTTTTTGTTTGTTCTATTAAATTATCACTTTCAAAGTTAAAAAATAAATGGCATTGGCTGTGAGACATTTAAGAATGCAAGTAACTCTATGCTGTGTTCAATTTCATATGATGAATACTAAAATAAAATAATAAAAAGAAAATATATAAAATGATAATATGAAAATATCAACCAGCCACAATTAGTTTTTAATATAAGAAAATATATATAATTTTAATATATATACGTATATATTACACTTTATTATACGGCTCTCTTTAGTAAGGAAATTCTCCAGTGGAGGACTATGTTCGGCAGTTTTGTGAGTTGCCCCACCAAAAAATGTCTTTTTCATTTTGAACTCAGTGACCCTGTTAAATCATTCCTTTCCAAGATAGCCACTATTCCAGAGCTTCGACCACTGCACAAGATCTCGAGCCACAGCCAAACAAGAATTTTTAGATATTTTGGCTTAGAAAGCATTTTTTGCAGTGTTTGAACTCTCGTCCTACCCTGTTCCGGCCACAGTGACCACCCACGAACCACCTGCGACCTCGCAGCCTGCACTGTCTCAGCCGAGGAGGCCGTTATTTATCTCTCTGTATTGTCTCTTACAGTTATGTCTGCTCTGTCCTGGTCTCCTGCGCCGCCCTGGTGGGCTTCCATTTCACCACGCCACCCAGGTGGGCTCCTGTTACTGGCAGGTACTTTCGGCCATAGAGGCCATAATTAACCTCTCTTGGATTTGCCTGCACCACCATGGCTCAATGTCCCACAGCTCCATGATCCGGTCCAACCATTGTTCCATACTTCCGCTTCTCACATTCACAAAGACTTGGCCCTCCGTTCCTCCTCCAGCTCCTCCTCTGCTCCACCATCCTCCAGAACTTTTGTATTGTGTGTTAGGGACGTCTGGAAGCCGCTCCTTGGGAGGGGGCTCTGTTATGTTGTCTGTCAGTGTTTTCTTCGTTTACTGTTGTGGACTTTTATTATGACATGTATACCTCTGTTCCTATGCCCACTCTGTGTTGTCTCCGCCTAGCTTGTTGGTTTCCATGCCGATTGATCAGCTCCGCCCCCTCATTTATCCCATTGTCTCCCCTTAATAAAGTGTTCATGGGTGTTTGTAAAGCCGCTAATTATTGTGAGTGTTCTCCCTTACCAAGCGTTTCCTTAATGTTGTTTTTTTCCTGTTTTTGCCTGTTCGTGTACCGACCTCTTTGCCCCTGTTTGGATTATTGCTCTGGTTTGCCATTACTGAGTCTGTTTGCTCATCCCGACCCTCGCTACCTATCTGGATTCCCCTTGTATGCTGCTGTCTCCTCTGTTCTCGTTTGCCGTTGCTTTGACTCAGTCTGTATGACCAAACCTCTTAATAAAAGCTTCCATATGTTTTCACTAATGTAATACATTATTGTTTTTTTCCCTTGTATTTGGCATGATTATAATGTAATTATGACCATCCAGCATTTAAAAATATTACTAGCCATTTTATAATATTTAACATTTGATTAATATTTTCACGATAGCGACAAAATCTATGAATACAGTAAACAGGGCCACAATAGCAATACTTAACTTTTTTCATACAGCCTATTTAGGTTAAAAAGTTGTATCCAACACCTTGCACTGTTTTCGCCAGTCCATGGTAATGTACTGGAGGTAGACGGTCTGACCTTGGGAGGCTTACTATGAACGCACAGGGGGAGCGATTCTTTGATATGCACAATCAAAGACCTCCCACGTCCGCTGCTGTGAGGAAGGTTACTTTTGTAGTTGTTGTTGTTTTCTATAATACTCTGTACAAAGGCAGTTGACCATGACTTTCATACCAGTTTTCTGTTTGTGAAGGTCAGCAAGGAGGTTTTAATTACCTGGTAAAGGAACAGCGGAACTCAACAGGGGTTTCGCTCAGAGGAAACGCGTGAAAACATCAAACATGCAACCTGTCCGCAAAGCACGCACTGTCTGTAAATGAACAACGGCTCATTCCACCTTTGTGTGAAAATTTAAATAACCTCAGTTTCATGTTCTCAGTAACTTTGTTTTCGGTGGTCACTTTAGGTGCATTTTTTTCATGCTGGTCATGACAAGAAGAGCTTGCAATGGAAACATTTCTTTCAGATTCTGGCCTATACTTAAAAATTTATAAGGAACATGATCAAACTTTGATTTTACTCTTCCAGCACATTCCAAAGTTCTTCTATGTCAGGGTTTTTTAAACTTTTGAGGTGAAAATACCCCTAACATTGTGACATCTTTATGAAGTAACTCTTTATATAAAACTTTATAAAAAACAGCGTTTTTAAGAAAGTGCCCTTCTTTACAGTATTCAATGCATTGATGCAAATTGTGAAACGACAGCAACTAAGTTGAACTTTATTTATCTGTATTAATTATATTTTTTAAAGATTATATTAATATTTTAAAAAAGCTAATATTCTCATATTTGGTGAATATAAATAAAATTGTTAAACATTTTAATACCTCATTTATAGAATAGTTTTATATAGGGAATAGAAACACTTCTATAGTGTGTCCACAGAGGAAAGACAGGTTTGTGAGGGTTATTTTTGATGAGGGTTATTAAATGATGATGATGATGGTGAATGATTCAATTTTTGTGTGACTTACCTGTTTGAAAGCATAAGGGGAAAAAAATACATTCTTTTCTCTTTAAATATGTAACACAGTATTATCATGTACATGTGGCTATAAGTTGATGCAAATCACATCAAAAAAATTCTCAGGGGCTGTGGCACTCAAATAATGCTTAGTTTGTACAGTTATAAAAGGCCGAATTTGAGCTAAGAAAATATTCCAGACAGTATTAAACCATCACCACCAACCTGTGGAGCGTTTCCCGAACAACGATGTAACTGACTGATTAACCACCATAGTACAACGCATTGTTTTGGAACCAAACTAGCTACACACAACTGTTTCCCGAACACGGTCGCATCTCCATCGTTTGAACCACATTAGTTAAGCAACATAGGGCCATTGTTAATGACATCACACACATGTGGTGGAGGAATAACTTCTGCTATTTAACTGATTAGAGATCTCCAAGATTCTGCTGTATTGAACATGACACGTATTGACTAATTTATTATTTTTGTTCACTGTCATTTTGCTTTATTTGATCTTAGAATCGTGGGTTCCCTCTTACGTCATACTCCGAGGTCCACATGCGCACTTTTCAAAGACAGCGTTTAGAATGGACGTGCAAAAATACGTAATTAAAAAAGCATTTGATATTTAGATAGAATGTAAGATAAAGATACTAATGCATGTTAGTTTGCTTCTTTTGCCCAAGAGCATATTTATTAAAGCTCATGGAAAAAACATGGAAGCGGTTCTTACATCTTACTAACAAGAAACTATGCTTCTAACCCCAGGTCCAAAGCTGTAGTTCCAACCACATACGTTTGTGATGCTGACTGCGAATGTTCGCTTGAACTATGCATTAGGGGAAACACAGAATCTTTGAACTATGCTGGTAACAACAGAACTTGCGACCATTGTAGGCTAACCATGTTTTTGGGAAATGCACCCCTGAACAGCTGACACAAGGCAGGATGGATTTGTGTCCCAAATTCGGACTCTACCACCTGCACAGCAGAAATCTAAATTCTTCTGACTAGACGTTTTCTCATGTGCTCTCTGGTTTTGGGGTAGCTTCAGTTTCCTGCCTTTGGCTGGCCGAGAGACACCAGATGTAGATTTCTGTTTCTGTGACCCATTCAATTCTTCATACATTCAGAGATGATCTTTTGCATGGCACAGTAGTAACATGTGATTATTTCACTTACCGCTGCGTTTCTGTCAGCTTAAACAGTCTGCCCATTCTCCTCTGACCCCTCTCATTAACAACACGCTTTCGCCCACAAAACTGCAGCATTGCATGTTTTTTGTTTTTCACACTATAACTCCGGAGACGGTTGTGTGTGAAAATCCCAGGAGATCAGCAGTTTCTCAGATACTCAACCTCCCCGTCTGGCACCTACATTACAGTCATTTTAATCGGATGTTTGCTTTGAATAATCCTGAACCCCTATGTCCGAAAGATACCAGAAAACTCAACCTTGATGACAATAAAGAACATCAGAGAGCTATGTTTGTATCGCATATTGTCTTTTAAGATATCTAGTTGATCTTTGAAGGTAACATAAATATATTGTTACAAATCATGGCACGAATTGATTTCGGGAGTGTGTCTTTTTTAATGCTATGACAACAAATTTACATTATTACCCAATAACACAGAGCAAAGAAAAGCAAAGGCTGAAGTCACTGTTCATGGGGAATTGAGCTGCATGTCAGTGATGCCTGCATACTGCACACAAATGTACAAGATAGAGACCAGTGATCGTTCAAGGGATAGTTCATCCAAAACTGAAAGTTAATTTACAGATCATCATGTTGTCTTTTATGTCTTTGTTGGTTGCTCTCTTCTAAACAATATCAATGAATATGGACTGGACCTTTCAAAAAGCATGCAAAAGCAACAACATATCATAAAAAGTGGTCTGCATGGCTTGTGTAATATATTATAGCCGTTTATATACATATATATATATATATATATATATATATATATATTAATCTATAATAAACTTGCTTGGTAGCTCACCTGATAAAGGATCAGGCTATACTTGTGATGCAGAGCATTTGTTGACTTTAAAAACTTGTAAAGCATCAATGTTGCATCAGATAATGTGCATTTACCTCAAATTTGCTTATTGACAATATCCAACACAGTCTCATTGTCACTTCTCAAACAAACTCTACGCCAAACTCTTGAAGTGCAAATTTCACCTCACTACTATCTTCTTCCTGGGTTATGTCATCAGCGCTGAGGGAGTTACTATGGATGACAATAAGGTTGCAGCAGTGGTTAACTGGCCCACACCGCACACCGTCAAGGAACTTCAGAGGTTCTTAGGTTTCGCCAACTTCTATCGGAGGTTCTTCCTGGGGTTCAGTCAAGTAGTCGCTCCATTAACATCCCTGACCAGTGGGGGTGCCTCCCGCCTGGCTTGGTCTCCGGCGTGTGAGAAAGCTTTTCTGGATCTTAAAGCCCGATTCATGTCTGCTCCCATTCTCAAGCACTCAGATCCCCGACTACAGTTTACCGTCGAGGTTGACGCCTCCAGCTCTGGTCCTATCGCAATCACACGGCAGTCCATCCAGGCTCCACCTTTGTGCCTACTATTCTAGGAAACTTAACCAGGCCGTGAGTCACTACGACGTTGGAGATAAGGAACTTCTGGCTATGAAGGCCGCCCTCGGGGAGTGGAGACATTGGTTGGAGGGGGCCAGCGTTCCCTTTGTCATTCTCACCATCGCCATTCTCACGACTTAACTCCCACCAGGCAAGATGGTCTCTTTTCTTCGCCCGTTTTGACTTTACCATTACCTACCACCCCGGCTCTAAGAACGGAAAAGTGGACGCTCTCTCTCGACAGTTTGAGCACGCTCCCCAGGAATCCAAACCCGCCTACATCATTTCACCTTCTCATGTGGTGGCTCCCATCCAATGGGACATAACTGCTGAGATCAGTGAGGCTCAGAGGGAGAATCCGCCTCCACCCGACTGCCCCCCTGAACTAACATATGTGCCCACAGTCCTGCGCACCAGGCTCCTCCACCTGATTCACGACGGTCAAAGCGCCAGCCATCCGGGTATCCAGGCTGCCCAGGAACTCATCAGTAATCGGTTTTGGTGGGCGTCGCTGGGCTACTCCACCCTCTCCCGATCCCGCAAAGGGCTTGGTCACATATAGCCGTAGACTTCATCACGGACCTCCCTCCCTCCCATCACCACACCACCGTACTGTCGATCATTGACCGCTTCGCCAAATCCTGCCGCCTCATTCATCTTCCCAAGCTACCCTCCGCCTGGGAGACAGCTCAAACCCTGCCGAACATGGTGTTCCGGTTCTACGGCCTACCCGAGGATATAGTATCGGCTCGGGGTCCGCAATTTACTTCCTGGGTCTGGAAAGCCTTCTGTGGCCAGCATAATATCAACGTGAGCTTGATTTCTGGGTACCACCCACAATCCAATGGCCAAGTGGAGAGACTCAATCAAGAGCTGTCATGCTTCCTCCGAGGTGGGGGGGTTTGGGGGTGCTCTGTCACCACGAGCGCCTCTGTGGCTCTCTCTGACCACCAGCGGTGGGAACCTTCCCCCGAGTACTAGTTTCCCCGCGGTCCCTTTTCCCCCACGTACCTCGGCCACTTCCACCTAGTTTCCCGCGCCGAATCTGCCTATTTAAGCGTGTCAAACTGTGGCGTGTTTGTGACCAAACCAGTGTGAAGTTTTAGCGTCCCATGGAGTTATATCTGAGCGTTCTTTCCGAGCTGTCTTTCACGTGTATGACCCTGGACTGTCTCCTTCCGTGTATGAACTTTGCTGCCTGCCTTACTGACCATTGCCTGTTGAACGACTACGCCTCTGGATTGTCTTTGTTATACCTGTCTGCCTGGGATTATACTCTTTGCCTGTTCAACATTTCGAATAAAGCTTTGCAAATGGCTCCAACTGAGTCTGAGTCGGCATCACACTCATGACCAATTTGTACATATTTTATGAGGTGACTAATTCATTCCAATTTGTAGGACCTCACTCGATTTTATTCAATTTGTCTAAACCCAGTGATGGGTAGGTTTAAGGGTGGTGTTTAGGTGTAGATAATTTGTGCAGATTTATACAAATTGGTAACTTGTAAAATACGTTCAATTTAGCAAACATTTTATGCATTTGTACGAGTGAGGTCACACAAACCTCATAAAATATTTACAAACTGCCGTAAGATCGGGCATTGTAGAGTTTTTTTTTCTTCATTTATTAGACATTTAATTTCTAAAGCTCTGCAATACTTACAACAACTAACATGATAAAACACTGCAATAATTTCCAATAAAAAGAAACACTTTTAGCATCACTCACTGGACATTTTATTTAGAAAATGTTGGAAAGTACAGTATAATCTTTTTGCGTGCTCTCCGGGGGGCGAGCCGGGAGATAGCCGGACTCAGAGCCCTAGTAGTTTGAACCCTAGTGAGGGCTGAGCTCGGCGTCCGGCTCGAACCCCACGTGCCCTCCTGGAACGGGAAGGCTGAAACTAGGCAGGAGACGGGGTGGAGGAGGGAATGCGAAACGAGATAGGGAAGGGAAGGAAGTGAGCTTATTTAAAGAGGAGGTTTGTAGTTTTGATTGGACAGAGTAGAAAATACATTGATTGAATAATGGGGTGCCGGTCGTGGCAAATATGCGTTGGCGCACCTCGCGAAACTTGTTTAACTACATCACATATTTTTTACAAGATGGCTAATTCATACAAATTCGTATGACCTCACTCATAAAAATTCATATGTTGTTTGCTAAATTTGTGCATTTTTTACGAGTGGCCAATTCGTATAAATTTGTACAAATGACCTACATCTAACCCCGCCCCTAAACCTACCCATCACTGGGGTTTAGACAAATCATACAAAATCGTATGAGTGAAGTCGTACAAAATTTCCACTTAATACAAATATATATGAATTGGTTGAGAGACTGTTTTGGTTCTACCACATGACTTCAGAAGATCTAGAAGTTCTACAATAGTGTTTTTTCCGCCTTTGAAGCTAGAAAGCCCATTTTCCTGTCAATCATCAGCATGGAATAAAGCAACCATTACAATCTTCAATATTTTTATATTGTATTCCAAGAAAGAAAGAAAGTCAAATGATGTGGAACAGCTGAAGGTGAAGTAAAAATGCCAGTCGTTGTCTCTCTCTGTGAGCAGATGTGGGTGTTCGTTATGAATCTTGAGTTTAATTTCTGTTTGCAACTTCACCTGACTTCGAACCGCTTGTATCAGGTAGATCTGTCGACAGGAGAAGATCCATAAATATACACTCACACCAAAGTCTGAATGATTTGCAAGAGTCTTTGGTGAGCAAGAACAACCTTGTCTGTATAAAGAGGGGCTCGACTCGACTTGAGGCAGGAGGGGGAGGGGTTACAGTGACAGACAACTGCAAAACTGCTACAACAATAACATGCAAATACATGCCAAACAGACAGACCTGTGCGGCAGGAAGATTCTTTAAACACATAAACATACACACTTGCTCTTCGTGTTCATGAATTCAGAGGCTTACTGGGTTGTGCAAGAACATTCTGTATTCATGAGACAGAGGAAGTGAATGCAGATAAGGGTGCTGGGGGGAGATTTCCCCTTACAGGATTTCTCTTTGTCTCAGCACCCCCTACTGGCTGCTGTGGTACTTCCCCCTCAAAGTCCTTAGACACCTCTGAATTAGATAAATCTTCTCTCTCACAAAAGCGGTGGATTGCCGTATGGCACAATGCGAAACGTACAGTATTTGCAAGGAGATTTGCAACTTGTCTTTTGGGTTCAGGAGAAGTTCAGAAGAGATGTGCAGTGGTAAATGCTAACCATCAAATTTTGATCTAAGCTCATCTGAGAGTCGTGCAGATCCCAGTGACTGGTATTTAGATGAATTAATTGTGCTTCTCTGATAGAATTCCTACAAGAAAGCTATTCGGGGTAAAACTAGGTTGGAATAATCTGGATCAGTGCTCCAGTATACCTTCAATACAAAAACAAGCAAAATGCTCCAATCCACTTCCCTTTATGTTCCAGTCCTGTTTTTAGTCTATTCATTATACATTTAGCGAATGTACTATGGCAACATATTCAACTAGACCATCACTGATCTCTACAGCTGTGCTGGGTTTGGGCCCCTCTGTGAGATGTGTGCTCCGTCTCAATCACTGGTCTTCTCTTCGAAAAATCTGAAAATAAAATCCAACCAATTGTACCCACTCTTCTAAATAACATCCACTTATGTGCAGTGCCAATTTTGCATAGTAAAAATGCAATTCATACATACGGTGACTTAAACACATGCCATACAGTGTTACTTCCCAGAAAGGGTATTTATAAATTATATTTACATGCATGAATACATGCATCACATATCAATGTTTTAAAAGTATGTTATTACCTTTTACTTTAAGGTTACACCATGACACATTTTCACAGTATTTTAATTTTCTCTTGAAAATCCTATAATAATTTTTTAAACATCACAAAACTAACACGGATACAAATACAACCATCTTTAATGTAACATGAACAAAAGGCCTAGTTTTCTAATATCGTATGTTTTAAACTAGATCCCAATTCTCACTATTATTAACTCTTATTACTTGTTTGGCTGTTTATTAGTACTTACAAAACTCATATTCTGCATAACCATATTCTACAATTTTAATTGTACTTCAACTATACCTAAACTACCTTACTAACTATTAATACAGACAATTATGAGTTTATTGAGGCACAAGTCATAGTTTATGGTTTGTTCAGCGAGAACTGAACTTTAGAATAAGGTGTGACCAAATGTTCCTTTAAAACAATTGTGTACACTCTTATATAGTGTAGTTGATCCAAATGCACTTCTCAGGTTAAAAACCAAACACCCTTTATCCTCCCAATAAGGGCACCAAAAGCCCTATTCAACCCCTTAAAGTGATGAAGACTGTAAAATTATCATTAGGAATATTTGATCAATTATGAGCCAACCAGAAAGTGATCATATATTGATACCAATTGAGGTTCAACTTGAATCTGAACATGCTTTGGACACAAGAGGAAAAAGTAAGAATCCCTGCAAACCTTTACACAATTACAAATGCACACTCATTCTCAAAATACACACATGGAGAACTCGGATCCGTACCCTCACTATTCCTCCAACGAAGTTGGTGTGCGAGAGAGAGGAAAGAGGAGTGCCGAATAGAGGCTCGGTTACAGACCTGTGGCCAGAGTGAGTGCAAAGCATTGATCCAGAGCTGGAGAGGCCCAACACAATAGATGGATTACAAATGCCAGGGCTAGAAACCCCTCCCCTACACACCGATGTGCCCAAACAATAGGAAAGACACACACACACACAGGCAAATTAGAATGAGAGAAGCAGACATAGAAAGCAGCATATTGACAAGGAGAGAGAGGAAGAGAGCGAGCAACAAACTGACTGTTCAGGTCAGATTCGAAAACACACATTCCTGTTTATGTCTCCCCTGGTTCAGAGAGCTATTCATTAGTCCTTTCTGTAAATCAATCTACTGCTTTTTAAAACAGTGTCAATTTAAGCGTGACGCCTGTCAGCTTGACGTCGCTCTGTGGATATTTAACTTGAAGCCCAATTAATCATCATGATTAATTCCTGCACAAACCAGCTGCAACTGTTCAGTAAAGCAACTTCTCCCCCTCACACTGCAGAGAGCACAGGAGGAGAGAGAGACTACACCAAGCCTCTTTTGTAATTACTGCTCCTTGGAGAGGGGGGAAAGAGAGTGAGAGAGAGAGAGGGAACATGTGCGATTTAAACTTTGTGTCAAGCCAATAGTCAAGTGTCTGTGTATAATGTTTTTCTCACTTTTTGCTCTACTATTGCAAGCCTCTATCTACATGTGCATGAGAGTGGCAACTGGGAAAGTGAAAAAATTAAATAAAACAATGAAAAAAGATGGAAGACAAATGTACTTGGATCAACCAGCATTAGCCATTTAGGAATAAATGTATAATGTCAGTTGGTCCATAACAGGTCCTGAGGTTGATACACTTTTAATCTACAGTAGTGGGGTTTCTTTGCCTTTCATTTAACTTAACCAAACTTAAATAAACATTAAACCACTAGTGAGACACCCAGAACAAGGATGTCAAGCTGGAAAGTCTTAAAATATACATTACCACTCAAAGATTTTTCGTAATACAGTACTTTAGACACTTGTTAACTATTAACTACAATTTTTCCCTCAATAAATTCTTAATTTGCTGCTTATTAATAGTTTGTGCTGTAGTTAAGTTTAGGGTAGGATTAGGGAAGTAGAATAAGGTCATGTAGAATATGAATATGTGCTTAATTAGCACTAATAAATGACTAATATTCTAGTAATATGCATGCTAATAAGCAACTAATAGGTGTAACCATTAAATAAAGAATTATGAACAGTAATCACATGATCGTTCAGAAATCATGCTAATATGCTGACGTGGTGCTCAAGAAACATTGTTATCATTAGTGAACTAAACTGCTGCTTATTAGTTATGAAGGTAGTTGTTAAGCTTGGGTATGTTTAGGGGTAAGTAAGGGATAATATACAGTTTTGCGTTGGGCTGCCTATAAGCCTGTCAGGTTTTATTCTGCGATAACAACCTGCTAGCTTTATATTATCACGCTTTTTACCTCAAAAGTAAATAGTAAAACAATAATTAAATAATATAATACAATAATAAAAAATAGTTTTAACCGGGGAGTCAGTTTGTGTCATCTACTATCCACTGCTGAAATCCGCTGCTTTTGCTTTTCTGTAAATGTTGAAAGTCCTCCACTTTAACTCGTGGTTAAGCATTTTAAGGCACAGGATGACGCTAAACTATCAGCGACAACGGAGTGATATAATTAGTAATGGTCAAGATGATTCGTTGTACCCAGATGAACCTGTGTTATTAGTTTTACCAGTTGTTATCTGGGAATAAACAAACCTTGGAATGTGGCGACTGACCAATCAGTACTTCATGAATAAGCTCTAATTAACAACCAATATGTTAATAATAGGCTTGCTTATAAGCAGCTTGTTAATAAAAACTGATCCCTACATTACATGCTAATAATCCTTTTTTTAAATTTAATTAATAAAAAAAAAAAAACACTGAAAGTGATCACTTTATACATCATATTAGATACCTTGTGCTTACGTCCAAAATTCTAGGATGGATAATGAATATTATATAGTAATACAATTTACTATAGTCATCCCATTTTCTATGTGGCAATTGATATTTTTCCTAATTAACTCTGAGTTTTCCATCCCAGGAATAAGAAAGGTAAAAAATGATGACCCGTCTGATCGATAGTGACATCACATGTCCTTAGAAATATATTATGGATATAAAAATGTCAGTTTTTAAAGCTTCCACCTCTCATAAGGTTTCGACCAACACAGTCCCATCATCCTGTCATCAAAGTGCCAGAGAGAGAGAGCGAGAGAGAGAGAGAGAGAGAGAGAGAGAGCCAGTACAGCGTCAGCAGGCATTGTAAACTGAATGAATGAAGAGCGTGTTATTCCATCATTTGATTGATGACGTCTTCTACAGGGTGTGGATAGACTACATGTGTAAAAGATGTAGAAAACAATACCCAATCGATCATGCAGTCACCTGCATCTCAAACCCAAACTGTGAAGCGGGCTGAGCTGCAGCGCAGGCATTTTATCAAAAGCACCAGGTCATCATTGTGCCATAACTTATTTCCAGGGTGTTCCTTCTGCCTTAGTGTATCACTGTCAGATTCACTTCAGCTCCATTTCTTCTCCCACTCACTAAGATGTCCATATGACACAGGACCAAGCAGTGCAATGTAATAAAAGCAGTTTCCCAACCTTTAAACCATCTGGGAGCACTTGATGCTTAAGAATGTCTCTAGGATATTCTATTAAGAAGCAAAAGAACTGGAGTGAGCCTACAGTATGTTCAGTGTAGGCTGTTGAGACTGCTCAAATAAAAGACAACTCCTTACTTCAAAGGTTAAAATGCAAAATATTCTTGTGTAGAGATTAGGTTGAACAAGACAAAAACAAATCAATGTACAAGCAAAAAATAGTTATTTAGAAGGAAAATTGTCAGGTCAGTGGAGAGACATCTGCAGTGCTGTTGAAAAGGACTGTGAAACTTCAGAATAGGGAACACTTTTTCACTATTAACTATGTCTTTTCCCTCAATAAATTCCTAAATTGCTGCTTATTAATAGCCAGGTAGTTGTTAAATGTAGGTATTGGGTAGAATTAGGGATGTAGAATAAGGCATTAAAGGGATAGTTCACTTTGAATTTAAAATTTGAAGTTTATCAGCTTACCTCAAGGGCATCTAAGGTGTGTCTTTTTTTTTTCATTCGATCCAATTCTGTGATTTTTAAGTCAAACCGTTGTAGTCTGTCAGTCATATAATAGTCAATATAGGGAACTTTCTCTGTGAGAGAATAAAAAACACGCACAGAGAAATCGACATTAATCCATACCCTGTTGTAGCGATACATTGATTGCCTAAGAAACGAGACGAGCGGTTTGTTTGAGAAAACAAACAGTATTTAAATCGTTTTTTACCTCTTGTACACCACCATATCCAAATTAAATGAGGGCGTGCACGCATCCATTGTGTAACATGTGCGCGCGACCGCGACGTGGCATAGTCTGCGCAAGCGCCGAAAAGAGCCAAAGACTTTTACGTCAGTTTAAACATCCCGAATAAGCGCAATTACCATTACCGTTATTACCATTTCTAATAGCCCTCTTACCTACAATATCTGTGCTGTGTAAAGTGACCTGATACGCGCGAGACATCAGACTAGCCAGAGTGCACACACGTCACTCGCTGGATGGGTGCGCGCCCTCATATAATATCATTTGGACATGGTAAAAAACGATATAATTTTTTTTTCTCTGTGCATCTGAAAATGCAAAAAACAACAAAATAAAAAAAAAACCTTAATGCATATTACTAATAAAAAAAAATTGTGTTGGGTGGTATGAACAAATTTACAAAATATCTTTATTAAAGATTTACTTTTTTATGCCTATTTTAGGCTAAAGCAGCTTTTTAGCTCTACCCTTTAAAATACATGGGTAGTCTGAAAAATAGTGCAGGTCGATATTTTCTGTAAGCTAATAATTTCCACAGATCATTTGATAAATACTCGCACACTTAGCTGCAATAAGACCATTATTAGATGGGTCCTTTCAAATAGTGATAGCTTAACATTAGCTGAAAAAACAGCCCTTATTATTAAATATGTCATGCATAAATTCAATTAAGTAATTATAGTGGGTAATTGTGGCAATTGCTAACACATTCGTTTTTATATACTTAACAATGCACAGTCATTTCCCAGCAGATAACCTCCTAATTTCTCTCTTCAGCTGCATTATATTATCACGACTCTTATATTAGCACTTTTATCTCCCTGTTTCTTTAACTTTGTATGTGTTCATTCATTCTTTTCCATTTACTTCAAAGCTTTCAGCAGTATTTTTATATAATATATAAATAACAATGCAATTAAGATAAATTATACAGAGCTGGGGGTGGTGTGGGGGGAAAACTCTTGTGTCATGGACTTTTTGTTACAGAATGAGCTTCTCTGAGTGTACGATGTCCTATGATCCAAAGTTTGTGTTCACTTTGATCAATGCAGCCTTGTTCCTACAAGCTTATGCAAGGTCAGATTGTTTTCTCTGAGGATGCAAAGGCGGCATTGCTTCCTCCAAGCATTTGGATCAGAGGATATCTTGCAATACTAACAGAAATATTGTGAGACTGAGGTCTGTAAGAATTTTTGATGTTATATGAAAGAAGTCTTTTATGCTTACCAATAATGTTTTTAATCAAAAATACAGTAAAAACTAATATTGTAAAGTATTATAACATTTTTTACATAATATTTATAATTTTTAGCATCATTACTTAATTGTCACACGATCCGAAAATCCGAAATCATTCTAATATGCTGCTAAAGAAAAACAAATCCTGTTTTTATCACTGCTAAAAAAACTGGGTTGTTTTCGGATTTTTGTGAAAGCTGTGATACATTTTCTTTCAGAATTCTTTGATGGAACAAAAATGTTAACATGTGAAAAAGATGCTCTATAAAATAAATGTTTTTAGTTCCACTTTTGATCAGTTTAATGCATTCTCACTGAATAAAAATCTTAAATTGTCAAGGAGGCAGACAAGAAATGAATGATCAAGGAGAGTCCCCTTGTAGTGTGACGGAAGACTCAAACACGGAAGAACGCGAGAGAGCAGGTAAACCACGCACTTTCATCAGAGAATCTGCGTTCTCACATACACACAGACAGGTAAATAAGCCGAGAGATTACTCACGTGAGTTGAGATGATGGTTGAGTTGAAGAGAGGACTTGACGTAAAGCTGTCCATGAGCTTAATGTCTGGTGCTAGTCAAACACCTGCTTCCTGCTTAAATACCTGCGTGAGGTTACTTCCGGGTCCTCGTAACCTCACGTGATCCGGTGTGTGTGACATTACCCCCCCCCAGGACCGACACCAGACGGTAGTCCTGGATGAGTGTGGGATCCAGGATGAACCACCCGGGAACCCAAGATCGTTCCTCCGGGCCATAGCCCTCCCAATCTACCAGATATTGGGTGCCACGGCCACAGGGTCGCGAGTCAAGGATCTGCCAGATGGTGTACGCAGGACCACCGTCAATGATCCGGGCCAGAGGAGGAGCAGTGACCTGGGGAGACAGGGGGGAGAAGAACACAGGTTTAAGTTGGGATTGATGAAATACTGGATGGATCCGGAGGGAGGCAGGCAGCTGGAGCCGGAAGGTGACAGGGTTAATCCGATGGGTGATTCTGTAGGGTTCGATGAATCGAGCTGTAAGTTTTTTAGAGTCCGTTTTGAGGTTGATGTTGCGGGTGGAGAGGTAGACCCTGTCACCAACATGGAACAATCGTCCCGGAGGGTGTCGGTGGCAGTGCTGGGTGGTGTAAAGTAGATTGGCCCTCCGGATGGCTGTACGGGTATGCTGCCAAAGCCGCCAACACCGGCGGACCAACTGTTGGGCAGACGGAACATCAACCCCCGGTTCCTGATGCTCAAACATCGGAGGCTGATATCCGTAGCATACCTCGAAAGGGCTTAGATTGGTGGCCGAGGATGTGTGAAGGTTTTTGGAAATCTCAGTCCAGATGAGGTAGCAAAACATCGAAGGAAGTGCTCCAGTTGTTGGTTGGCCCGCTCCGTCTGGCCATTAGTCTGAGGATGGAACCCAGATGATAAACTTGATGTGGTACCGACCAGATGGCAGAAGGCCTGCCAGAACTTAGCCGTGAACTGGGGCCCTCTGTCCGAGATGATGTCCTTGGGGAACCCATGCAGGCGGACTACGTGCTCGAGTATAAGTTCCGTGGTGGCCTTGGCAGAGGGGAGTCCGGTGAGAGCCACCAGATGGACAGCCTTCGAGAAGCGATCCACAATGTTCAGGATGGTGTTCTTCCCGTGGGACTCAGGGAGTCCAGTGACAAAGTCGACAGAGATGTGACTCCAGGGGCGTTTGGGGATGGGG
>JAUYWG010000042.1:5761758-5792313 GCA_034779775.1 Enteromius afrohamiltoni
TGTTGCACAGACCAAACGGCATAACCAAAGTCTCATAGTGACCAGTGGGGGTTATGAAGGCCGTCTTCCACTCATCATCCTCCCTGATGCGGACCAAGTTGTAAGCGCTCCGTAGGTCTAGCTTCGTGAAGAAGCGGGCACCAGAGAGGGCATCCAGGGCGGTGTTGGTGTCGATTTCTGCCCGGACCTAGACTTTCCCTCTGCCTCTCCCCATGGTATTTCGACCTCTTGCTTTGTTTTCGACTCTGTTTTTGCCTGTGTCTCCACTAACACTGTCTGTCGACGCTCAATTGTGTTGTTCTGACCCTGAGCCTTTATTAAATCACTTTTGCATATGAACTCGCTATTTCTCCCGGACTCTTTTGTAACAACAACTTTTTTCTCCTTTGACAAACAATATTCACTTGTGAGAGCTCTGATGTGGAAACCACACAAAACCACTGTGCAGGTTCAGTAAATGAGTCTACCTGAGCAGCATATCGGTCTCCTGCCTTTTCATCATCCACTCCACGTGAAATGAGACAAGAGCCAGAAATGACACTTTGTGGTTATCAGCGACATAAATGATAGGAGCTCAAGTACAGAGCATCTCATCTTGGCAACAGAAACTTCGATGTAGCTGATAAAGTGGGATCTTAATTAAACCACACCCTATCCTGCTGAGCTAGACAGTGGGCCGGTCCATCCGCCATTGCTGCTTCCCCGCTCTCAGTGCTGTTTGAAGAACGGAACATGAAAGAAACGGCGGCTCTCGACGTGGGCCTGTATCATTACTTGAGCTCAGCGATCTTAATTAAAAAGCATTGCGTGTTATGTGCCATAACAAAGGAAATTTTGAGTTCATTTAAATCCAATTATGCCCGGACAGTATCTCCAAAGACGACGGAGTAATTGCTGTTTGAACATGCAGGCCTTTATTCTATCGCCATGAGATTAATAAATGAAATCACAACATCGTCTAAAACAAGGGGAGACGGAAAAGGGCGGTGCATTGCACACCAGAGGCTTTGATGGGTCTCAAATTCTGCTTAAAATACCTGAGAACCTAACTTTGAGTTGGACTTAAAGAAACCTTAAATCAAAAAGTGATAATACAGACCGTTGGGCTGCAAAACCAAAACTGGGTCGCAGATATAATCTAATAAACCTCACATAGTTGCAAAAACATAATGCTTCATTCATTCATAAACTACACACACAAAACAAAGTGAAGAATGTTTTAAATATAAAGTAACAAAATAAGAAAATGTGAACATTTTAAACTATACACACTTAAAAATAAAGGTGCTTCATGAACCTTTTTTGTCTAAATGTTTCCATAAAGAAACTTAAACATCTTTCTGTTTCACAAAAACGGTCTTTGTGGTGAAAGAAGGTTGGACTTTGACTGAATGGTTCTTTGTGGAACCAAAAATGGCTCTTCTATTGCATCGCTCCTTTATTTTTAAGAGTGTATAACAAATAGTATATTACATGTGTTTTGTGCAATTAATTATTTAAACTTACTTGCTGTTCTTTCAACATTGATAATAAATAAAGTTTTCTTTGGCATGAATGAAGTTTTCTTTAGCATATGATCAAATAAATGCAGCCTTGGTAAGAATAGTAGCATAAACTTTCAAAAACATTTTATTAATCTTCATAACACATTACATTTTATATGATTAACAATTATGGTACTGTGTTAGGCTGTTCCCATGTGATGTCCAATATGAAGTAAAACCAGTGATTCAGATGCTGTTCTCAAATTGCAGATGTAATATTGAAAATATATATATATATTTTTTGCCAAACATCCAAACAAACTGATGCTTTTTGCACCCCTCCCCAACCTCGAAAATACCCAATAAGAAAAACAAGCAAAATTAAAATCCTCTAAGAGCTGCCACTTTGCCTGACCGTTCATTCATTTTTCCAGTCTCAGGTGGTCACATCTGTGGCTGAGGGGAAACGCTATCCTGATCAATACTTTCCCTTCCATGCCCTTTAGAAAAGAATAAATCATCTGTTTAAGAGAAAGCCCATCAATGCAGAAAGAGGCTTCTCTTTTCTGCAGGCTCCTGAATCAGCAATCCTTCCCATACTTTCCTCCCACAAAAAAAAGCCTGATCCAACCTTTCCTGATCAGACTAGCATTGACCTCTAACCTCTTCCTCCCTGTCTGATGACCTATTGATCAAGTCTGGACCTGGCTTTGGGCAACATCCACCGATAAACCAAACGAAAGGTTAAGAAGATGCACGTGTGAGATATTCACTAAAAATATATATTTTTTTAATAGAAGTAATTGTGAATGATTCTGATTCTTATGAACGGTAAACACATTGAATGAACAGCTTGCTATCAGACTATCCATATTCAAATGCACTACATTTGGTCGCCAATTCACCTTACAGTCCTTGTACAGTATCTTGTTCTGTACTCACACAGTCAAGCAATTTACAGAAAGTTGGAGAACCAACCTACTCCTGAAAAAACTGGGTTGTGACATTTATTTAAAAACATCTATGTAGTGTGTAACCGAACAACTTTTTTATAATGCAGCAGAATTGTATGTGGCGCAAGAAATCACAGGGGTACACATTGACTTATTAGTGTTGCCAGATCTTGCTATAAAGGTAGAGCAAATAAGATCAAACATGTAATAAACTTAATACAAAAATATCAGCTTGCTTTATGAGCTGAGCCTAAACAGCAAGCCCAAACATGTGTCTCTAATAATAAGTGAACATGGCAACACTGTACAAAGCATGCTCAGTGAAGCACCTTTTCAGAGCACAAGGACACTGTTGAAGGTGGTTTAGTTAAATTCGTCAAATTTATTATGTTTGCTGCATTAGTACTTTTCGATACAAAAAGCACAATATGACAAAAGACTGCTGTACCCTAGTAAAAAAGTAATATATTTAAAAGACATCTATTTATACTTAGATTAGTTCAAATGTATTACCATGTTTACTTGCATATCGCTTGAGAAAATTTAAAATGAAACTTTTTTTGAAGTACTACTTGTGCACAATGCACATTTCTTAATATTAAGCTGAAAATGTGTTTTATTGTCACTACTGATGAGAACTGTATAATATTTGAATGCAAGATATTGTCTTTAAATGCAAGATATCCAAAGTGTATCATTGCGATAGTTCCACTTTAGCGAATATACTTTAGTATATCTTTAGTTGGACTATTTGCACACAAAATAAAGTACATTAAACACAAAATAAATTGTTCCAGTTTAGCTGACTTAAAGCATTACCAGTTGAGTACACTAAAAGTATAATTAAAATGTACTTGTATACTTATTTTTACATTTATTTCTGTATTTTAAATTCATTTTAGCGTTTTTATATTTTTTTATAGTGTCATCGCAATTTTGAGAATGTGTTGACTTCACTTTTTAAATATTTCCAGGTTTTGCTGTTTGGGTGTGGATCAGGCCTAAAAAAATCCCTAATCTATTGCCTTGGCATGAAAACAAAATCTGAAATCTTTCCAGGCACGCATGAAAGAAATCAAAACTACAGCACAAAATGAAGTTTGATATGGATACAGGTAGCTGTCAGATTCAATATCACACAGGCGCTGTTGATCTGAAGGGAAGAAAATAAACAGGAAAGGTATCTGTCAAAAACAACAAGAAGATAAAATAAAAAGAGAAAACAAATCTATATCTCCAAGGCTCAAATCTGCCTCCATGTGCACTTTCTGTTCATCCCCTCCCAAACATCTCTGTCTCTCTCCCTTTCCGTTCCTCTCTGCCTCATTGACATGTTGTTTTTTCTATGATGTGTAAACCTCTGAATCTGACCTGCTGCTCTGTAAGGCCTGCAGCTATCTCCAGCATGCATGTGAAGCCCCGATGGGAGAGGTGCAAGTCAAACCTCTATAAATATTTCACTTCTGTTTTCCCCCGCTCCCAGCTTCTTGCGCTGAAACTCTCTCACCTTTGCTGCCAAAACAACTACATGCTCACCAAGCAACTGGGGGAAAAAACGCAAAAAAACAGCTACATAAAATTACTGTTAAAGACGAACGCTTTGAATCAAGCAGCGCTGATGATAAACACAGTGCACTTTAAAATACTCGTAGCAGGGCATCATAATCAGATATTTAGTTTTCATATTTTATTCATAGCATGAGGGTAGGACATGCCCCAAGTGTATGTTTGCGTACGTGCGGTATCCAAATCGATACGACCGAGCTTCTCTCTTTCTCCCTGCCATTTCTCCAATCTCTCCCTTTCACCCTGCTCCACTTTCCCTGCCTGTCAATCCTCTCTTTCCCAGCCGTTCGCTCCCTAATCACCCCTCTCTTCTCTTTTTTTCCCCAAATAATAAATGTCAAACCACTTCAGACAGAAGACCCCACTCTGGGGAGATATCTTGGCCTTGTGAAACACTATTGACTCACTTTAACCCACATTTCTAACTGCCCAGTGGGCAGGCGGATCGCTCGGGGGGTGGGGGAGGGGAGCGTTGTCGGTTTTCATTTGAGCAGCGTTTGGCCGCTGCTTGTACTGTCCTGCTGGTCCCCCAGCACTCTCCTAATTCAACTGAAGAACATGGGCTGGGATCAAAAGTCATGTCGCAGGTCAAAATGCAGCATTAGCGCATGGCCAAGGTGAAATTTCAGAGGTCAAATCTGAGGGATTAGCTCAAGGAGAAGGTGACCGGGGGGTAGGATGGAGGTAGGCGGTCTCTGGAGGACGCAGGTCAGAGGTCGGATGACTGGTGTTGGCTCATGGTCAAGGTGACGGAGTGAATTCTCCTGAGGGTGAAGTTCATGCCTGCTCTGACCTTGAGAAGATCAATACCAGTGAAACATCTGCTTCTTACTCTCCTGCTATGGCTTTTCCTTTTGTCTTCTCTAAGAGAACAGGTCTTCCAGTATAAGAGTCATTCCCACTATCCTGATCTAAGGAGAAAACTTTTACAAGGTGAACGAATGTGGTTTGTATTAAGATTTTTTTATTATGATTTTGTGTAAGCATAAGGCTCACCCATAAATCCAACCATTCGTGGGATGTAAGCAGATTGTATGAAAAACAAACAAATGAGCTTGTAATGAATCATGTAAATTAGCCACCAATTAGCCACAGAATTGTTACGCATTGCAAGAGTGTGTTTTCTTCTGGGTGTTTCATACCCATCATATGTGTCAAAATTTTTTGCATTTTTTACCAAAAAAATTACAATTAACAATGGAAATCATATTAGTTCCTTTATCACAATACCAGTAAGTTTTAAATAATTTCACTGCTTTTGTTTGGGTTAATGCTGTCATTGAATGTAAATAATAATTAATTTGTTTGTTATTAAAATGTTTCAAATAATGCATATGGGTATTAAATGTAACCCTCAATCTCAATTAAACGTAAACCTCAATCTCTCAATCTGTCCTCAACCTTTAGGCATAATACAATAAAAATAATAATAATCATTTTGTTACTTTGTTTGAGAATGTTACCATTTGTAGCTTTAAAATAAAAAACAGATTTACTATTACATTTACAAATTTCAAACCTACATGTTTTTTTTCTAATAGTATTGTTACATCATGGGTAATCAGTTTATGTTTTTCTGTGTCCTTATTGTCCATTTAACTTACAAAAGTTGTTTAAATGATATTAAGGGCAACTGCACAAGTGTAAATACAAGCAGTTAATCCTGATTAACTCTGTAATGTTTTGTAGTTCTGTCCTGTCCAAATCAGTACAATAATAACATTAAAACCTTACAAAAATAGATGAAATATTAAAATGACCTCATATACTGTACAGTATAAGCCACCTCTAAATCCCTTATTGATCAATGATTAACTGTAGCTCTTTATTTTTATCCTATTAATTTTGTTTTGTATAAATGTTAAAGCGTCTGAACTGGAACATAAGTGACACAAAATGTCCTACACCTTTTTATATAAATGCTTTTATAAATTAAAACACAAACTATTTAAGTCAGAGTATACAAGAAATGATTCTCTTTCTTCCTTTATTCATTTCGCTCCAACATTTTAGTCACTTACAAAGGAGAACCGTAACAAAATTTTGATCTGAAATATTATTATTAGACACATATTGGAAAAAATGAGCTCCTTGACCAAAAACCATTGTACATATGGGATCTTTTGGTGTGTATTGTGTGCAATTTCCACTGGCTTTTCTCAGCATGCATCACTCTGGTGCTTTTTGTGGCCAGAGAATGGTAAAAGGCAATTACACACATGACCAAGCTGATAGCCAGACAAATAGCTGCAGCCTTTATCATCAGGGAGTGAAGGCGCTGCTGTTGCTGTGACCCACTGCTGTAGTTTGCATTTCAATTAAAAATGGATGAAAACTTGTCCTATTTCATTCAAAAAGCAATTGTAAGGCTGAGCACTGGATAAGGGTGGAAGAGAAGCCAGGTTTTCTGTAATGGAAAAAGAGCACAGCAAACAATAAAAAGATTGCATCAAGAGGCAACATACTTCGTTTTTTTGTTTGTTTGTTTTTTTTCATTTTCTTTTCAACACTATAGAGATGAAAGAATGTGTAAATTGAAATCTTAACAGTTAAATTCTACATACGTATCTGTAAATTACTAGAAATATTCAAGGCTATAGTCAATAAAAGAGAATTGAAAACACACCGTATGGTTACTTGTGTAACACCTACTCTAAATGCACCCCAAAAATATTAAATCTGCCATGATTAAAGATTAAAGTTGCATGTTCTGATAAAAGTTCCTTAATCAGAACGTGGTGAATATTCAGAAGTTATTTGTGAGGGGTTAATTTCATAAATACAAATACAATGCACTGACGTTATTTATGGAAATGAAGAAAAAGGCTCGCTCAGATGCCTAGTCGTACTCTTCTAATATCAGCAATAATCTCCTGGGAGGTTGTAAAATCATAAAAAAGGATCTACTTATTTTTAAGCCTACCTATTTAATTTTGTTTGCACTCAATCCTTTTCACTTCATCTTATTCAGTTAAAAGACTATTTCTTAAACACTTAGTCCTTTTATTACACTTATGCAATACCCTGCTATTTGCATAAACGTTAGTATTTTTGGACATCGGCTCCTCCTTGGTGGAAAAAAAAAGTCTGTAAGCATGCAACAAATGAAGTCAGCCTGCATCATTACAAATAAAGAACAAGTGAATGTAAAAGAAGGGATGCAAACTTCAAGTGAGAAGTCAGAATATTTGGGTGCCATTGCTGACCAAGCAGTAATGACTGGAGATCATCATGAGT
Organism: Enteromius afrohamiltoni; assembly: GCA_034779775.1. Lineage (NCBI taxonomy): Eukaryota > Metazoa > Chordata > Actinopteri > Cypriniformes > Cyprinidae > Enteromius > Enteromius afrohamiltoni. Next base: position 5,768,999 of record JAUYWG010000042.1, read on the forward strand.
GTAACGGTCACTACAGGATGACCCAACCAGACACAGCTGGACCAGAGCATTACACACAGCTCCAGGAATCGGTCTGGGTTTGTGTTGTTGCAGCTGGTTTATTTTCATGTAGTCAGTACAACAGTATAATTATTTTGAAAAACAAAGCCGTTTTAGTCATTTGAGCCATTAAAACAGGTCTCTGCTCTTGTTTATTCATAAACATGCGTTTGTTCTCTTGTTGGGAATTCCAATTGACTGGCCTTTGAGTATAATCAATACTGCCAAGAAATTCTAAAGCTGTGCTAAGTGGAGACTGGAGATTGTTAATTACCACTAGCTGATTACTAATTGATGGAGACATCACTTCAAACTTAACTCTAAATTTTCTGTCTATTGTTTGTTTTTTTGTCTTTAACATTAACTAAAAATGGTCCCTGTAATTTTACTAAAACTGGTGTCATGAAGTCACTAATGCAAAATAAATAGAGAGTCAGATTATTTATTACAGAGCCCCTGAAGTGGGGCATTAAAAACCCTGAAACTTTCCCATGAGAAAAAAAATTAAGTTCTTCAAGTTTTCTCTTTTTTTTTACATGTATTTTAAATTGTCAGATTTTTTTTTCTGGAAATGTCATTTCATAAGTTCAAAATATTCTAATATAAGTCTTTTCAGGGTTGACAAGGCATTAAGCGAACCTAAAGCGAACAATTTGAAGTATTATTACAATTTTAAGTGCCCCTATCATGAGTTATGAAAGGTCATTTTGGTTTCAAACAACAGGTTAACATGCATGCAAGATCAACTTCAAAAACACTTTCATTATCTTATAATATTCATTTATTTCATTTGATCAATGACTCCCAAACAATTTATTTTTCCAAACTCCTCCGATGATTGTTCCATTTCATTAAAAGCAATGTTTGTGAGCTTTTAACTCTCCAAAAGCGGCACCTAGTGGCAAAGAATTAATTTGCATTTTCATTCAGACCAACAGGAAAATACCTTTTTTTTTTTAATTATATATTTAAAATAAATTTAATATATTTTTTTATATATTTTAAAGTTGTTGTTTTTTTGTTTTTTTTTTCAGCAGTCATTATTGCAGTGTCACATGATCCCTAAAAAATATGGAAAATTTAACAAATATTTCCTATTTTTCTTAATTTTGAACAGTTGTACAGCTTAATCTTTTTGTGGAATACAGGATACTCTGATGAATAGAAATTTAAATTCAAAAGAGCAGCATTTATTTAAAAAAGGTATCTTTATTGCAAATGATTTACTCAATTTAATGCTTCAAAACGTCCAATAAGCCTACATGCAGAGATCATTCTAAATTTATTCCACAAAACCACTTCAATGCACAGCCGTGACATCCTTTGCACTCAGGAACCTATACGGTATCCTACATCCTTTTTTATTTAAAGAACAGCATTATTTGTAGAACAAGATATTTCGGGTTAAGACCTCACTTTATGGCTTTGTCTGTATATAAATTCTCATATAGAGTTCTGAGCCAACACTGAGCATTGCCAAATGCTATCTCTGCCAAACAAACACTGCTAAACATCACTGGCAAACGGCTCTCAGGCCATTGCATCATGACTTAAGTGAGGGAGATGCAGACAATCAAAAAGCCCTGTCCCTTTGCATCGAGACCAAAACAGAAGACGAAAGAGACTATGATGATCAAAGACTCAAATTCAAGACTGAGGACCTCAGGAGCAATGCCTGGCCAAGCAGGGAACAAAGGCAGCAGTATTTTCAACCAGATCACTGTTCACTCATATTGACTGGATGAAGCCGCTCCTCTAAACATTTATGCTGTTAAGTGTTTGAATCGTCTCCTGTGCCGGACTCTCAGAGAGAACCAGAGGATATTCAGGGTCCCTTTGAAGAGTGACTTTGGCCAGCCCTCTCATCACCCTTGAGAAGAGTTCTGTAACTTCAGAGCGAAACGTTTTCTGAACTTCCTCTCACTCTGACGACTCAGCAGAAAAGTGGTGCATAACTTGAGGACATGTATTATTCCCCCAGTGCTTACCGCTCTGCACACTGCCTGTGGGGCTGCCTTTGTATGGGCATTAATGTATTATTTACAGCCAGGGCTGTCTACGTATTTGATCATGCCTTGATTAAAACACGCACAACCTTGAACAATTAAGCCTTTTTTCTTCAAACTTGGGAAGAGCAGATATTGAACTTCTGACATTTCACTTCAAAACACCGGCCTAAAGAAGATTCATATCAAAACAAGGAAAAAACTAGAGAGTGTTACCTCAAAATGAGATCACAGAGAAAAAAAAAAACTATATTCCTGTAGAAATTAACACACTAAGTGAATTTACATGCAAGATCTTCCACTCTGATTATGCGTGATATCTTTACAACATGCAAATAGCCTGCTTTTAACTGTGTTGTTTTATCATATAGAAGGAAACAAAGACGTGCCTTTATATACAATTTATTGCCGTTTTCAGCCAAAATTAACACTAGTGATGGATAAACAACTTTCTTAATTTGTTTTCACATAAATTGTGAAATTTGCTCTGCTTAAGAAAAAATGGATATGAAAATGGTTAAACAAGCCTAAGCCACTCCCCTTTATCCTGGTATAAAGAGGCGACAGGTGCAACCACTCATCAAATTTGCTGAGGAGCCAAGAATGAGTCCCAGCTCTCAGCAATGGTTCGAGGTTGTGGAAAGGGGACATAACGTCTCAGTTCCCTCCATCAGGGAACGAGGGTTACATACGTAACCGAGATGTTCCCTGTCTGTAACCGAGATGTTCATGGGGTCCAATAGAAAATGCCACAACCTGAACCGTTACAACCTTTTCTCACTACAAATGTTGACAAGTGGCGCGTGTTGTTATGCAAAGGTCGTAACCCTTCCATCACCCCAGAGCAGATTCACTGACTTTGATACCCGTAGGGACCAGACTGAGTAACCTGGCCCCTACCGCCTCCTATGGGGCCATGGCTTGCAGGTTTACCACCTGATCGTGAAAGGTGTCGTGGGAACCTTGGGGCACGTATCCAAGCCGGGGTCTCAGGACAATGTAAGAGTAGGCTGGCCCGAACACAAGGCACTCTTCGCTTACCGAAAATGCCTATATGTCCCCGACCCTCTTGATGGATGAGCTGTCAGGAGCGCTGTCTTAGCAGACAGGAATTTAAACTTGACCGACTCCAGTGACTCAAAGGGACCTCCCTGAAGTCCAGCCAGGACAACAGAGAGGTCCAAGGATGGCACTAGGGGTGTGTTGCCCTAGTGATGTGCTGCAATGGCAGCCACATACACTTTCAAGGTGAAGGGCAACAGCCTTAACTGCAGAACGTTCCAACCTTAACAGCAGAAAGGAAAGCACAACTCCTATCATGTTTCTTTGGGGGGTCTTCTCTGTGAGAAGAACACCAGCTTGTAAACAGACTCCACTTCATAAGCTTGCCTCGTGGAGGGAGCTCTAGCTTATGTGATTGTGTATTCCACTGCTTGTGGTAAGCCACTGAAGTCTGCCTTGTCCCGTCCTGGAGCCACACGTGGAGGTTCCATAGATCTGGAAGCGGGTGCCATATAATGCCGAGACCCCAAGAGAGGAGGTTCTCCCTCAGAGGTATGTGCCAGGGAGGGCTTTGTCGAGAGGAGAATGAGTTACGACAACTGGGTCCGAGTGGGCCAGTAAGGTGCAACCAGCAAGACCTGTTCCTCATCCTCCCTGATCTTGCATAGGTTTTGTGCGAGCAGGCTCACTGGGGGAAATGCATTCTTGTGTAGACCCCGAGGCCAGCTGTGCGCCGGTGCATCCGTACCGAGAAGAGCCTCGGTCAGAGAAAAATACAGCCGGCAATGGGACTCGTGGGAGGCAAACAGATCTACCTGAGCCTCTTCGAATCGACTCCAAATCAGCTGGACCGTCTCGGGGTGGAGTCGCCATTCTCTGGGGAACTTGAACTGTTGTGAAAGCGCATCGGCTGCAGAGCTAGATACACTGCCAACAGCTCTGAGCAATTGATCTGCCAAAGCAGACAGGGCTAGAAACATAAAGTCTATCCATGGGCTGAAAGTGTGATGACAAGCCGGCATGGTTGTCATGCGGAGTGTCCCCCTGCGCCATGCCCATCTCGGGACTCATGAAGCAATCCGATTGGCCTCTGAAACTGTTTCAGTGGAACCACTGTTCTGCCTCTGAAGGAACTCAGGCAGTTCAGCAATGACTGTGCCCGCTCCTCTGAGAGATATGCTCTCATACTCACCGAGAAAAGAGATTCTCTGCACAGGGGAGAGCTTGCTCTTTTTCTAGTTGACTGGCTGAGGTCCCTGTGCTCACACAATTTCTCTCATGACTGGGCCAAAATGAGCCAGTCATCGATAGTTGAGGATTCTGATTCCCAAATTGCTCTTTCGGTGATGTTGTGGGAACAAAAAGAAAATGAAAGAGAAGGTTCCTCTTCCGGCCCTCTTCCGGGAGGTGAAGTGACATTGTCCTTGCCACTTCTTGAGCAATAACTCGCCTCTCTTTTAGCCCTCCGTCTCAGGGCCTCTTCGTCATCTTGCAGAGGACTTGGAGGTTTGCTGAAGCAGGGTGGTCGACTGAGTCTCAGCACAGGGCAGAGCAGGTGTTTTCGCCGCAAGAGGGCATCCTCGGCATCAAGCAGGCCGAGGCGTGACCCATGACAGAGCGGTGGCAGATGGAGGACCACGCCAGGAGAGGATGTGCTGGATCGCCTAGGTCTGCTGCTCAACTGCCAAGAACTGCTTCGGAAAATCCTTGAACAGGTCAGCCTAGGAGATGGGGGCATCCAAAAGCCTGACCTTGTCTGAGTCTCTCATCTCAGCCAGGTTGAGCCATAGATGGCGCTCTTGGGCCACCAAACCAGACATCGCCTTCCATAGGGACTTTCGGAAAGCGAAGTCAGTCGCCGTGCGCAGATACTTTGTATTATATCACCTTTGTATCAAATTAAAAAAATGAATGAATGAATGAATGAATAAATAAAAAGTTAGGCTAATGCAAGAGTGTTTCTAACACAGAGTCTATAGGACGGTCTCTCTCAATTTTTTATCCTTTAATTAAATGTCGTAAAATAACATAGGTATTTCTTTTGCTATTTGAGCACAAGCATTTATTTGGGGTACTCTCCCATTCACTGCCTTCAAAGTATACCCAACTATGACGACTTCCAATGCTGAGAAACCTGGAAATGTGAAAAAGGTCTCAGTTTAAAATAAATCTGTAGAAATGCTGCCACAGGCACGTTTTTCCTGAGCCTGGCTTTTGACGTCAAAACCAAAGGAAAACCCAACAAATCCAGCACTGTACATTACACTCTGTGTTAATTATTGAGTGTGAAAATATATTTATAAACGTCCATAACTGATCCTAACAGACATTTGTATGTAAAAATGACTTTCTACCACAACTTACTGAGGAAGCATTACGAATTTCATGCCTAGATAAGTGAATTAACTAACACTTCCATTAGCGGTCATGAGGGACACGTTGCTGCGTCGTATTCTTAATTAAAGAACACACTCCTGACAGCTTGTTTCCCCACTCTGCTGGTAAATGAACCATATCAGATTCGCCATGTAGGTAATTATGAATGTTAATACAGAGGGTTCTTTTCAAATGACGACCCTCACTGAACACTGGTAACATCCACAGCCATTTGCCTCTTCCTGCCAGACATGCTTCAGCTGCAGCATTATTTTTCATACATGGAAAGAAAAGCCACATTAAAGTCAGTGCTTGTCGTCCCTTAATCAGAGAGACATTACCTCAGAAGCTCAGACTTGGCATTACGCTGATATTTGCTCTTATGCATGCGCAATGAACCATGAGCAAGAACCAGAAGCAAACTCAGTTGTAAAAGACACTGAGCAACTGTTCAGTTCTGTAAACAGTAATACACCTCTATGCTCCGTTAAGGAACAACTAACCTCCTTCTCCACTCCCTCCAGACACTTTTACTCCTTCAGTCCTCCTCCACCTCCTCTTCTTTCTCTTTTTTTTTTTCATCATCCTCTCTTTCCTCTCATCACCCTCGCCCCCACAAGATTTGTACTTGCTAATGAGGTGCTAACTCCTTCAAGGGAGATGCAGTACAGGACCTGCTTTTATTCCTTGTTATACTTGTCTTTCTCAAAACTTCTTTTTCTGTTTGGACCCCTGTTACTTTGATTGTTTTTTTTTTAAATATCCTGATTCCAAAAGCTGAGCTAAATACTTGGTACACATAATAAGCATTGGTAACACATACTGTATGTGCATAAAAAAAAAACATTCATGTATAACCACTGCAAAATTGCAAATGAGGAATTCATGTTCTGTTCATCTATATTGTATTTTGTAAATCTATATTGTATATCACTCCTGACAGTTATAAAATATTAAAACGCAGGATATCAAAAATATTGACATAGGCCTAGGGTAACATTTTACATTAAACTGTAATGCAATTATGAATTTGCTCAGTAAAATTTACACAGTCTATTTCAAACTATTAACAACTAAACAATAAAAAATAAAAAATAATAAATTATTAAAGAAAGAAAAATAATAATTTGTACACGAACAAATGTATTTACTCTGAAGCATCTAAAAATCAAATTAAATGTATAAAACAAAACAAAAAACCACAAAAACATACACTATTAAATGATTAGGTGTATATAAAACAATAAATAATAGTTATTTGTAACTATGAATATATTTTTCTAATATTGGTGGCTACTTAAGTGTTTAAGGGGAAAAGGGCACCTGGAAACAAATGATGTTTATAAACTGTGCCAAACAAATTAAGTGCAATCAATAAATGTACTCAAAATGTAAACCGCTGTTTAATACATTATAGCAGAATACTACTAGATGCATTAACAGTATTAAACTACATTTTCTTGCTGTCATAAATGAGTGTCTTCTTCTGTGGGTATATGTTGATTGTACTACAATGCTCTGTGATTACATTATACTATATTTCCAATGCAACTGGATGTTCTAAATATAACAGAATAAATAGCTATACATAGAATTATCACACAGTCAGGGATAATGAGGAACCCTGTGGTGATGTATGACTGACTTCTGTAGCCTGTAGCACAACACAGCTCACTCATAAACTGATCCCATCACATCTAACTTAATCCACCTTTGTGTCAAAACACAAGCTTAGCTTTAATGACAAAATTATTAACATCCACACTTTAGTTTTTAATCCGAATATGCATAAGTTTATAAAAGTTTGCTATATTAAAACTAACAAATGCAGTCATAAATCCTATTCACCTTAAAACAAATTCATGTATTGATGCACAGTAAGAAACGCACAACAAGCTCAAATTGTTCCGAAAAACCACAGTATGCAGCAGTTCCATCTCTACTTGTCAGAGTTACAGTTTAAAATCAGACTAATCCATCATTCTGCCATGTAAAACATTAAATTAACGTCACCACAGAAGAATGGATTTTTCAGAGAAATCTGAAGAAAACGCTGATTAAGCATAAGAAGGTTACAACAGGAGAAAGATGAGGTGCATCTGAGTTTACTTTCCACTAGATTCCAGGAAGGTGCAGCTAATTCTCAATAATGATTATGCATGATATAGTCATTCCCAAACCTAGCTTTATTTTTTTAAATATTAAACAAACTAAGTCATTCATTATTGCTTTTGCAGAATTTGACACAGTACATTTGGTTCGTTTTATTTCTTTTCCTCGACTTTATGCAGATTGTGTGTTTAAGACTTATGGCAATAGCGGCCAACTTATGTATGCAAATAGATTCGCCTCTCTGTTGGGTGAGATTACTGTGAAGTGCTGCTATTTGCATTTGAAAATGATCCGGATTGGAGTGAGCGTGAGGCGAGGTGCAGTTAGGGATGATGGGTAAAAGAGAGCTTGCCACGATAAGCTGAAAATTGTGTTTGCCTAAATGCTTGCAGCAGCACACCTCGCCAACGCTTTGTAATTTCCCTTTTCTTTTTTTGTATCTGTCCTTTTTATGTACGTGGTTTAACAGTAACGCTGCTAACAGAGTTGCGGTTTAATACCAAGCCCTCTTTTTAAATCTTCAGGGTGGCGTGATACCTCTGGCTGTGGATTACTAGTCCTCAACAAAGTCAGATGTCAGAGAGACCAGCAGTAAGAGTACCTGCAAATGCTCAAGATCTCAATGAATTAAAAACACAGTAGCCCCTCTGCCCCCACTTTCTGCAAACGATCTGAACACACCTGAAGACATTTTTATTTATACTATTTGATGTGAATTTTCCTGTGTTGCGTAGCATCAAGTGCAAACCTTTACAGAGAGTAAATCAAAAGAGGCTTATGCAAAAAAAAAAAAAAAACATTCAGGGACAATTTAACACGTTCAATAAATGTAACATTAGCTATTACACCAAGAGTAGCCATATCAGTGCATGCGCATCCTAAAATCAAAACATCCCAAAATAAACAGTGGGGTTTTTTATGTTTTAGGGTCATCATTTTATTTTATATAATAATACATTTTTAAACATCATAAAAGCTCTTGATAAAAGGTTACATATTTTTTGTATGTGTTTTCTGGACTGATAAAAACACTATATTATTAGAAAAGGTCTGCGCTGATCCTGTATGTATGAATGCAACAGCTTTTAAGTACACAGCACAAATTCACATCCGGCATAAATCTGCTAAAGTGTGTAAGACTGGTAGATTTTAATCTGCTCATTCATTTATTCATTCATTCATTTTTTGGTTTACAGTTCAGTATAACTCATTCAGTAAGGATGTTTTTGTGCATATGTATGTATCATGGTTTGCACAAAAATACTAAGCAGCACAAGTGTTTTCAAAATGTTAACTGAGCAGCAAATCAGTATATCAGAATGGTTTCTGAAGGATACAGATGTGACACTGAGGAAAATTCAGTTTCGTTATCACAGGGAGAAAATGCGTTTTGAAATATATCTAATATAGACAACTGCTATTTTAAGTTGTAATGCAGTATTAAATACACCTTTTAAAAAACATTACAGAAAATGTGTACCTCATTTTTTTTATATTGTTGGTTGATATTTTCAAATATCAAATATATTTAATTAATAATAATGAAATAACAAATTTAATTTCTCCAATAAAAACCGTCACATTTTAAGGTATGTTTTGTATTTATGTGTACTTGTATTTAGATTTAACTGATGACCACTTAGAAGCAAAAAGTAGAGATGAGTTAAAATTAAAAGGGTTACAGTTATACCCCGTAGTTCCCTACTTCCTATTTACTTACAAGAAACCACAAACTCAGCACAACCTCAGGAAAGAAATTAAATGTGAGGCTCCTACTGACCGTGATGAGAGAATGGCGCGGTGTTGTTGTTTCAGACAGTAAGGGAGGAGATGAATGTCTACGAATCAAAAAGGAGGAAAACAAACTCATTCAATGTGAAGTTAAAGAACTCTGTAGGCACAGTATGATTTCCTGAGAGAAATCTAGAGAAGACTACAAATCTACCTCTCTCCTGCCAGTTCAGAATAGTCATGGTATTATTTCATTTTTCACTCCTATTGTAAATAGACACACCATAATGTCATATTATGAGTAAATAGAGTATAATAGCAAAGTAACATTGATCACCTCCTACGTTAACAAATTGAACTCAGTTAAATCTACCCAAATGGGGGTTTTTCTGACATCAGCCATTTTTATCTAAGATGCGTGGGACCCGCTCATGTGTATCGCACGTCTTGGCAGAGCGCAGTCGTCGCCGTCGTTAAAGCCCCGTATGAAATCTCACAGAATAGTGTGTCTCTACAGCACACAGACTCCTGGCTGAATCCCATTAAGCCTGCACAGCGCTGGGTAATGGGATCGGCCACGGGCCTTTATGTTCCTCCTCCCCCCCACTCCCCCTGCTTCACATCACGGCCCGCGAGGATCCCGCGTCTCAGCCAGGATAACGTGCCACAGCCCAAGCCACTGTCACAGATGAATATTCATTACCGCAGCTTTTTGCGAATTTTCTCCTGGATACGGCTGCCCCGGCGCCCCTCCTCTTCCCCTCTGCTCCCCTGGCAGAGCCGGCTGAAGGAGAGAGAGGAAGTGGGGTGGGTGAAGGGGCGGCTGGGTCTCGTAACACCTCGGGCTCTGAGACATGTGTGCGCAATTTCGATTTCATTTGTGGGCCGCTTTTTCCGTGAGATGTTATGAGGCAGATGGAGAGGAATCGAGCTCGCAAAGGCAGAAAATGTACAATATAGGACAGAGAAATAGAGCTATGACAAGAATGATTGGCAGTGTAATGGCTGGACAACAATGGGGGCTGGTTTTTGTTTTTTTTTGGTAAGGAAAACATTTATTATGAATAGAATTGAAAAAGAAGGTGTTAGGACACAACGATTAGTTATAACTATCACTCTGTTCTGATAAAAAAGTGGCATCAACATGGTAGCCTAATGGTTAAAATGAAATAAAATATTATTAATATCATGATTGTCGATTAGGGAAACAAGATCTTATTACCATTCATACTGACACCCAAATGCTTTTAAAATAACAGCATGTTTAAACATGTTCACTTAGCTATCAAATAAAAATCAAATGAAAGAAAAATATAAAATGGATTAATAATGTATTAAAAATGAAATACATATGTGTATGAATCCTTTTATTCAAGGTTATTGATTTTTTTAGGCTGACATGTATTTATAATAAGTGAGATGAATTCAATACATTAGTAATAAAAGGTTTCAGGTCGGTAAGATTTTGATGAAAGCTGCATTTGTTTGATCAAAATATGCAGTAAAACATTAATATTGTGAAACACTGTTACAATACATGAATATTTTGTATATTTTAATATATGCTAAAATGCAATTTATGGCATTTTAATATGCTAAAATGATGCTAAGTTGAATTTTCAGCATCCCGTATTAAGTGTCACATGATTCTCCAAAAATCATTGTAATAGCCTGATTTGGTGCACAAGAAACATTTATTCTTATTATTAATGTTAAAAAGAGTTGTGCTATTGAATATTTTTCATGATTTATTGATGAGTAGAAAGTTACAATGTTCAAAACAATATTTATGATAAATTTAACATCCTTGCTTAATAAACTACTAATTTCTTTAAAGAATAAAAAAGTAACTGGTATACTGTATGTTATATAATTTTTAATTTGACATGTAATGTTATGTTTTATAATTTAACATTATAACAGTTTCATTCCGTTACAATAAAATGTAATATTTGGTGAACTTTGACGCTAATTAAATGTTAAAGTGAGAGCTAATTACTTTATTAATTAGTTAGTCAATGTATTACTCCCATCTGAATTTCATGAATTCTTTTCTTTTCAATAATCATTTAATAATAGACAAGAGTCCCGTTGTGGGGATTGTCTCAGAATAAACTCACCTGCTTGGTACCCTTGCAAAGCGTTTGATTCGGACTAGTCTTTAAAAAAATTTAGCATGCTTCAAAATTTGTACATTATGTAAAGGGTACTGATGTGTTACGTAAAAGGAACAAACTGTCCATTTCAGAAAAATACATATACACTGGTCAGGGCAGACAACACCGTGACCTTTGACCTTCAAATTACTCTGTCCTCACACTACTGACCTGGGCCAGCAGCTGAGGGGGAAACAAGCGTTCACTTTGTATCCAGCGAGAGCCTGAAGCCTTCTTCCCTCAAGCCAAACTCTGTATCACTACTATTACTGCTATCTCAGCAGCCCAATCCAGCTTTGAAGTTTCTGCAGATCTCAGAACAAAAGCATGAATTATTCCGATTTTTATAACTACATTAACCACGCAGTAATAAATTGATTAATCTAGCCTGATGGGGAACGAATATAACAATAGACATAAAAAGTTCCTTTTTGTGTCTGGACAAAAGAACGTTTCTTCTTTCACATTAGCCTCTCTATATGTTATTAATTTACCAAAACCTTCACAGGGCAGACTTAAAAAAAAAAAAAGGCAGAGGAGAAAGAGAGAGAGTTTGAAATGAATGAGAATAATACTGACCTTTGCCAAGGGTGATGGATGAGAGAGAAACGCTCACTGGCATCCACTGCACTGGAGACGTCACCATGACAACCCTGACAGCCGCGGCAGCACGCATGAATATGTACGACCCACATCTGGACAGCTGCTTTAGCCAATGCACTCCTGGTTAGGGCGTGTATGTGTGTGTGTGTGAATGCATGCACATTTGCATAAGTGTGTGTGTGACAGGTTCCATTGCCTGTGTTTTTGACTTCTTACTAACAACTGATTTATTAAATACCTACATTTAAAATGATAACGCAATACAATAAATGTGATAACCAAGCTGTAAGCAAAAAACAGTTCCTCGGGTCAAGCGGCCGCCCAGACAAGCTTTGCGGGTAAAGATGTTTTTCCAACATTTCCTGAGGTGAACTTCGCTTGTATTGTAATACAACTTGGTCAGAATACATCCGTCAACTCACGGCAGTTTGGCGTGACACATAATTACTGGCTACCCCTTGGATGTTTGAAACCATATGGTTTCTGACCCGTTTTTCATTTCAAGTCATTTTCAATTAGAGAAATGCACGAGAGCATAGCGGGCGAAAGAAAGCCGTAGCATGTTCTGACTTCATCCATCACACCATTTAATCTGAGGGGGGGAAAGACATCGAGAGACTAAGAAAGAGAACAAGAAAGTGCGTATTCTATTTATACAGCATCTGGAGTCTCTTTTCAGATTATTTGTTCTTGGTCCACCCAGCAGTGTATGCTCGCACATGTGAGAGAAGCAAGGGATGGAGAGAAAGAGAGAGAGAGGAAGGGAGGGAGGGAGGGTGGCTTTGTTACTCTTACTCAGTTCACCTCATTGAATTGTAAATAAGGTGTGATATTTTTACAGAGGAGAAAAAAAACCTGCACAGCCGGTGCACAGCAGACAGGCCGTCTGAATGTCTGAATGTCTGCCCGCGCTCTGCCTTCCCTCCAATGTAACTACAACGCTCCTCAAAAAATCTGGAGCCTCGGCCAATGCGTAAGGGAAATTTGAGTTTAAACATGTAATACTTAATCCCAAAACAAACAGAAAAGCAGCCCGCCGCATAAATCTAAACACTGCGGTTTGAGCCCTAAATTCATTTACAAAGCCCTGGATGGATGAGCTGACTATCAGTGACAACTTAATGAAGTTTAAGTATGCATTTAGAATGTGAAATATTTATGATATTTTTCCCGTCGATAAACAGAAAAGGCATAGAAGACTTTTAAACACGAAAACGCTCGACTTTAAAACGGGGCGAAGCACTTTTAAAATGTAAAAACTGTTTTGTACAGTCTATGCGTTATAACAAAATCATGTTATGTTTGTGATAAAATGAATTCTGCTGTATCTTTACGAAAGTAATGAAACACCCTGAACTATCAATGAATTCACTAGATCACTAAAATGTATTTGAAATACATTTATTTTATGCTACAGCTACATTTAAATGTTTATGTACATAATAAATGTGTACTTTTAGTATACTGAACTGGTATTCTAAATTGGAACAAATGAATGTTGTACTTAACGCACTTTAATCGTGCAGTGCTGAAGTACACCGAAACAAGTATATTTGCTAAAGTGGAACTATTGTACACTTTAAAAATCCTGCATTTGAGGGCTGATATTATTTGATACAAAGATAATACACCCCCTCATCAATAGTGACATTAAAATAGGCTTAATATTAAGAAAAGTGCATTGTGCACAAGTACTATACCCCAAATAATATTTAATTATCATTTTTATATCAGTATAAGTCTTGAGTGATATGTCAGAGTTTTGAACTATATTTAGTAAAGTATTTTAAAAAATATTACTTTTTTTGCAAGGGACATGCAGACTCTAATGTAAAAATATGGCAATGTAGGAATTTTCAGGTGTTTAACTGTTTTTTAAATTATGCATTACGTATGTTTTAGAGAAATGTCAAATAGACTATCAGGACAACATTTGTCAATGCAGTATCTTTTCAAAAGGTTATTATATGTACACTTTAGAAAATTATATGTAAAAGTATACCTTCTGAAAAAGAACTTTCTTTGTTTTTGTCTCTTCTTTTGCAGCTAGTTTTCTATCAGGACATTGCTTGTTTTTAGACTACATAGATTTTTTTCTCTGTTACAATGTAGTGAATACAAACATCTCAATAAATGGAAAAACTGTGCTTGCTTCCTATTCATTAAATGATTAATTTACCCCAAATAATACTTCTGCCATCCTTTACTCTTACTTTCATTGATTTTCCTTCTTTTGTGCCTCACAAAAGGTGAATTTTTGGTTTAATTAATGCTAATGGCTACAGAACCAAGCTGCAAAATGACAAAATAATAAATGACAATAAAATGATGGTCAAACTTGTGCACTATACATTCCAAGTCTTCTGAAGTATTTGTGTGAAGAACGGACCAAAATGTAATTAGCTATTCACTGATAATTCTCCCTTTTGATCAGAAATAAATAATAGAAGTCACTACAAAAAAAACAACGATCATCATGGACCGAACATCATAGCACTATCGTTTATTTTAAAGCTAAAACGAAGTTGACAATTTTCAGCGTTCAGGCTGTTCTTCACACAAAACTGACTTTGTATTTGTTGCAAAACAGCATGGGTTAGTTATTCACTCTTCATTGGATGGAAAAGAGCGGCTATGAGAGTCTTCAAGAATTCTCCATTTGTGCTTCGAAGAAATAAAGTCTTCTGGGATTAAAAAGACATGAAGATGAGTGACTGATGGCAGAACTTTAATGGTTTTGGGAGGATGAGTGAACTATTAAAAGAAGATTTCAAACAGAGCCAAGCTGCTTGTTTAACACAAACATTTCCACTGTCATAGTTTTAGTGTGTTTTGGACCTATTGTGAAAGTCAACCCCCAAATTTCATTCCTTTTCACTTTTTGCCTCACATATCATATATCTCAATCAATATTTTTCCTGCCGTGTTGCTTTTTTATGTCGCTGTCTTCCCCAGTCGTGGTTGAAGAGATGGGCTATTCTTTAATTTAACAGGAAGGTTTGAAGATCTCAAGTTCATGTAAACAGCACTGACACTGAGCTCTTCTTCTGCTTTTGTCTTCTCTCCTCTTTTTTGTAGCCCAAGGTCAAAAGATGCCCGAGACTGTTGAATCACCTCAGAGGAGCCTTGTGTCTGATGTGAACTCAACCTCTCCACTTTGGTAGAGCTTGTCCTCCCTCTCATCTCCCTCTTTCTTGTCTTGCGCTGTCGGCTCTGAAAACTCTTCTATCTCTCCCCTGTCCTCCACTCACCTTCTCTTTCAAACATCATCTGTCCTCTCATCTATCTCTCCACTCTTTTTAACTACTCGCTCTATTCTTCTCTGTCGCTCACTTTTTTATCCTGCGTCCCTATATCTCTGTCTGCGTCTACAGTAAGTGGTCTGTGAAAGAGCGGCTCTTTTGAGGGGACCAAAGGGTTGAGGGATGACCTTGCTCTGTAGGTACAACACAACCCAAACTGCTACTCCGCAGAAGAAAGCGGGAGAGAGTTTGGTTTTACTTGTTTGAAGTGAAGGCGGACGGCCCTTTGAACCGCTGCTCTCATAAATAAAGGTTCCTTTGAAAAAGCAGACCTGGTCAAAACAAGAGCATCTCACGGGTGATAGCGGTAAGCTCTAAGACTACAGATATGACTCAGATATGAGTCTCTTCCTTGTCTTGTTGGTTATGGAAATCGGAAATGATGCATTTGCATTATAAAGAGCAAGGTATAGCATTTTGACAAGACATTTTAACAAATGCAATTTAAATGTAGCGTTATTTTTTTACAAAATGTTTCAAACTAATCTTGGGAGAAAACTGTCATGCGGCTTTTTCAAAAACGCCATTGTGTAACACTTTCCACTCCCATAGTTTAATGCAAGATTTCAGCTTTACCGTATTAAGCGAAACACATGTCTGTTCATGAAAGGTCAAACCCGGGGTGTTTATGAATATTCAGATGACACATGCAAAGTAAATTACAGTTGTTTGCAGCAAACTTCTCTGAACCCTCTTGAACCCAATTTGTTGTGTTCTGAGTTTTTCAAGTGGGAATATTTTTGAAGTACAATCAGTTTAGAGGCTCGTACAAATGAAAGTGCAAGTGTAATGTTCCCTTTTTTCATATCACTTTCAAAAGAACTTTCCAGCAACCTATATTAAGAAGTTTTATGGTGATGTGTTGAAGTACAATTTTCTACTTAGTAGTAATATAACAATTAACACTTTATAAATGATTAGACAAAAAAATATTGGTCAAGTAATTTATAAAAAATCTCTCTCTGTAAAATACAACAAGGAGGAATCAAAGATCTATGTAAAAAAAAAGTAGTAGTAATAAATAAATAAATGGTAACACTTCACAATAAGATCCATTAGTTAACATTACTTAATAACATGAAAAATACTTCTACGGCATTTATTAATCTTAATTCATGTTATTTTATGAATGCGTTATTAAAATCCTAAGTTGTGTTTGTTAACATTAGTTAATGCACTGTGAGTTAATGAAAAATTGTATTTTATATGAACTTATGTTAACAAAGATTACTTTAATAAATAGTGTATGTAGTGTTCATTGTTTGCTCATTTTAACTAATTTTAGCAAATGACACCATATTGTGAAGAATTTGACTTTTTTTTTTCCAAAAGCTATTGCTAGGTATTTATTTTTAATAAAAATATTAATTTTAGGATTAATCAAACTTTATTAAAACAAACTTTTTCAATGAAACAATGAATAAATTACTTGTTAAAATTTTGTCTTCTCTCCTCTTTTTGTAGCCCAAGGTCAAAAGATGCCTGAGACGGTTGAATCACCTCAGAGGAGCCTTGTGTCTGATGTGAACTCAACCTTTTTATGTGAAAATAAAAATCACAAAATCACCTTTCAAAGTTGAACATAATCATCAATAATCATAAATTAGTTGTGATTTATGTTAAATCCAATCTTATATGTAATATCAACTACTGTTAATATTATTTGTTTTGAGTATGATACTGCAAAATAAGACTTAATAAGACTTTAAAAAGAAAAATCGCAATAAGGAGTAATTAGAGTAAAAAAATGTGATTTAGTTGATTGATAAAATAAATTACAAATCATAATGAAATGCACAGAATATTACACAAATGCTGAACTGTGGACTGGATTCCCACGCACAGATGAGCCAAATTCCATATTAACAGTGATATTAGGTGCAGAATCCCTATTAACAGTGTAAATGTGACTGGGCTTAGTCTCCCAATCTGAAGTATATAATGAACTGACCCTTTGGTCCGCTCACCCCAGCTCATCTCCCCTACCACCATCCACCGCCCCCTTGTACCTGGAACAGTGCCCCGCTCGTCCCTTTTATGTGCCCATGAGACAGAGCTGGCCCCTCCAAGCACACCCCCCACCCCTGTCACAACCTCCCCCCATCTTCCCAAAAGTGTCACCCAGTCCGCCTAACAAGGGTGAAGGCCATATGTGACTCTCTCATTAACGACTACATGAAAGAGACAAGAAGTACAGAGGGACATCTGGGCCTGACTGAGAAACAGAGGAGAGAGAGAGAGAGAGGGAGAGAGAGAGAGAGAGAGAGATGAGCAAGGCACCAAGTTGTACAACAAGCTATAAGAGTAAAGGCCCTTTCACGAGTCCCTTAAGTTACCGTCTCTATGGAAAACTCACATGAATTATAACGTCCATCCTTGCAAAGACAATTCCAATTATTTTTACAATGTTTTATTTAAAAGTAAAAAGGAATGTTTAAAATTGTCATGGAATTGCTTGTAATTTGAATGCTAAAGAAAAATAAATGAATAAACAAATAAATGCAGTTCACAGTAACTAACTGAATGCCTTATAATTCATTGTTTATATTTAATTTATAATTATATTTATTGGTAATTATATCAGAAATTTTCTTTTTGTATGCTACCATCTAAGAGTTTGTAGTTTGTACAGTAAGTTTTTTTTTTAAGTCAAGACTGCATTTACTTCAATACAGTATTTTTATTCATATCTTTAGACTTCAGTGTCACATGATCTTCAAAAAATCATTCTAATAAGCATTCATAGCTAATAAATTTGGTACTCAAATTTATTAAGTATTGTTTTTTTTATTATTAATAAACCATCCAAATAAGTTGTGCTAATTAATATTTTTGTGCAAACATTTTTTTCAGGATTCTTTGAATAAAAAGAAAAAAAAAAAAAAAAAAAAAGCATTTATTTAAAATAGTATTTGAAATACTGTCTTTACTGTCACTTTTGGTCAAATTAAGGGATTCTTGCCAATATTTTTAAATATATAACAAATTAATTAAATAAACTAATACAAATGTACAGACCCCTAAATTTAAATAGTTTTTGTTGTGTTTTTTATTTTTTTAAAGAAATTATAAAAAGTATTTGTTTCAGCACTTTGTATCATTCTTAATATGTAACATTGATTTTAAAGGATGATTCATAACAACATTAATTTGTAACGTACTGTATATTGTATTGCATATTGTATAAAATGCTAAGTTACACAGTTTAAGAAAAAAATAACCTGGTTTTTGTTGTGAAATTGTTTATAAACCATCTAAAAACGAAACAAAAAAATAATCACTTCTCTGTGTGATATCTTGCATTGAAGACATGCTGTCAGGTGAAAGTGCCTTAACAGTGTTTAAAAGTGTTGCTGAGAGCGGGAACCACAACAGCAGAGAGGACAGGAGATCAGAGGAACAACACAGATCTACACCTACCAACCGACGTGAAGCAGCACGCTGTGTGCAGTCAGCTCTCGCTTTCAAATGTACTGCGGGTCGACTAATAGGACATCACCGCCCGATCATTTCTGCCACGGAGTGCTGACAGAGATGTCGTCTGTCTCTCCGACAGCCTCGGTGGTAAATACACACACAAACACGCAGCACATTGCATGCTGTCAGTGAAGCAGGGCTCAGAGCTAAATCAATCCCAGGATGCAGTGACACTGCTGTCATTTCCCACACCTCCATTCCCATGAAGACTCACAAGCACTGCACAAAACTCCATCTACCAGCACAGGCCTCACTCAGCGAGAGCTGACAGACAGGCCTGTTTAATGTGCCCCTCTCTGGTGTGAAGCGGTAGGGTTTGTACTGACTTCATCTAAAGTCACATATGATAATGCATCTGTCTTCAGCAACTTGTTCAGAGCATTCAGTACTAACTGCACACTGGTCCACGGTCTAACATGTTTAGCACAAAGTATGTTATAATTACACGATAAGAACGAGTGGCCAAAATATTCACAATTGAAAAGTATTGATGAAAAAATAATTACTGTTTTGATTTGACCAGTGTTATTATTGTTTAAAAAAAAAAAAAAAATAGCTAAAATAGATTTGAAGGGTTTGTTCACAGATGAAAATTACCGACCTTTGAAGCAACCAAGGTGTATAAAAAGTGTTTATTAAGTTTGAAACAAACTGCATTGATTCGCTACAGGAGGCCTTTATTAAACCTTTAATGAAATAAAATATAAGTGCAAAAAATATATATTTATATATGTTATATATACAGTATATATAAACTAGAAATAAAGTAACAGAAATAAATAAAAAGGAATAATAAATACAACTGCTAAAACAAATTTAACTGAACACTAAACAACACAAATAAAAATCACAAAACAAACTAAAAATAAAACTGTATATAAAAATATTAAAATAAAAGCAAATATAAAATATTAATAAAATACTATAATAGTATAGAAATAATAAATTCTTACATATTAAAAATAAATACAACTTGAAGTGTTGGTGGGTGGGTTTATAAATAAACATATATATATACATATTTTAATATATAAATAAATAAATATGAGCACTATATATTTGTAACATATGTTTGTTTTGTTTTTTAATACAGTTATTGAATAACTTGTAACACAAGAAGGACTTTCTATTTTCAGTATTACAGTACATTAAACACTGTGCAGTTAAAATGAAATGGAACTAATTTCTTACAGCATCCTACAGATAATGAGTTGCATAACTAAGTCTCTGTGGAGATTGTAAGTGCTGCAGTGAAGGACAGAGGTGAAGTGGGATTTCATTTTACGCAGACAATCTTGTCCAGACCTCTTTCTGAACTTTTTATTCCTTTTTCTGTGAGCACTACATATACCTTTTCCATTAGCGCTCTGCAGGAAGAGTGAGGAAGGTTACAGCCGCTTCATCACGGTGAGGGCATCCTGGACCCCCTGGTCTGGCTAAGAGCCCTCCCTCCTGGGGTCCTGTCAGGGGGAACAGCTGGGTCCCTACACACTTTGACCTCTAGCTTTTAATGGCAGATCAACTTACTCTCTCTCCAACCACCACAAATAAACTTCACTTCGGCAAAGCTGGTTTATTTCAGCAGACTCTCAACTTTCCATTCAGGAAAGTTACATTCCCTAAGTGCATGTGGCTAGAACTGTTCTCCAGAGTCATCGGCCATGGACTGAATCATCAATCCTAAAGTGACCACAATGTGTTTGTTAGCATGTCTGAACAACCAATAAAAGCATACAGATATATGAACACATTGAATCGAATACATCACAGGTCAAAACTGACACAACACATATTTACAGATCTTTAAAGGTATTCAAAATACATTTAAAACTTGAATAAACCTCTTCTATGATCAACACATTCAATTAAAGAAATTATTTTTAGGGCTTAAAGTTATAAACGTGTTAATGATGCCACCGCCCTGAGAACATGGATAGATAGATACATACATACAGACACACACCCACACACACACATACGTTAAGACCGCTAAACTAAATAATAATAATAATAATAATAAGCAGGCCTGTATTTAGTATTAGTATTAGTTGAAGTTTCTTTTAAAAAGGATTGGTGGGTGTCACTATTTGTAAAATAAAATAAAATAAGTAAAAAACAGACAGACAGATAGATCAAAAATAAATCAATAAAATAATGAACAAAATAAATTATAATAATAAAGATGATGATGATTAGATTGATGTAGAAATGGATGGATGGATGGATAGACATAACTGCTATTATTAGACATAAATAATATTAAAACATAATTTAATATCTTTAATGTAATATATATATTATTGTATTATTTATATACGTAAATAATACAATACATAATACAAGCAATAGATAAATATATCACTCTCCATAAACTGAAATGCAAAGCTACAAAATGTCTTGCATAGCAATGCATGATTTACATGTCAATATTTTAAATGCTCCAGCTGATGATACTACTTAATGAATGAATTATTTTCAGTGCATCTATTCAAGCTGTCTGGTGTATCTGATGACAGTGATCAGCTATATATGTATTCTTCATGCAAACACCTATGTCCTTCAGTATATTTCTCAGTGTAATCTTCCTTTTTCTGTCTCTCTCTCTCTGCTTTTTATTTTTCAAGCAGAGACGGCATGTGAGCAGCTCATCTCAGCTCGTTGCATGTGTGTGTGTGTGTGTGAACGTGTCTGGTAGAGAGAGTCCCTTGCACAGGTAAATTATAACTCTCACAGAGACAGAACTCGTTAGCCGGCCTGTCAATCAACAGGAGGCACGTTGGGGAGGCAATCACAGCGTCGCCAGCAAAGAGGTCACCTATGAAGACATTCATTTTCAATTCATCCATCAGATCAGCACTGAAATCAATTTACCGCACATCAACGACATTGGGCTGCCCCCATGGCAACCGAAACAGCACCAACCTCAGGGAATTCAAACTATTCAGAGTCAGAGCACATCTGATTACCAAAACACCCAAATGCTATTAAAGTAGGCAACGTCGCCCTAATCTACCACTAAATAATAATCTAACATTAAACATATGCTTAGAACTAAGTAAATACGTGGCTGATTGTGATTATTATCATTCTCAATAGATAACTGCTCCTGGATGGGGAACGGAGCTGACTGTACGGATACACTGGCACCTCTCATTGAGATGCAGTGGGTGACACGCGGGCCACAGGGAGATTCGATCAGCCGCGTGCGTATTAAATTAGTTGTCGGAGTTCTGCATATGTCAGCACAGTAGTTCATTAATGGTGTTTGTTTTTGAAAAGCTGAAGAAATATGATAAAAAGGCTAGATAAAGGAGAGGATGAATGAGGACTGAGGGAGCGAGGGAACAGGGATGGCAAAGGGATACAGCTGAGTCATCAGAGAACCAAGGACACCACACTGAAATTTGATTTAACTACGCTTAATAATAAATTCATTTTTTAATTAATGCTTTTAGATGTTATCAATGCCGTTGTTATCAGATGGTATCAAATTATAATAATAGATTAAAATAATATGATATTTTTGTTTGTTTGTTTTTGAAAGAAGTCTTATATGCCAACCAAGACTGCATCTATTAGATCAATAATACAGTAAAAGCAGTAATTATTTACAATTTTAAAGCTTAAAATTCGAACATATTTCACAAATGTGATGCTGGATTTTCAGCAGTCTTCAGTGTTACACTAAAAAAAATCTGGCAGCTGTGGTTGCCAGAATTCGACCGTAAAAATAACAACATTTTAGGTTTACAGTTAAATACTGCAATTTCATTAACTGATATAATGTTAATAGACCAACCAATTAAAGTAGTGAAATGTGTTTTGTACCTCTGAAATACACTGATAAGCACCAAATGTGTGCGTGTTTACACACCTGGTATTTAAAGATAGTAATAACAGTAAATTCTGACCTTGTGGGGATTCTTAAAAATCATACAGAATTAAGTTGTTTTTTTGTGTGTGTAGAAAATGTTGAGAAAAGAAAATGTAGAAAGTTTTCTGTAAGCGGTAGGTTTAAGCGTAGGGTGGTAGAAAATAGAGTTTGTAGAATTTCCCCATAAACCATGGAAACAAAACGTGTGTGTGTGTGTGTGTGTGTGTGTGTGTGTGTGTGTGTAAACTATCATACTTAAATAACAAAAGTTTAAGGTAAGATTCAAGTAATTAAAAAAAAGATATTTAGCAGCAGTGCATTGAAATCATCAAAAAAGACAATAAATACATTTTTAATGATCAATTAGATTTCTATTTCAAATAAACGCTATTGGTTTTAATTGTGATCAAAAATGAGTTACAGTTTTCACAAAAATATAAAGACATTGACAATAATAAAGAACATTATTATTTGAACAAGAGTTATAGCAGATAATTTTACAGTAATGAATGCGGAAAGCTGAACTTTTCCATCACAGAAATAAATTATATTCTAAAATAAAACATTTTCAAACAATTAAATTAAATTAAATTAAATTAAATTAAATTAAATTAAATTAAATTAAATTAAATTAAAT
>JAUYWG010000042.1:5792413-5812327 GCA_034779775.1 Enteromius afrohamiltoni
ATATATATATTATTATTTTTTTTTTTTTTTTTTCGGTCTAACACAATGCATCACGAGAAGCTCGGTTGCTCAGATAAACAAGGTTTCTGTAGCGCTTCTGTAACACTTGATTGCAAGTAATTATTCAGAAGCCCGTGGCCTACTCCAGCACCAACCACCTGACACTCCACATCGTGGCAAAATGGAGAAGAAAAAACCCCCTACACACACATATAAACACAACATGTAATTTTGCTTGGTGTAGCTGAAAAGGATTGTTTACCGTAACCTTGTAATCAACCTGCCTAGCAGCTCCACCATTAGCCACTATAAGAAGCCCAGCACAATCGGGGGCTGTAAGAGAGGGACCCGCCTCTGACGAGCCTCCTCACAATCTCAGTGATGGAGCACGGCGCTGGCCCCTCTATCGTTCTCTCATCATTTGTTTTCAAGAAGCGCAATTTCCATTTCAGTTGGATTACACCTTTTAATGTATCGCAAGCTTTAAGAAGAGGGAAGGGGGGAGGAGAGGAGAGGAGAGGAGGGGGGCATTAAAAAAAAGAAGAAAAAAGAAAACAGCATCTCTCATGCACTAGATTTCAAACGGGGCATTTGAGCCTTTGAGTGAAGAGGAGCAGATGAGTGCAACCGCAATTAAAATCAAAAGCCCAGCGCAGCGGAGCAACAGTCCTCAATAACCCTTTGTGCACCATGGAGCCAATGGGATGATATGGGCAGCTGGAACTGGGTTATGAGATGAGACATTACCTGCCCTTTTATTGTCACTTCACATGTGTAATATTCAAATAGGCCTGAGTGCCACTTTTTATTACAGAGGTGTTTCCCTAACTGAGATATACTAGCTACAGAGATGATGGAACAATAATTTGTCATTTACTCATTTTCCACATACTGTTTTAAATCTGTATGGGTTTTTATGTAGAATATAAATGGGTAAATGTTGATGTATGTGCTGGCAGCTCTTTACCATATAATTAAGTGAATGGGGGTTCAGGCTGTACATTTCAAATCTTCCGAAGCCATAATATACATAATTATGATCAATGTCACAAACATCATGTGTTTGATGTGTTTCATGACACATCAAAAATTCCTTACACTGAGGTACCATATGGCTTTACAAGACTGCTATTTAAAAGTTTGAGGTCACAAAAGTAAAAAAAAACAAAAAACTTTTAATTTATTTATACACACACACATATACACACACTTTTATTTGGCAATCAAGCATTAAATTGATTAAATGTCATTAAAAGATATACATATAAAACACATAAATTCAGCTTTTCCACTACAGGAACAAATAACGTTTTTGTTTATACTTTTTACATCAAATAAACCCTTTGTGAGAAGTTATATGGTTTAGTAACAATCAAACAAACTGTAATGTTTGCATAAACTATACCTTTAAGACACAATGACTAATGCGCACTATTAACTACTTGCTTATTAGTATGCATTTTATTAGCACTTATAAAGCGCATTAATGCCTTGTTCTGACCATATTTCAGATCCCTTAATCACTGTATATCCCGTACTAACAACCTTACAAACTATAAATCAGCAGCAAAAATTACTTTTATTTTTGGTTGTTGTAGTTTATAGTGAGAAATGGTCCTTAAAATAAAGTTACCAAGATTGTTTGTGTTATTTTTGAAATTTACATGAATTATTATTAATAATACACTACCTCATGGTGTGAGGGTTACTAACAGTGAGAAACACCGAACAGAGGCCTCAGACATGGGAAATCATATGGTGTACAGCACTAGTTTATTCTCTTCCAGTTTATGAATGTTATTGACCTCACAGGTCACACAGACTTGGGCCTTTTATTTTTGTTTCTCTAGTAATTCTTTGTGGCTTCCTACCCACACCAGCGCAGTTGATTTTGAATCATGGCTCTTAATTATATGCTCGTGCCCCGCATTAATACGTGCATTAACATAACCCATTGTTTATTCATTATTTCCAAGCCGTTTCTGAAATTATGTAAAACCATTTCTAAACAAAGAGCAGGCTTTAATAAGACTTGCCATTTTGTTTCATGCAATTCAAATGCTAGCAAGATTCTGGGGGGCAAAATGAACAAAATCTAACTAAAACGTCAAAAGGGATTACAAAACTACATATAAATAGGGCTTTAGGAAAACTTGGAGAAAAAGGCGTATAGGAGTCACAACAGAAGTTGTAGAGGATTTTTGTTGTAGCTTGTATAATCTTAGGCTTTCTGCAGTGGAATACGTAAAAGAGTTCGAGTTACGGTGCTCAAGAGTGACTAAAACTGCCCTTTAAACTTTCAAGCATTTCACCTTTGAGAGTGGATTACAACAGATTAACACACAGCCAACATCGGTCTCCAGATATGAAGAGCCAGTACGCTTATCAGATTCACAGGACAAAAATCAATTATGAGGCAAGAAAATCAAAGGTCAGGTCTGGCTTATAATTTGATTTGTGATCAATATCAATGATATTAAATAACAGGTAGCATCTGAATCAGCGGGTTCTTTACTTTAATTTGATATAAAACACCCGCATAAGCATTTCATCTGCATTTGTGGTTATCAACCTTTTTGGGCCTCATTGTCCCACACACATTGCCTAAAATATGCCTCTGCTGCAATTATGACAACTATTTGTTTTCAAACTTTTTTACTAAACAGAAACTGGGAGAGTTAATATATTTAATAAACTGAACATTATTCATTTTAGGATTCTATAAAATGCAGATTTAAAAAAAAAATAATTTTAAAATAATTATTATTAGATACAAAAATAAAAAAGTTGCGGTTTACATCCAGATTTCAATCAAATAAATTTAATTAAATTAAATTAAGTTAAAATAAAATAAATTGTCTGTGTGTGTCCTTGGACTTTTGCTGAGGCCTCCATTGGAGAACCATTGGTCAAGAAATTAAAAATATGACTGTCAGTAAATAAATTAGTGCATAAATACACAATTTTTTTTCAAGTGAAGTGAACAACATAGTGGCAATGTTAAAAAAAAAAAACGATGCGATCATTCCAATTTTTTTAACTAATTCAGTAAAATAATTACTAAAAAGGTATTAAATGAGTAGAATAATTGTCACAAATTTAATAAGCAAAAATAAAAAATTGATGAAAAAGCTGTGCCATGACAACTTTAAAAGTAAGTTACGTCCCCTGTGAATTTTAGCAATGTGGCCTGAGGTAAAAAAAAAAAAGAAACAAAAATAAACAATAAAAATGTGATTAGTTAGAGCACTGTATATTTTATGAAACATTGTAGCCAGATGTTTTAATGCTGTATATATTATTGCAATGCCGTTCTATTTAAAAAATACTTCTAAACACTGAAATAAAATAATAATTACACTCCCAGATTTGTCCTATTATTAAGTGCATGCCCTATTTGCTCTTTTTTGTTCATGAATGCATTGATTCTTGCTGTGTGCTTAAAAAGGTGCTGATGCACTGAAGCTGTAGGTCACTCACTGTCTGGTCATATTCTCCAGCCCCCGACTGACCTGGCAGCCCACATGAGAGGCTTGTTGTGGAACACGGCGTTTTGTGCAGGGCCGTGAACATGCTTATTATCAACACACAATTATCTGGCCTAATCATGTGGAACCGCACAACAATCACCAGGGACCAGGGAACTAACGACATTCTCACCCAAACTCACAACGCCGCGCAAACATGCATTTATTGACACTGCATAACAAGAAAGCCCGCATCCCTGTCAATAATCTCATCAGATATTTCCTGTTGATTTGATTTTCAGTTCATATTTCCGTGGCTTTATTTGTATTCTCTGATTGATTGATTTTCGCCCCCGTCGCATATTCACTCACAGGATGTGTGGCTAGAAAACCCTATTGAAATCTCTCCAAACACCAAAGTGAGATGCGCATTACCGTACAGTCTATTGCAGGTGGAGTGATATACTGAGAAGTGGAGTCCACAAAGCACAAAACATCTATACGGAGTTATTTTCTCTTTCAACACATTCAGAACTGATTCACACATCTGTGTCACATCCCACAGAGAGAATGCTGAAAAGGTACCTGGAGCATCAATCCCATATCACACAATTACAGACAAGTCTGATTTGTTTAAACTACAATTAAAGCACATGATTAAGATGCGAGTTTTCAGTTAAAAAAATAAATAAAAATCAGAAGCACAAGTAAATGAATTAATTTGCACCAATGCAATTCTGAAATGACCTGCTACCAAGGGCGAAATGTAATTAGATGTATTTCCTGTTGTTTATGAAACGGTCATAAAACAAAATAAAATAAATGACAGTGTTGTCAAAGTTACAAATTACAGTACTGGGTTTGTTTCAATCAAGAAAGAACAACGATGAACAAAAATGACTGTCACAAGTCAAAGAAACAGATGTTGTTATAACAATAATAAAAACACTGTGCCATGAAAACATTAAAGCGCAGAAGCCTCGTTTGTATAAATTTACAAGCCCCATGAATTTTAGCATCAGTCCTGAAACAGATTTTGGTAACAATTTACAAAAAGGTTACATTTCTTAACATTTCACTCTAAAACAAATGCTGGGTTGTTTTAACCCAACTTTCAGTCGACTTTTAGTTATATTGACTAACCCACTTGTTAAATTTTTTTTATTACGTTTTTAATCCAGAAGTTCAAATTTGTCCCAAAGTTGGGTTGAAATAACCCAGATTTTTGGTAACAATTTATAATAAGGTTAATTTGCTAATAACACTAGCTAACATGAACTAAGAATGAACAATACTTCTTCAGCATTTATTAATCTTAGTTAATGTTAATTTCAGCATTTACTAATGCATTATTAAAATCACAAGATGTGTGTGTTAACATAAGCTAATGCACTGTGAACTGACATGAACAAACAATGAACAACTGTATTTTACATTTAACATTAACAAAGATTAATAAATAGTGTAATAAAGGCATTGTTCATGTTAGTTAATACATTAATTTTAACAAATGACATGTTATTGTAAAGTGTTTTCGATTTTTTTTGTTAACTACAATATTTAACATGAAATAACAGTATCTATTCAAAAAAACTAAACATGTATAAAGCATTTTATTATTAATAAAGCATTAAGTAAATGTTATTTTCAACAATAAATATAATTTCAATTGAAAGTTGTATCTGTTATTTAATGAACCTAAGCTGACATGCTAACTAACACTAAACTGTTGCATTTTTAACAAAGACTTATAAATACTATAATATCTGCATAGTTAATTGTTAGTATATGCATAAACCAACTTATAGGACCTTCTGGTAAAGTATGACCAAGATATTTCCCAATACCAATAAAAAGAAAAACACTGATAGTTTATTTTTAATAACGTTAGTTATTATTATGCAATTAGTGCTACTTATATATCGCATTTGCCAAACATACATTAAGCTGAGCTCTAACTTCACATTATTGTTTAGTGTTTTGATCATGCATTGATTTCTCATGTAGTAGCGACCTCTGGTGGCTGAAATGTAGATGGACACCAAAATACTTCATATATACTTACATAAATAAACACTTGGACACAAGGATAAACGCATTTTGTTGTGAAGTGATTTCCATAAAATACCTAGAGTGTCAAATACTACAAGTGCATGTTTTGAAAGGATACTTATGGTCAATCTCACAGGTCATGAATTGAAAATTGGTTTCATAACTGCAGCCTTTTTCAGGAAACAACTGGTTTATACTAAATACTTTCCATCTGTACACATTACCTCTTTTTGTGTAGGTCTGTACGAGCACACACAGTTCGGTTCTCATGTGCAATATGATCCAAGACCTTTAAATAACACACTGTCCAGCATTGCAGGAGGCCTACAGCTGGCCCGAGAGAAACCTAATACAGACATACTAAAGACTGACAGTAATACATATACAAACATGCAGAAATAGACACACAAACTTTCAATGAGTTCTGCTGCAAACAGTTTGGAAGTCTCATATAGCACGAGTGCATGCAGTACGGTAGACATACATTGATTGATATGCATGCTTAGGTTTAATGTTTATAATATTGCCTCAAACAGTTCTACGTACAGTGAGCACGCATACACACAGCTGTCACCTGCCATAAAGATGAGTCATAGCTCCCAGCGATTCTGCTGTTATATGGATGCACCTGTCAGTTTCTCGTCTACAGTCAGTCTCTGATGGGAAAAGGTAATATTGCCTCATATTCAACCTTAAAACTGCATTCACATGTGGCATATCTTAGCTTTTTTATCATAGGGAAAAATCTATATAAAAAAAAAAAATGAATGCAGCATGGGTGATATAGACCCTCAGGTTTATACAATGAAATGCTGTAAATGTATATCTATATCTTTTATATATATGTCCATATATATATATATATATATATATATATATATACACTCTCTCTCTCTCTCTCTCTCTCTTATAATAATTGATATTAATTATTTATTTTCTCTGTATTTACAGCTGAAGGTTAAGATATTAAAGTTGCTATGAATCGCATCCATTTTTAAAGGCATCTTATTGATCTCTTTGTGAATGATCCACCCATTTATTATAAATATTATAGCATTTTTTTAAAGACCTTGTAATTTTTAATCAAAACTCAACCTTGACATCCACAATTGAGAGCAAGCTTGCATTTATTTTCGGGTTCGACACCCACATCTCAACAATCCAATCAATACCCAACAACCCAATATAAAATATACAAAGAATTGGTTTTTAATCAAAGATTAATGAATCTTTTGAAATATTAGTACATATCAGTTGTACTTGATAGCAGTATATAATATTATTTACAAAGCAAAAATATATGTGCTGTGGTGTGTGAACAAGCTGTGCAAGTAAAACGTAAAGCTTTCGGGTCAGCTGGGTATTTCTACAATGCTACAGTCTGTTCAGATTATTTCAAAGCCTGAGGGGGAAAACACTCTAGAAATCAGGTGGGAAAAGGTGGAATAAACTCAAAAAATGTGTACATTTTATATTGGAGAAGGTCAAACAGAAGTCTACTAACACGCTTTGGTAGTAATAAAAAAAAATGCAGAGGTTCCTAATAGACATATTAAACATAATTTAAAACACTCACTCATACATGAAGTGTTCCCAAACCATCCAGGATCAATGTTTACAGTTCTGCTCACAGCACACATCATGGCCAAATATTGAAGCCATATAGTAGATAATTAAAGGGATACTTCACCCAAAAATGACATGAATAATGTTTGTAAGCAAAGAGTTGGCATTCATATAGTATGGGGGGGGGGGGGGGCTATCTTCAACTGTTTGGTTACAAACATTCTTCAAAATATCTTTTGTGTTCAACAGGAGAAAGAAATCCATGCATGTTTGGAACGACATGAGGGTGAGTAAATCATGACAAAGCTTTCATTTTGGGGTGAACCATCCCTTTAATGCATTTCGAGCATACAATCTCATTCTTCTGTTTTGAAACCTTTAATGAGGTTCAGTTATAATGATGTTGGACTGTACGGCCAATCACTAGGAAAAGAAGACCAGATAGAAGACAGAAGAACACGCCCACAGGAGCAAACATGAAAGAGAGGCCATAAGTTATGTTGAGCTCAAAACCAGGGCACTTCGACTTCTGATAGTCCTTATATGAGCTTATTACATCCAAAACATCTAGCCAGAAAACATACATCACAGTGACAACGAGAAGGAAGAAACCTGGAGAAAAGAGACAGCATTTGGAGGAATGAGAAGCAACGTGAAAGAGAGAGATAAAGGGTAAAGAATAAATAAGATGCTTGTGATATCTGTTACACGTGAGATGCTGTACACCGTACTGTACTTCTTCATGCATTCCTTCACTTACCAGAAATGAGGTAGAGTCCACCTCCTGCTTTATAAAGACGATGACTGGCAAACGGAGCTGCGCAAATAATAATGAATCCGCCGGCCACCACAGCAGCAACTCCCAGCAACATAGAGACGCTCCAGAAACCTCTGTAGACTAAAAGATCATTTTTGCCATTTACACAAACCAAAGGGAAATGGTTCAGTATAGCAGCCAATTCAGTTACACTACATATGAAGTGGTACTACAACCTTTTGTGACTTAATATTTATGGGGGGGAGATTAAACTTGAATTGCATTTTCATTTTAGTGTGGGGAAGGTATAAGTGATCACTTCAGTAAAAAATATTTTCATTTGAATAAAGAGAAAAAGTTACTGGAATTTGCATTGGGGCATTAGCAACATTGACCTGTTAAATAAATAAATAAACTTACTTATGGCAGTCTGATAGCTGGTGGTGTTGTAGATCTGGTCAGGGAACGGAAAGGGGAGAAGATATGCAGGTGTGCATTCCCTTGCATGTGGCTGATTTTCTGAGGGAAGAACAAGGAGAATTGCCATTTATTAGTATGTGAGCTCTAAATCATTGTTTTTAATAAAGATTTCAAAGAAGCATTGCATGTTCAAGTTGTTTGCTGACTGAGCTCATTTGAACACTTCTTCCTTCTATTTGAACCTTCTGTAGTGCAAGAGATCAGAGACCTTTGATATTTGTGGCACAGTCTCACCCAGAGCCTCACAAGAAGGCCAAATGTCACATTCAGTGAGCACGACTGAGCACTTCACACTTTGCAATATGAAAAAGAAATTGTACATTTAAAAAAGTTCATTATTAGGTGTCAACGAACAACAATTTTTGCAGCATTTATTGTCCATTATTAATTCACACTTAAATATATTTAATATGCATATAAATTGACACTAACCTATAATAATAAATGCTGTGAAATAGGTTTGGTCTGTGGAAAACCACAGAAGACCTCTGTAAATGTTTGCTGCACCAAAGCGAATGTAACAGTCTCTTACCAAACCAAAACTTCCACAGATCATCATCGTTCATGATTTCATTAAAGCTACAGCGCCAAAAGAGGCCCTCGTGATGAAAGGTAATGTTCTGGTCTTCGCTAAATTGGTTCTGACCCTGGTTGACCACGACATCACCTCGCTGTGAAGGAGCAGAGAGCAGAGGTCAGAGAGCAACAAACATCTGCTGTGAAGCAAACGATTTAAAAAATTTGGAAACAACTAGAGGACAGACACTAGCAATCTATGGACTGGACGCATGCTCTTTATGTGTTTAGATGCAGTTTACAAAAGGAGAAGTGCTTTGAGTCACTTGACTCAACCCTGCACGAAAATCCAACTTAAACTGATAGCTGTTAACCTGTTGACCACTGACAATGTTTAAAAAAAACTTGAATGATCTTAGAGCAGCTATTGACCAACAAATGACCAGCTCGGCCATCTAGAAATCAAGCTATAACCTTCCAAAACTAAGCTAATAGCAGCTATCTTCAAGAAAAGCATGCACTAAAAAATAACAAGTGTGCACTGTAATTACTCTCTACAAAGAGAATGTGCATGTAAATTCCCATTTAAGCAGCACAATCAAAAGATACTGAATTACTATGACAATTGAAAACAGTTCAAGCTTTCATCAAGCAGGCATCCATCTTTCAGCTTCCAAGCACAAGGGTACTTCCAAGGCACACTCATGGCAATTTGTCAAAACTATTTTACATTTTGACAAATTGTTAGCCACAGTTCAAGCCAGAACAATCTCATTCATACCTACATAACTCACCCTTACATTTACGGGTAGACCTTTGATGATACATCTTTCTAAACAACTATTTCGACCTTGCAAAACAGAGCTCAGGTTGTGCACAAATCAGTAACAACTCAATTTTCCCTCCCAATCCTTTATGAGGGAAACCTAATTCACATATGACTCCTATAAATAGAAACTGCACTGAGATTCCAGTTTAGTTATTTAGTATTAAGCGTGGTATCACACTACAGCATGTGATAGTCTACACTCAAACAACTGCAAGACTGTAAATAGTGACGTTTGAGGATGTCATATGACAGTCACTGCTTATAAACCAAATATACCCATGACTGCTTGAGGATGTTCTTCATTAAGGATCAAAGAACAAAAATCTAGTAAAGTTGACATTAAAATCCACTTTTGGAAAGACTTGTTTCATATTAATGAACAAACCATCTCTAAATCTTCTGATAATTCACCAGAACTAATTTTCGTATCAATTAAACACTTGTCCACTTTTATTTTTGCCCTAAATGAGTTGAAACAACACTTCCACCCACCTGGAAAGTAACCGGACCATTTGAATGTGAATTGCAGGTCTCTGATGCCAAGAGCCAATAATCCGTGCCAAAAGACAAGAGAATGAACAGAGTTGCCAAGGCACCAAAGAGCCCAGCAAAAAATAGTGCCACATGCAACTTCATGATGACAATCTTAGAGTGCAACTCTCTCAGCTGTTTACTTCTTGTTAAACAGTCTCTCCTCCTTCCCACATGAAACAGTCACTGAAATTACGTAACTCCTCACAATCTGTGTGGAAAAATAGTATCTTAGTCCTGCTATTCTCAGCAAGGTGTATAGCGTGTGAACACAAGTGGCTCTTCCGAGCTCCAGTGTCTATGTGTGTGTGTCAGTGTCCTCTTTCCTTAGCCAGAGCAGGACCTGGCATTGGGTGGGGAGTGGGCTTCATGACAGCACACTGGCGTAGATCTGCCCATTGGGCTATTTTGGTCAGTTGAGTGAAGGTGCCTGCTGCCTCTGTCAGAGGAGTGGTTTAAGAATGAGATTTCAGGAGGGAGACGAGTGGACTAAAATAACCCCCCCACAGGACAATCAGCTGAGAAAGGAATGAAAATGAAGACACTAGAGCTCAGCATTCTCAATGTCCGTCACAAATCCCACCACCAACTGAGAAGTGTACTCTGAAGATGAACCAGGGTTAATACAGGTACATCCATTTAGACATAACATATGGATATACATTTGTATGCACTGCCTTTCAGAAATGTCGAGTTTTTCCGTAAGTAATTAACAGTTTGATTCAGCAAGGATGCATTCATTTGTCTTTCAAAAGTGAAAGAAATGTAAGTTTCAAATTATTTCTATTTCATATAAATGGCTTCTTTGAACTTTTCAAATACTGAAAAGCATCAGTTTCCACAAAAAATAAACAACTGTTTTTAAACATTAATATTAATATTATTGGCAACATTCATTTAAAAATCAACATATTAGAATTTATAAGTCTAAAAATCAGGAATAAATAAATTTTTTTACATATATTAAAACTTGCAATATTTCACAATATTACTTTTTTAACTGTACTTTTGAGACTTCTTTTAAAAACATACCAATAAATAAATAAATAAATATCCTGCACCACTGGCCCCCAAACTTTTAAACAGTAGTGCAACTGCTTCCACAATATAATCATATGATTCCACTTGAATATAATGATTAAAACTGTCAATACCTGGAAAACGGAAAATACACATTTATGTCATTATATGTCAAGTGGGGCATTTTGCACCGAGCAGATAAACCTGTGACAAATTATCACTGTGCTGTGAATGAAGGCCAGCGCCACTGAAGTGGACATAACTCTATGAAACTAAGCATTTCCTAAGAGGCTGCCCTCGCTTTGAGCTGGGTTTGAGTGTGAAGGGATATTTAGGGATTAGAGATGCAGGGGAAAAATTACACAAGCTAAAATTAAAAATAATTACAACAGATGTCCGTTGATGACCGCAAGCAATGGAAGTCTTCTGTGGTGTAGTAATGACTGTCTGTGGTGTTTCTGCACAGCAGAGGTGGGTTTAGTTCCTTGCGCTGCTATATTTATACATGCGCTTCATCCTGTTATTGAGAAACAATAGTCCTTTTCATCTGCAAAGAAAGAAAAAAGTTAAAGCTACTTTATTACTGTTGATTTGAATTCATTATCTTAAATTAAGCTGTTATATGTTCTGGTATACATAATCAAAAGCATTCCTTTAACACGAGATTTGAGGACGGGTCCATGTGAGTGTGTTTATGTAAACTATCTTGGGAACATTACTGTATCAGCTGTATCGGGTAACTTGGCTTCCCCAAGTCTATATTCAAAGCTGGAGAGGATCTGTAAACAATATTCTAGAGAGAGGTTTAGCACTACCACCTACCAATATAATGTGAATAAAGATAATAGGTACATATTCAAATTCACACACGCATACGCAAATTGAGATAATGCAAGTTTTCAAAGGCATGGCATCCACCCTCTCACCCACTCAAGTGACCTACAGTCTAACAGAGAAGAACGATTGCCACTAGATGGGGCTAAATATAAGAGGAAATGACTGACTGTTAAGCGGTATGGTACAAAGCACAATAAACTAAATAAATATACAACATAAAATGTTATTCTTTTATGTTTTATATGTGGATTATAATTTGCAACTAGACATATTGTTACTTCTTCTACAGTCAAAAATCTGGTCAGCAACTTGTCTTTTGAAAATCAGATTTTACAAAAACTGCATTTTTCCATCTTAGAAACACTGCTAAGCTATAAATCGTTATAATTCAGAACATTATAATATAGAATATCACATTGGACAGACACAATATTCACCATCCTCAAAATGAAGGAAAAGGGATTAGGTTTTTATATTTAAACATTAAAGAGAAAAAAAACAAACAGTAAAATTATTTTTTAAATTGCTTAGTTATTTCGTTAATTTTTTACTTGAGTTACTGGAAATTCAATTAATAAATAATCACAACAGCAGAGGAGCACACATTTTGATTGAAAATATGTGTCGTTGTATCCTATATACGTACTGTATTATAGCCGATATTGTATTATACATATTGCATTAAAATATATTAATTTGTGTTTAATTTGTTCAAACATTTTGTGCATATATTTCAATGCAAAAAATAAAACAAAAATGTAAGAAAAAATAGAAATAAAACATTTATGAAGAAAAGCTTCTTGTGATATGAATGGCTTGCTACAGTAGTTAAAAGGTTGTTACATTCATATTTACAGACTATACTAAGGTACTAGAAAAGGTAGTATCCTCACAATTATATTCCTTCTTAGAGAAAAATGGTATCTGTGAAGATTTCCAGTCAGGATTTAGACCGTATCATAGTACAGCGACTGCTCTAATTAGAGTTACAAATGCACATCTGACCGTGGTTGTACCTCATTATTAGTGCTATTGGATCTCAGCGCTGCGTTCAACACTATTGACCACAACGTTCACGTCGGGGACACCTGATTTCTAGTGATGATCATCATTTTGATAATTAATAGACTGTCTCTGCATTTGATAAATAAATAGTTTAATCTCGTCATTATTCATTACACACCAGTCTTTTCTCCTATTTGATAAGGTTTAGTGCTTTAATTGCTACACTCTGCATTGTTAAATGTGCTATATAAATAAAAGCGATTGATTGATTGATTGACTTTAATCTGTTACTTGCTACTTTAGGCTTAAATTGGTATTTCTGCACTACAGCAACATCTCTTTTTCTAGCAAACCATATCATTGTGTACATCATGATTATGTCATATCAGATGAAAGTTTTTGGAGGCAAACAAACCACTAAATAAACATTACACAAGTCACGAACTGGTATGTTTGCATACCAGTTTGCATACTCACTAACTACTAATTACTACGCAGGTGCTTTGTTTCAACATTTTCGACAAACACATTAAATATCTCATAATAAATGCTCATAATAAAACCAGCTACGTTTCAGTCTCATTTCAAACAGAGCGCGTGTGGCAAATAGACGCGTTCACCGGACTGTACCATAAACAGGAGATCCTGTACATAATGCAAAACCACACTGAACACTGTATCCGGTGGAAACCCGCCCATTCATGCACATGAAATTAATTACGTCTTTTTTAAAAGTAGTCAAACACAAGCACCCAAATATATTCGTGATTTCCAGGAGGATCTTTTTCTCACAGCACACGGAGCGATGGTCTAAACCTGGTGCTGTTTCTTGAAGAGCAACATAGCAACGCTGTCCGCCGCTTCCGCATTGACTGCACAAGCCTCTGTCAATGCGGGAGAATGAACAACTCTAAATGTGCCATTGCCTACAAACGACGGGGACCAACGCGGATCATACGATGTATATACGTGGTGGGATTCATGGTGAGTGTCCTGTTTTGTATTTGGAAAGTGTCTTTTGTGTGGCATTGATCGCAATGACACATCAATTTAAGCTGCTGTCAGTAAGTTCACATACATCTGATGCTTCTGTTGTGCACACGTGATTCATATTTTTGTAATTTGTAACACTTAAATCAGAATCATTTGCTAAAACTGTTTTAGGATAGGAGTGTTGTTTACAAGAGCTCACTGATATATAGATATGTTATCTATCACATGACATCTTAGGCAAGATGTTTACTGATCTTTATGTTCATACTATTATCACATTAGCTTTTTTTACAGTTGCTTCCCATATTTCAATCAGGATGCATGCCTTGGCGTTTTATATTTTTGCATCAGTAGAAATCTTTTGTCCTGTCTGTGAATTTTGGCAACACCCATAAGAAAGAACACTTTGTCTGTCCTCTTCTTTCCCTTTCAGACACTCCCTGGATTTAGTTCACTGGTAGTTTTTGGTAGATTAAAAGTTTTAGTTTAATAAAAAAGTGCCGTGAAACTGGATTGAGGTATGGTGTGACTTTAATCAAGTCCCTGCCCTGGTTTGACTGCATGTAAAAATCCAGGCAAACAAAGTCATGGTTTATGGCTTTGTTTTAGTTGCCCTCAAACTATTTTTGACAACTAACATTACTGTAATGACACCTTTTTAGCATTTTTGCACTATTTTATGTTATTTGGTTCAAATAAAATGTTTTTCAGCTATCCAGCAATATATTTTAAATGATTAGGCGGTTCGTAACATCTTATTTGTAACTGTGAATTTAAATTTATTTGTTTATTTATTTAAATCAAGTGGCAAATTGCATTTTAGAATAATGTTCACATTTATATTTAAATGTAATACAGGTAAATGTAATGTCCTTTAAAAATGCTTGGGTATATGTGTCTGTTCTGCAGTATGTAATCAGTAAATCTAATTCTATATTCTTACCCTCTCATAGTAATGCTATAATAGGACTCTAATCAATAATACAGTATGTTATAAAGGGAAAAGCTTGAAGTCTGTTTATTTATTAATGTTTGCTTTGCTTACATGTACATTTATTGTGTGTGTGTGTGTGTGTGTGTTTAGGACCTCTTTGGGGTCAGTATGATTATCCCTTTGCTGAGTCATCATGTGAAATCACTAGGAGCGAGTCCTACTGTAGCTGGGATTGTAGGTAAGTCTCTGTTGTTGTTCAATTACATGTTGGCAGCACCGGGATCCAGTATTAATAGCATATTTAATTACTAGCAACGTCATTTAGAAAACTGTTGGCTCTTTATTAAAACTATTGTCTATTATAAAATTGATCCTTGCTTGGTGTGATCCAGAGAAAATGCTAGTATTTATGGATCTAAATTATAAAAACTACTATTTATCCATGGGTGAAGAACCCAAAGACTTTTTGTAACATTTTGTAAAATGTAAAAGGTATGACCTTTGTCTTAAATGAATAGGCCTAGTTTGATTAATAATCAAAGATATGAATAACTAGTCAGTTTAACAACATCACAGGTGTGCGTTTATCAATATTTTAGAGTATTTTACAATGGTTTCAAATGCACATAATCAGTGTTTAGAGTCTGAATGAGTTTGACACATCAATATTGATATTTTTTGTTGGATAGAGAAAGCTGATTCTCTCTGAAGAATGTTGCATCTGTAGATCTGAGTAGGGATTTTTTGAGGATCCACAACGTCCACTTTTGTTTAATTCTGCACATCCTATTTTCAAAAGGACCAATGTCAATTTATTTTCCCTACTTTTTCAGTCAACAGATGACTTCATTGCTGGTGGATTGTAATTTATAGACAAGAATGTCTTTGAAATCACCAGAACATTGCCTGCACCTCGTCTCTGATTAAAAGGGCTGCTTACATATGGCCCATAATGTCAAT
Organism: Enteromius afrohamiltoni; assembly: GCA_034779775.1. Taxonomy (NCBI): domain Eukaryota; kingdom Metazoa; phylum Chordata; class Actinopteri; order Cypriniformes; family Cyprinidae; genus Enteromius; species Enteromius afrohamiltoni. The sequence continues at coordinate 5,808,361 of JAUYWG010000042.1, forward strand.
GGAAATCACCAGTCCAGTAGATATTTTCACTGATTTCATGAGGCAGGCAGCATAGATTGTGATCAGTTTGATTGTAAAACTAAAATTAGTTGATGTGTATCATCAATTAGTGATGATAAATTCTGTTTTCCATTGTTGCAGGATCTACATATGGAGTTTTACAACTCTTCTCTAGCACTGTGGTGGTAAGTAGTGTTTTTTTGTTTTTTTAAGGGAGCAGCATTTGTCACTGTGATATGATTATCAATCTTCTGCTCTCAATTTAATAATCCATGTTTATCTCATTCATTCTGTCTCCATGGAGAAAAAAGCATGTATCACAGTAATTGTTTATTAGATGAACATCTCAGTGAGCTTTAAACTGCAGATTGCTCTCACATCTAGAGTGTGTTACTGTAAAGCTAGGCATCGTGTTACCATTGATGAACACACTGACACACACGTATTTAAACTGGTTAAAGACTGAAGGGTCACGGGGCTAGTTAAGAAGTGAAGGAGATGTTTGTCTTCTCTTGGATGTTAAGCTTGGAGACAGCCAAGACAGACACTGAACCTCTATGACACGCCTGTAGGCCAGAAACACAGAGAACATAGTAAACCTAATTTAGGTTTTTATTGCATTACACCAGTGTGCAGTGTCTGCATATCTGTGTGTGTGTGTGTGTGTGTGTGTGTCATGCCTCAGTCTAATGAGTGCTGGTTTGGAGATGCCTGCAGTGCTTGCCTCGGGGCCTGTGCTGTTTCATTTGTCAGGTCCGATCCGTCTGCCTGTAGGCTATAAACTGTAGCTTTCTTTGTCAAGACATTCTTTCCTTTAATAAATGACTAAGATTCTTATTTAAAGCCTTTGCAATTAATGCAAATCCTACCACCTGACAGGTATGACTGAAATTGGTTTCCTATTATATCTGTGCCTGTGAAAGCACTATATTTTTGTACAACAAAAGAAATGACCATGAGCTGATACATGTCAGTCATTTTAAAAACTTTTGGTTTGCTGACATTGAAAGGCAGGGTTGTGGAGGGGAGCTGTTTTGTTAAAGTTAGCTTTTTAGCAAAACAGCTAGCATTGCTGCTTATAGCATCTTTATAGGGTTACATGTCGTGCAAAAAACTCACAAGATTGTGTATTTGCTGCATCATCCCTGTGATAAAGGAGTACACTTTAGCATAATTTGGATGTTAAATATTTAAATTGATACTAAATGCAATAAGAAGAGTTTCAGAGAGCATTTGGACACACTAGGAATTAAATGCATTACTTCTATTGAATGCGAGAATGCGAATTTTTTTTATTAAACGTACTTGTAATTACACATTTGGCACAAAGAAGTTGCAAATGTATGTTAAAAAGATTGTCTTATGTGTTGTATTCTCTGATTGGCAGGGAAGTTGGAGTGATGTGGTAGGGAGACGTTATTCACTACTGACATGCCTTTTGCTCAGTGCCTTTGGATATGGTCTGCTGGGACTGTCCACAAGTATTGCGCTCTTTGTGCTGGCCAGGATACCTGTGGGTAAGTAGGGGTGTACTTGGGTTCATCTTGCAAATAAGTGAGTGCAGCATTAATGAAATGATTCCCCTCCCTCTTTAAAGGGCTCTTTAAACACTCCCTGTCTATCTGCCGAGCACTTCTGTCAGATCTTGTGTCAGAGAAAGACAGGCCTCTAGTGATGGGCCACTTTAATGCAGCCTCAAGCGTGGGATTCATCCTGGGACCAGTGGTGGGTGGATATCTCACTGAACATGAGGGTGGTTTTTACTTATCCTCATTCGTCTGTGCAGCCATTTTCATTCTAAATGCAGGTGAGCAAGATTGACTGTAGTTATGTACATAAAGAAGAACTTATTCCTTACAAGTATAGATAAAACCTAAGCTTTTCTGAGATTGTAATGTATTAAAGGGATAGTTTATTGTTAGTCATTCCACAATCACATGCTTTTCTTTCACTGGACACAAAAGAAAAAAAAGATGGACTGTTTGCCATGTACTTGTAATGAATGTGTACTAATGTTTTCAAACTTCTTATAACACGGCTCTCTGGAATGCTAGATTCTGATTGGTCAGTCGAGACATTTGCAGGTTCAATCTTTTTAAATCATAACCGCTCCAAAGTAATAACGCATAGCCGGTACTACTTATGTGTTTAAAATCCCTCCGCGCCAACAAAGATTACCGTTTGGCGCCATCTTGTGACAAACACTGGACAACATAAGGTGCAATTTATTACTTTTAAATAACTAAAATACATCCATTATTATATATTCATATGCAGATGTTATAAATTGTCTTACTAACGTTTGAATGTTAGTCACGTGGTACTTTCAAATTCAAATTTATTTGTATAGCGCTTTTCATGATACATATAATTTCAAAGCTACTATATCGTTTCGCGGAAGGATGACAATGTTAATTTAAAACAAATATGCCAATAAAATGTTTCAAGTTCAAATTAATTTTTCTTATGTGGCAAGTAGCCGTATAATAAGCGGGATAATGCAGAGGCAGTTACATAAAGTACACTGTTTTATGTATGTACAGCATTTTAACCATTTGCCTATATAAACCTGTATAAATGTATATCTCAATGTTGCCTTCTCAGGTTTGGTCTGGATGTTACCTTGGAGTGAGACGCTAAATCACCGTATTGATGCAAACGCTAACAGTAAAACCAAACCCAGCAAATCCTGCGATGAGTTAAAGAAGTCAGTCCAGCAGAACTGCTTAGACAAAAACCACGTTCGCCATGCTAATGCATCAGCAGTCCGCAGTCAAACGAATGGAGGCTGGGGCTGGAGAGACATGTCCGTCGTCTGGAGACAGCTGACCTCAGTTTGGATACGGATCCGCATGGTGGCTTCCTCCGATATGTGGGACGTGTTCCTGGTGCGTCTTCTAATGGCCGTATCCATAATGCTGTACTACAGTAACTTCTCCTTAGCCATGGAGGAGCGTTTTCAGCTCAAACCAAAGGTGACGGGCTATTTGATAAGCTACAGCAGTATGTTGGGGGCTCTTGCTGGCTGTTTGGTGGGACCCGTCACAAACCTATATGGCAACAACATGTCTGCTTTATTGTTACACTCTACCGCACTCACTTGCACTTTGATCTTCCTGTATGCCACAGCACCCAACGTCTGGCAGGTCCTGCTCACTTCCACATTCTTTGCCATCTCTACCACTATCGGACGCACTTGCATTACTGACTTAGAACTGCAGCGTGGGGGAGCCCAAGCTAGCGGGACTTTAATTGGAGCGGGACAGTCGGTCACAGCTGTGGGAAGGGTCCTAGCTCCACTGCTGTCTGGTCTAGCTCAAGAAGTCAGCCCCTGTGGACCTCCTAGTTTGGGGGTTGTGCTGGGACTGCTAGCTGTCGGTTTGCTGTTTGTGAGGACTCCTAAGTGGGACAGCAAGGCAAAGGTTAAAGACAAGAGTCCCCAAAAATAAGGTAAAATCAATCAAAGTGACAGAAAGACGAAAGATTGTGGTGGCAGCTGTCTTTTTTTTCCTCTCAGGTGATGTGATGAATTTTTGGGAGAATGTGGGATGTTTGGATCTTTATACCAGCTACTAAATGTGAGACTCCCATCGGTAATATGAAAGAGAGCAACCGCCTGTGCATATGCAGACTTAATGGAGTCAAGTCTAGTGAGATGAATGTTTATAGCGGAACACTTTTGCTGTTTAGTGCTTTAACTCCAGTGGCAAAACCAGGACCAGAAGTGGGACATTCATTGTTGAAAGACTTTTTTTTTGTTATATGAAAGTGTAAAGATTTTATGTTTCCTGGCAAAATTTCTGACTCAAGTTACATAAACAAGGAAGGTAAGGCTGATATACTTCCATGAAAACTGTTTTCTGCTCCATTTTGGGCAGGAGAAACGTAATGATGTGATTGAGTTTTACCTCACTGTGGCATTGATATTCGTTTAACCACTATTTATCATTGGTGCACCTCATAATAC
>JAUYWG010000042.1:5813374-5834040 GCA_034779775.1 Enteromius afrohamiltoni
GAATTAAATGAAATGCACTGTATTTTCTGCCAAGCAGGCAACCTGGAAGCCGAAACACTACTGACTCCGTGATTGGGAGATAGATGGAGGGTGGGGCTTCAGACCAAAACATGACAACATAAACATCAGTCGAGGGCTGCAACTGCGCTTTTTAAACGAGAATATCCAGGCTGTACTACTACTGTCAGTGATGCGAGTATTTTTAATTAACATGTTTTCTAAATGCCTGTTGAACATAACAGAGACAGTTTATGATTATTACAATACATTTCTTACATACGGTACCTTTAAAATACAGGGTGGGCAATTTATAGGGGGGGGTGGCCATTAACAAAAGTTTTTCCAACGGAAGAGGGTCATGACTCCTGTGACACATCAAACTTATTGGGAATTTCACAAGAAAAACAATGGTGTGCTTGGTTTTAACGTAACTTTATTCTTTACAAGTTCTTTATGAGTTATTTACAAGTTTCTGACCACTTTTAAAATGTGTTCAATGTGCTGCCCATTGTGTTATTAAGGTGTATCCATATAAATGGCCAACCATGTATATTCAAATACAAAAAACATTTAAATTGTAATAATATTTCATTCGATATTACTGTTTTAATGTATTTTGATCAACTAAATGCATTCTTGGTGTGTATAAGATAACTATAAAAACCAACAACATCATTCGAAAATCTTACTGACACCAAACATTTGTTGTGTATGTGCGGGAAATGTTATCTTATTTTTATGTAGTTTTGATTTTATTTTTTATTATCTGAATTTATCTATGTATTTACAACTATCATTTTAAATGTAGGCTGTTTTGTTACTGTCAGGAATACCAAACTTCATGCCTAAATATTACACAAATGTCTGTAAGAACACAGTACTTCATTTTAATAAAAGAAGCCCGAGCCCACACAATATCCTGCTGTTATTTTATTTTAGTTTCTTTTATAGTTCATTTTAAAATGATGTACTGCATGCCATAAAATAATCTCACACTGTTTGTGCTGATAATATATTATACTTTAATATTGATGCCCATGTACTGTATATTTCACTGCAAGATAAATACACACAAAAGTAAGGTTATGTCCTATATAGAAATGTAACTCATGAATCAAGTAATTGCTCAAGATGTGGGAAGCAAATATTTGTTTATATTTTATTTGTCTGTAAAATAATTTAATATTACTTAAATTCAGTTAAATTTGATAAATACGCTATATCCCAAAGCTTAATTAAGTGAATTACAAAATAAAAAAAAACTCGTAATGACATAAATGCACCCAATTAATCCGTTTTACCAATATAAGCTACATGCATGTGATGCAGTATGTGGCTTTAACACCAAACTTTAGAATGCAATTTCTGATAGCTTTTGTGTCATAAAAAGTATGAGACCATGTATGGTTTATTTATAGTTCTTGCAAAGAAATATTTTGTGACTGTGTTCCCCATTCACAGTTCATTCTATTTTCGGTAGTATAAGTGTTTTAGTGTTTGTGACCTTTTTTAGGCGGTGAGATCAATTCCTGAAGTAATAGCGGTCCAAATGAACAGTGTCCTCATTTGTCATGTGGTTTCTCTGGCAGCCAGTGTGGTCTCCTTATCAAAGTATGCTGCACATCACTGTTGTTCTGCGGTTCCTGTACCCAGACATGTAGAGACGACCGTGATTGCTGCTTCTCACCCTCACGTTCTTCCTCACTATAGTTTCTAGACAAGCCATGAGGCAGATGTGAGGTCAGTGGTCCTGGACGGCTGACAATTGACCCCAGATGTGACTTTCTGTAGCCTCTCTGCTCCTCATTCTGTTCACATCCTCTGTTGACAGAGGAGGCCACTTCCTTCAGAGTGTTAAACGGCTTGAGAGGCATCACTGCATTACATGACACTCTGTGTGGATGCCTGTTTGATGGGTAGTTGATCTCCGATTCAGTATTACCATCTCCTACAAAGACAAAAGCATAGAGTACTATCTATATTACTGTCAATTCAGCTGCTTACACGCCGGACGCCGAGCTCTAGCCCTAGCTAGGGTTCAAGCCTCTAGGGTTCGATGTCCGCCATCCTCCTGGCTCTCCCCCCAGCAAGCCAAATATGCTAAACTTTATCCTTGATTACGAGGAAGCGCGAACTCTTGAACTCTGTGACATAGAGAAGTGGTGGTGTGTTTAATCGAGCCATTTCAGGGGGTGTGGACAATTTTATCAAGAATACCTCTTTGGTTTCGAATATTTAATCTTTCAACTTTAGGACTCTTATCTATGCAGCTTGTAACACTCCACAGAGAAAAGAATACTTGAAATCATAGGGCCTTCCGCACCGCTTTAGTTCCAGAAGTAAAAGTACAGGACTAAAGTATTTAGACGATTTTGCATGAACACAATACTATTTAAAAGGGTTGTATTCTCACTGACAGAGGGTAATAAAAAGTGCACATAGTTTTACATCATGGCGGGTGATGGTGTTTTGTATGTGTTTAGCGTACTTTAATTCCTCCAAATGGAGGACCAAAATCATTCCTAGATCCTGTGATGCAAACATGGCAAAAAGTGGGTACTTCCACAATTAGTTTGAGTACCATGCCCTCAAATGACCCCTTTAATATTTCACACAAATATTAAGCAGCAGTTCTTTCTCTCACCAGTGTGGTCCAGTCTCCCTGGAGGAAATCCAGAGTTCAGACTCCGGCCCATGGGCAGAGAGAAATACTTCTGGGGCATTTTTGCAGCATTCTGGGAGAAAAAGGGTATATAATGAATAACATAGAATAGATAATTTTGTATGACTTTTGTGTTCTGATTTGTCTTATGTATCCGGTTTAAACAAGTGCTGTCATTTTTATACAGTAGTATTACATACAGTGCCGTGGAAGCTTCCAGCTCTGAAGCTGCGTCGTAAGCTTGTGTGGCGTCTCATCAGGATCTCCCTGGCTGTGATATCATTGGGTAATGTATGCTTATTCATGTAAGACACTGTCTGTGAAGCATAATTGATAAAAATACAGATATTAGAAGCACACTAGAAGTACAAAAATAACTACTTCACATACTATCATTTGAGAAGACTTATAAAGCACATGGTAGTTTCAATATTACTGGTTTCTGGTCCCTACACACTGGAAAAAACAATGATACTTTGGACCATTTGAATAAAATCCACTATAATTAATGCAGTCAGTATGTGTTATCACTTTTTCTTTCTTTTAATTGAGATTTGTTTTATACAAAACCAAAACCATTTAGATTAGACTGATATCAAAAGACACTTTCCATTAAATATCAGATTTATTTTTTCAGTGTAGGTTACACAAATCTGTAAACTTGGCACAGAACTGTTTGTTATTTCTGATGTAGATCAGTGTCTTATTTTTGTAGTTGTTTGTTTGTTGTTTGTGTTGGTGTTTCTTCCAGCAATTCCTCTATTGTAATTTCAGCCTAATAACTCACCCTCTGTCTGATCTTGTACATGTTCTTCGATAAGAGTTCACGCATATTTGTCACATCAGATGACAAGAGCTTCTTCCTGGACTTGGAGGCATTCTTCCTTTCCTCTCTAATAAAAGTCAAACAGGAAGCAAATCAGTGTGATGCTCCGTTGAACTCAGACCTTTGCTGAAATGACTGCTGTATAAACGTAAGCTACATAAATTCAGCTAAGTTTCAGAGATTTCTGAGAACAGGACAAGAAGTGACGTACTGCAATGAAACTAAAGAGGGGGCAGCACTGATGTCTCCGGACATTTGGTCCAGTATCTCCATAGCGTTCTGAAGCTCCAGTTTCTTATACAGAGCCACAATGCTCGACTCGGGATGATTATCACGAATTAAAATCTTGCGAATGATCCGGTTATTAAACTTCATGAACCTGGCAACCAAAGAAATGGACGAGTCTCAAAATCAATATCACAGTAGATCACAGAGTGTACAGGATTGTATACGTTGATATTTAACTCCCACGTGTAAACTGAATTCTTTATCCAATCAGATCTTTTTCCAAAATTAAACAGAACAAAAGGACAGAACAGAACAGGAAACAGTCTATATGAATGCTACATTTACAGAAGCCTAGGGCTGATGACAAAGGTGGTGAGACCAGTCTAACCAGTGGTGTGTCTTTGGGACACTAACGACATTATAATAGAGAAAAGTGGAAACATGACACTAAAATACTTCTAAGCTGTTGTCAGCAGATTACTGTAATTTTCCAGAGGAAAAAAGCTGTTTATAGTGAAAAAAGACTGATAAAACTGTAATAGTCTCCTACTTATCTTTCCAATAGTAGTGACTCCACTGTCCGCAAATATCTTCTATACCAACAACAGTGTGCTCCATTAACTGAAACAGAGGAACTGAATCAATTACAGGTTAAGCATGTTTCAATTAAATAAATGAAACCATTTAAGACATACCCTCTTGTGAATCTCAACATTGATGGCCTCCAAGTTTCGATTTGTCCTACGAACATTCATTAATTTTAGAAGAGGTCTTATAGTAATTCCCTGCGAAGATAAATAGTATTTTGATGCTGGAAACTACAACTTTATTTATTAAAGCATTAACACTTTTATTCAGGAGAAAGAATTCAGTTAATCAAAAACGACAGTGAAGACATGTATAATGTTACAAATGATTCAATGCTTCATCTAAAGAATCATGAAAATGTATCACAGTTTCCACAAAAATATTAATAAATGTTTTCAAGGAAATAAATTGCTGTAATATATGAAGAGTAAAGCTTCTACTGACCTCAATGGAGCAGAACGAAGATTATAAATGATGTTTCCTATGTAAATTGTGTACATTTTGGCCCTTTTTTAGAAAACAAAAAGTGTTCTACAGAAGTCTATGGAATGCAAGAACTTTAAATGCTCCAAGGCGACACAGTGGTGAATCAGCTACTAATGAGTTGATGCATCAACAGTCTAGCTCTAGTTATGGGAAACTGCATCTTGCAAACATGAATTATAAGTTGTTATTATATTATTATATTTTATTACACGGCTCTCTGGAATGCTAGATTCTGGTGGCAAGTAGCCATATGATAAGCGGGATAATGCAAGGCAGCCAATAGTTATTGCGAAATAAGCCCCTTCAGCACCCTTACATATTATATATTATATTATTATAAGTTATTCTTGGCTAGTTCACACACAAGCACACCTAAAAGAAGATACAGTACCTGAATGAACACTGTGAAGATAATGACGACAATCGTGCCTGTGATGAACAGATTCTTGCGACCAATGCTCTCTGGGAGAGTAAAGGCCAAGGCAAAGGATACAGCTCCTCTCAGCCCACCATAGGCCAAACCAAACTGATCTTTGAGGTTGAAGGGAATTGTGCGGAAGGGGTTAATGATCTGTGTTAGGACCAGGATTCCTAAAGAAAAAGGAAAATATGTTATATTTTTGCCAGTAACACAAATAATTATGTCATTTAACAACGGCTAAAGAAGTGGCATTTTATTAAGTTACATCCTATTCCATTATTGAATATATTAGTAGTGTCAATTTTACAGGTTTCGTGTTCAGGACAGTAGGTGTCAGCTGTCTTTCCTTCTCAAAGGAGTTGAATTCTTCTCAACACATGTTCATTCAAAATGCTGATTTGTACTTGTAACAAAACAATAATGTCTGCATCTGAAAAACTGCATACTTCCCTTCTGTACAGTAGGTGAAAATATGACGAGTATATCCATTCATATTACACACATTCATATTATATTGACAATACTTCTGAAGCAATTACTTACTCAAAGTGAGTACCTACTTAAGAGAGTATCTGATTTCAGATGCAGCCTGTGCTTTTATCATTTCTAATTCTGTCAGGACTGTGCAAAAGGAGGAGTTGGGGATGGAGGAGGGTAATTTGCTTTTGATCAAGTGGAAAAGCTGCTGATTAATACTGAAATGAGCTTATATTGGAATGCCGTGATAGGTGTCCTGTTTTTATCAGCTGATTTCTATCATTTTGATCAGCTGATGCAAGCTGGACTCATGTGACCTGCCAGAACTAACGCTAATGCTTTATTCAGTAAAACGCTCAAAAAACTGATTAGTTCCATAATGAACTACAACCGTGTTCTTGAAGATGCAATGCATGATTGTGCTTTGATTGAAACTATTACTGTTGGTGGAGCAAAAACAGACAAACTAACTGGCAATTTTGTGCCCATCTATTTGTGAGGTACTATTTATTATACTATACAACATGGGATAAAAGGATGTTATTTTCATCTAAACCACTAGATGGCTTAAAAATGTTTCCAAAACTTTCCCTTTTCGAGATGCATGTGTACAGTATATCTTTTACATGATCGTGCGCAACACAAAGCTGATTCTGTGTTTACTTCATCTAATATTTAATGTTTTTTGAAATGCACTCGAGAATCACTAAAATGAATGCATACATTTTGAGACAAAGGTTTATTTAATTTCTATTTTCAATTATTTCATTTTTCAAAATAAGCAAAACGTTGCTACAAACTTTGTTAAAGTGACTGTTTCGAACAAGTATTATTTTAAAAAATAATAATTATTTAGCTCCATTAAAGTTCAATACATATTCAATACAATATTTTTTTTAGGTGCAGTTAATAGCATATTTTTTTCTTAAGGTGGGGTTTTATCCGCGTTTGTACCCTATTATTCTTGTGTGCTAAATTGTTGTGAAACGGCACTACTGCACTTGAAATCATGCAATATTGTTTAATTGTAACCAATGACAATAAGAAAACATCCTGCTGGTAATTTGGGAATTCTTCATAATCCACAAATGATCTCCCATACCAAGGCCTCTCCAGAGAAAAGCAAACAGCAGAGTAAAGAGGATGTAGCCCCAGTTCCACTCGTGCTCTGTTGTTATGGTAACAACACCCAGAAAGAAGAAGATCAGAGTTTCCGACACACTTCCAACCATCTTAATGACATGCCGAATAGTGGTGCAAGAGCGCTGGGATACATTCTCCTCAACATAATACTTCATAGACAAGGCGCAGATTACAATACTGTAGAAAGAAGAACACAACATTCAGAAAAAAAGCCAAAACGGCGCTAATTACTTTTTTTATTGTCTTCAAAAATCCAGTAAGGAGTCCTTACGTACGCCATGATGCTGGAGATGGCAAGGAGTTCAGCTATGAGGTAGGCCAGATAGCTGTACAAGAAGATGATTAGAGGCTCGATCTCTCTCACTTTTCCTGTAAAGCGCGTGGTGAACGCTGCCATAAAGCCGAACAATACGCCGAAAATCGTACCTCCCAAACCAACAACAAAAAATTTACCTATATCCAAAAAAACATCTCCGGCTTCAACCACCTCCATCGCTGCTACATGATTGAAAAGATTATAGAGCACCTGAAATAGACAACAAGAACTAGTTATACATCAATAATACACTATCCGGGCTGCGTTTCCAAAAAGCACAATTTCAATGGATCTGCAATGTACTTAAGCTTACAATGCTTTCGGGAAACGCAGCACTGATTCACAAAACTAAATTACAGAATTAAAATATGTGCTAAATTAATCAGAACAAATGTGATGATTAACACATGCTGAACAACCAAAGTGTTTGCAAGGGATCAAACCACTTGAATTAGACAATGAAAGCCATAATTACAGTAGTCAGCAAAAATGAGTAACCCTGCTTTAAAACTTCACAAATTCAGCAATTACTCTTTTTTTTGGAAGACATATTAAGTCTCTTTGTAGATAATATACCAGCCAGTCTGCTTGATTAATGAACAAAAAGGCACGTGAATTTATTGCAGAAAGTGCGATTTGAGGACATGCTAGAATATTACACGTTTATTGAATTTAATCAAGTGTGCACTCCTTTCCGCAACCCTTTGTTTAAACAAAATTGGCTAATTTACTTATTTTACTAATATTCATTACCTATTTTTTATGCCTTTAGGAAATGTATTTAATTAATGTTTAACACAATAAAAATAAAGCAACATTGTTCATACACGTTGTGTTTCAGCCTGTATCAACTGACTCAGTAATTCCATTGTTTTGCCTTGAGTTTCGGATTTCAAGTAATGTGTTACTGGGGCGAGATTTGAAAGTATATGCTATACAAGCATATTTCTTTTGAAACTAATTGTGATACATTGAGATGAATGATATAACTTGTCTGCCTGCATTAGCAGAAGTACAAAGTCTTTAAAACAGTTCTTGATTGAAGAATATTTCTGACTGATTTCTGATAACAGCAAGTTTCAAGCATTCTCCTCACACTGGTCATTGTAAAAAAAAAAAAATATACTGTGATTTTAAAAAATAAAACCATAACACCTAAAGTGTTACAGCATTTTTTTTTTTACACTATTCTCGAAAGGCTCTTATGCTGAATCACTATTTTAAAAAATAATTAAAAAATTTTTTGAATGCTTTATGACTTGGATCTACAAATCTTTTTCACACATCCCTTACCACAGTAACAGCATCATTGAACAGGCACTCTCCAAATACCACAATATAGAGCTGCTCGTGGACACTGATGTCCTCAAACACAGTGAGCACAGCCACCGGTTCTACGGCTGATATGATGGAGGCGAAGAGGAGGTTCTCCTGCAGGGTAATGTCCTGCACACCAAACGCCTCGATCTGGCAGACAACAAACAGAGAGATGCCAATGGCAATAGAATTCCACAAGGTGCCAACAACAGCAAACCACAGCACCGTGCCGAAGTTCTCAAAGAAGGGCCGAGTGGGCATGAAGTAGCCTGAGTCTAGAACAATGGGTGGCAACATATAAAGGAAAAATGCATTGGAGGTGAGCACTGCTGGAGGCTTCTCGTGCAACGAGTGCATGATGCCTCCGACTATGAGACCAATGGAGATCAGCAAACATGACTCTGGCACCCAGACCGTGATCTTATGGTAAACATGAAAACCTGTTAAGAAAAAAACAATACTCGTTGTTACTTAGTGTGTGTGTGTGTGGTTAAAAAGGGGAAAATGTTTTAAAAGTACCCTATTCATTCATCCTTAAATTTCTTGAATCTATTTCCTACTTTTTATATTCTGTAGTAATATTTGTTATAGGCCTATCCTTTTAACATTTTAAAAAATCTCATTATTAAGATTCTAAATAACTATAGAATAAAGTAGCCTTTCTGACTAGCCATGCCGTATGACAAGTACAAAAAGTCAGTCACACTTTTTATTAGGTGGCCTTAGCTACTACGTAGTTACATCAAAAAATAAGTACAATGTACTCATTGTGGTCATATTGTATTGCAAAACACTTTTGCTCCTATTGAAGTAGGATACGGGTAAGGTTAGGGACAGGTTGGATTGGTTTAAGAGAGGGTTAAGGTGTAAGCATTAATACAGAAATGAATTACAGATGTATTTTTTTAAATATAAGTACAATGTATGTACACAATAAGTGCATTGTCCCAAATTATGAATTTCAATATAAGTAAGGCCAGCTAATATGAAGTGGGACCAAAAAGTCTATTTGAAAACAGAGATGTTGCTGTAACAACCTGCATGTTTCACAAGCAATATGATATATCTGAAAAATATGCTGCTAACAAAACTGAAATAGAATCAGTAGGCTACTAGACTAACGTTACTTGGTAGTTAAAACAAATAGTAGTGCCTAGTGGGTGGTCTGAAAGAATATATGTTAAAACAGATTGCCTAGAAAGTGTAATCGCTTACCTATTTTAGCGAAGGACACAAGTAGCACCCATAAAGTAATCTCAAACGGGATCTGAATGCGAGGGTAGTTAAATACCGCTTGGGTGGTTTCACCTGGGTCGGGGTCGGGGTCAGGATCAGTCTCCTCCAGCGGGCTCCAAGGAGGAAGTTTAGATGGAGAAGCTGGAGTCGGTACATAGACGTTTGCTCCGTATCCAAGAGATGCAAGGCAAATTACGCACAAAATCATAAAATTAGATAGCGACCTCTCATTACAATTACGCGTCATATTTTCCCAAAATGCATGTATATGCCAGTAGCTGACATATGGAAAATGTGTGAAGAATGTGATTTTCCCTTCATCTAATCGTCCCAAACTCTCGACTGAGTTTTGGCTGTGTCTCAGTAGGCAGGTATGTGGTCAGATGGGGACCGGTCGACGACTTATGCCACACCTGATTGTCTGTCCTTTCCTTAGAAATAGTTTCGCTTCCTCTAGTTCTCAGAAAAGATTTATTTGTAAAATGGAGGTAACCTGTTCCTCTCTGCCATAACAAACACTTCTGAAGTACAACGAGCATTGAGTGCATTAGTGCACCTCTGTTACAAACAAGCATTGGGTTAGTTTCCGCCACATTAACTGCAGTTATTCAAAGAAATGTAGTTCTGAAAGCCACTTTTTTATGACTCCGTGCTAGTTTAAGAGTTAATGAATAAGAATTATGCAATCTTTATTATTATTATTATTATTTGTAATGTTATCCATACTGGAAAAAAACTACTCTTAAAAAACTTAGTTTATTTCACCTTTATTTAAACTCAGGCATGCAATATAGCCTATATCATTGCTATAATAACATATTGCACCGTGCATGCTATATAATAGCATAACATATGCTACAGAATGGAATAGTATACGTAGCACGGCTCTACAGAATTTAAATTTCATTGCATCCGCCTTTATTTTATTATGTTGAGGTGCTTTACGCTGAAACCACTAGGTGGCAGTCAAGGTTTTCTGTTTTCTTGCTCGTCACGCGCTCGTTTATGTCAGTAAATCATGCATCGAAAACATTTTCACGGGAAAAATCTAAAAAATATCGTTTGAGTCGTTAATACAGTCAGACGAATAAAGAAAATAAATACTCTTCTTTTCTTTCCCTTTTTTTTAAATCATACGAGAACAATGCACGTTCTCCGTGAACGAGGCGGAGCTTTAAGAGCAACAACTCTGACGTAATGCGCGGTGACGTCTTCCCAGGGCGAGTCCAGAATGCAGCGCAAGTGGAAGAATTGCGGAGATCGCCGTGCATCAAAACAGTGATCCGATTCCTGCCTTAAAATCATGGAGCATATCGGTGAATGAAACGTAAGTGATCCCTGCTGCATTTGTAAAAGCTGGTGATGTTTGCTGTCCTGCCGTGTCATGGGAGTAGTGCATAGTTTAACGCTTGGAAGGAAGGAAGCATTGAGGAAAAGAGAATAAATGTTCTTTTGATAAGCGCACAGAAGGTGATATGGTGTGAGAAATTGTGTGTGAGTGATGACTGGCAGCTCAGCCGGAGTGTTTGCAAATGTGTTTCTTGCGCTATTAGTGCTATTATAACACATAACGGAGGACGAAATCGTCAATTCAGTCGTCATCACGCTTTATGTTTCGTCATGGGTGCATTAACCCTGCCAAGATGTTATGAGCTGTCGAGATGCTCTCAGCTTTGCTGCTGCAGTCGCTGAATTATGTTGCAGGATGCTCCAATAATGTTTCTGGAGGTAAAGGAATCAGTTGGGGCATACATTGGCTGCTGGCTTTATAAATAAGGCGTTCTTGAGATTAAAATATGGACTTCAGAAAAAAGCAAAATATATATTGCATTCTTCTGTCCTATGCAGACGGAAGAGGCGTAATACAATACACAATAGCTATATTCCAAAACGATCCCATTGCTGAACGAATAACTCACAGCTTCTTCTTAGTGAGTAAGCAAATGTGTTTAGCAGTAAGTCTTTTTGAGTCAGAAACAATTATGAATCAGTCTGAAACAAATCTGGCTTACTGAAGCATAACTAAGTTCTGTAAACTTGGCATTCTGTTGTTTTAGTATGTATATTGAGGAAATTCTTGCATTTATTCCACCTTTTAAATACCTATGAAATATATTTTATACATTCTATGTAGGCTACCATAAGAGTTGTATTTCATTTATTTCTGATTTTTTGATTCAATGCCTAAAAAACCCAAGGGAATGCATCCAAAAGGGCATACTCTGAAGAGGTAGTTATGTGGAAATAAGTAGGCTATTTACTTTGCAACCATTAAAAAATATGTTTTATATAGTATTAATGTAATCTAATGGTACTACATCTGTCATATTGACCTTACCATCGGTGTGTTGCTCTACTCATTCATAAATCCTCTCCTGTGAACTTATGAGATGGTGAAGTGTCCAGAAGATGCACGCACTTCAGAATCTCACCAGAAATAATAGGTCGTCTGAAGTACTTCTCCCTACTGTTAGAAATATTGTGATTTATAATATATATAGTAGGAATGTATGCAGTGTTAGAGGCAATGTTTACGTTGAGAGCCAGGCCACGTTTATTTGTCACATCTAGGCATCAACCCAAGTCCAACATAGTACGTCGTAATCAGCATAATAAAAAGACCTAAAAGGCCCTAATTGTTTCTCTAAAAGTTGTTCTTTATGGGAGTGCCTTTTCTAATGTAATCAGCTCTTGTTGTTAAATGTATGCAAGCTTCACTATTCTTTAATATTCTAATCAGTTCCTGGATTAATGGCACTATTGAGAGGTGAAAGAAGCACCAATTATACAACGGTTCACCCAAGCCTTCCAGTGAATGATCTGGGTTATTAATGCAAAGATTAATTTATTAGAACTAACTAGTTGGTGTGAAAACTAATAATAAAGAAAAAAGTAGGGAGTAGTGTTATTTTTCAGCGTCTTGTAAAAAATGAAAACAATAGTGAAAAGCCTGGAGCTTTGTTTGTATTCCCTCAGAATATAAACCGATCAGACATTTAGGCTCATAGTTTAGTCCACTGTCTATTCAATAAACCTCTCACTGCAAGAGGCACTCACTGGCCTTTACAAACTGCTGCTGCGTGGGTTTAAAACAAATCATTTTCATTTTCCGAACAGTGTCACAATGGTCCACGAACCTAAAGTTCATGGGTTTTTTCATTGCGAGACCGATGCTGCCAGTGACTGTTGTTGTGCCAATTCATGCATGGAACACCAATGCAGCACATATGTTACTCTCATAGCCGTTACTGTACGTCTTCTGTACAAGTCTGCCCTTTTTTGACTTGTTATGACATCTTTATACTATTCGGCTGCCATGGACAGCAACAAACCGCATTGTAAGAGAGATTGGCTGCTCGTTCATAGGAGAAGCAGAATTTCGCTCAGCCGGAAGGAATGATGTAAGGTCTAGAGATGAAAGAAGAGCATGGATTATCCTGTTCTCACCCAGGCAGTGACTCATCGTTAAAAAGAAATGGCTGTTCATTACGATTATAATTGCTTTAATTACAACTGATATAAATCCAATCAAAACCGAGATTATATTTATATATAGCGCGGAAAATGAATACTGTCGATATTCAATATTCACGCCATTATCGATTACACATATTTGGGCTGCTGTGTCATGCTTGTCTATTGAACACATGGAAACCAAAGGCGTTTGACTGTGATGTCGAGCATGAGTCTATGTTTAGGAGACTTGAATTTTTATCTGTTTACAGACTTATGCATGTGTCATATGAACTACTTTGATGGGGGAGCTTGATGTTTTTTGGGGGTTTTTTAACAAAGAGCTGTGTAAAGATTCTTCAAAATATTTATTTTGTTGTTCATGGAAAATAATGCAGCATATAGGTTTCAACTGACAAGAGGATGGGTAAATACTGCCTAATATATAATATTAATAAAACTATTTGTATTAAAGAAGGCCTTTTTATCATAGAAAGACTTGTCTTGATAGTTTTATGTATATGAAAGTTGAGCGATGCACCATTTCATGCATCCATAAAACAAAAAGGGATAAAAAGGGGAAAACTGCAAGCGTACACTACTGTTGTTTAAATGAACTATATTATTCTCGCCCAGGCTTAATTTATTGTGACAAAATACAGTAGAAATTTTAATATTACTACTATTTAAAATATATATTTTTTCATTTTAATACATTTTAAAATGTATTCCTGTGACAGCAATGCTGCATTTTCGGCCATTAATCCAATCTTCACTCTTCTGAAATCAATAGTATGCTTCTTTGATGCTAAAAATAAATGTCTTATTATAATTGCTGTTAAAAATAGTCGTGCTGTTTAATATTTGTTTGTTATTTGGCTAATAGAAAAGTTCAAAAAAACAGCATTCATTTGAAATTGTGCTTTTTTGTGTAAAAAAAGTCATGCAAAAGTAGTGTATTCATGAAACATTTTATTTAAACACAGGCCCACATGAAGCACATAAAGAGCTGTTCATGCAGAAACACTCTCACGCATGGATTCATTTCCTGTTTGTTTGTCATGCACATAGAAACTCAGTTCTTGGCTTATTATTGTATTTTTTATTTATTTTACAAATACACAACCCTAAATGACTGCTGATTTCTGACCAAATGCTAGTAGGCCTCAGGATTCATTTCCCTCTAAGCTGTGTTTAGACATAAAAGCGTTACATAAAATTTCCTCATTGATTGTACCACCTCCTCCGTAATATTGCCCGCCTCTGTTCCTCTTTAGTTTCAGAGGTGCTTGAGTGTTGTCCATGCCATAATTACTTTAGATCTCTTTTTCTTGACTTCCCTGACAAAGTGTCCTGTCATGTGTCTTGAATAGAAAAAACATATGAGTGTCCCTGCATTTCACATCTATGAAGTCCATGAGACTGTAAGCTGGATAATTAGAGTTTAAAAAAAACTGTAACATGTATACCCAGCTGAGGTAACAGTTGAACATAAAGTCTTTGCGCACTGCCAGTCCCAGAGAAAGTCACTCACACTTCCTGATTAAGCAAAATGTCAGGATGTGGTTGTGGGAGACTGAGAACTGACAGTTTAGACTGGCACTGCAATAGTGTGCCTGTCAGGGTCTGTATGCGGACAGATGGTTGTGTTTTGACCACTACCCATTATTCACAAAAATAGGTCTTTATATGTGCACATGGATTAAGTTATTTGGATATTATTTTCACTCCCATGCTCACAAAGGCAGCATTTATTTAATCTGAAACGTAAAGAGGTGATATTGTACAAACTAATTAAAAATGTAAATTATTCCTGTGATGACAAAGGTGAATTTTAAGCTTTTAAAGTGTTACATCATGGTTTTTTTTTACTGTTATCAATGTTGAAAATGATTATTAAAAACAATGTTTATTTCATGAATAGAACAGCATTTATTATGATAGAAATATTTTGTAACATTATAAGTGTCTTTCCTAAGGACCTTCATTTTAACGACTTTAACAACCGGTAAAATTTTGACCGTTTAATGCAATCAGTTAATAAGGTTAAAAGGTTATTTATTTATTTCAGTAATTCATCTAATTACCTATTTTAAAAGGTTTGCTGCATGGTTAAAATACGCCATATCCTGTTTTTTTTTTTGTTTTTTTTTAGACAGAGAGAAAAAAATAGTCAGGTATAAGTCGCATTTTATTATTTAATTTAGAGATAGGCTTAATGTCGACGTGAAATGTTTACAAAAATTATAATAAACACTGTAAACATAGGCTATTTTAATTTCCTTAGAAATACAGTCCATGAACATCTCTCGTCTTTACTTTCCTTTTTCATCAATTTAATGTTTTTTTTCTGGCATTTAAAAAAAATCTGACCCAAAAACAATCTGACCCAAACCACAGTAGTGGACATAGGGCTGGGTGATATGGCTGAAAACTGTATCGCGATATCAGTGTTTCATATCGGTCGATATCGATAATTATTGATATTTTTATGACCCATTTAAAAATAAGGACCAGGAGAAAAATATTACATTTCAACAATTTTATTTTAAACTTCCCCTTCCTCTGATCATCATTCCCTCAGTTATTAAGACAGAAATGTCAAAGACCATGGAAAACTCAAATAATTAAAATGTAAACGTGTGTCCGAACGGGTATCCATCCTCTAATGCAGAGTACCTCTCCACGGTGGTCTGCTGCTTGTGCAGCGCTGGAGCTACAGATGATGTTGGTTGAATACGGCTGTGCTCCAAAGTGAGCGCGGCTAAGGTGTAACATCAGCTTTAGACGAAGAATAAAACATATCGAACGTTTTATCGAACACATTTTTTATTGATATCGATCACGTGCCTTTCGCGAAACATATAGTTATAGTAAAGTGCAAAGTTTTGAGTTGATGTAAACTACAAATATGTTGACGGTAAATGTAATTACGTGTACAGTCCATATGTGCGCTACGTGGCATGCGGTTTTCTTTATAAAATGATATTGCCATCTACTGGCCTGGCATGCACAATACAATGTTTTCAGTCATTTTCACACATTTTGGCAAAACTTTTCAAAAACTCAATACTAACATTATAACAACAATCACATGGATTCTGTTGGATTCATAATTATTCGCTAATTTTGTTGTTCCTGAAATCTACAACAGCCAGAAAGGCTCATAGCTGATTGGTCTGTGAACGCAGCTTTAGGCTGATGCAAAACATCTCTGGTCCTGTCCAGTGGTTCTTTGACCAATGCACCATTTTCAGGTAGTCTACAGTAGTTCCCTTTAAAATGGTCATGTTTGTGACTTCTCTCGTAAGTCATCTCCGTTTTTACACAAAGAGCTCTGAGGCATGACTTCTTTGAAGCAGTGTTGGTTGTAACTTCCACTTCCTGATACTGAACCAGCAGTGCTCACTAGGGCATCCAAACACTTTTATTTTCAGATCTGATGCAAATTCTTTTCAGCAAACATAAAGCCACATTTCACCAGTGCTTTTACTTATTACTAAAACATGAATTGGCTGTGTTTGTTGGAACTAATTCTTTTTCTCATTCCATGGGCATATGCTGGAGGAAATATTCAATACACGCATTCACAACATATAGTTCTCCATCCTAATTTAGGCTGTAACAATAGGTTATATTCTTTTTTTTCGCTTAAAATCATGTGACAGGCAAACGTGGTTGTTTGTTCTGTCACCCCTGTGCCGTTCTTATGAGTAAAAGACGTTCCTCTTCAAAACAGCTAGATTTTGGTACGACACTTTTGACCCGAAGTCAGGTTATTGAGACCTTAGTTATTTGAGTGTTCAATGTTTGCATCTGTCAACAATGTCTTTTGTGTTGCAGTGCTGAGAAATAAGTACTAAACAAAGAACCTAATTTGCTGTTTGTAATGCAGGATATGTGAAACCTGTGTAGCCCCGTTTCCATCACTGAAAAAAGGTTATCGCAACTTTTTATTTTACTCGCAACTGCAAGTTATAAAGTCAGACTTTATCTCGTAATTCTGACTTTATAACGTACAATTGTCTAATTTAAAGTCGCAGCTGCAAGTTATAAGGTCAGAATTGTCAGAATAGCGAGTTATAAAAAAAGAACTGATATGAAAAAAGACTTGATATATTTTCAGAATTGCGAGTTTATATCTCACATATCTTTTTCTGCTCACTATATAAGTTGGAGTTTATATCTCACAATTCTGAAATCAGAATAATCACATTATGTCACACAATTGTGAGGTATAAAGGCATTCTCAGATAAAGTCGCAATTCATATCAATTCTGACTTTTTTCACGTAATTGTGACTTTATATCTTACAATTTTGACTTTATACCTTGAGATTGTAATTCTGAGAAAAAAAGTCAAAACTGTGAGATAAAAAGTCGCAATAACCTTTATTAAATTTTATTAATTGACGGAAATGGACTTCTACTTCCTTTTTTTTGGTTATTAAAAAAACAGCATTTATTTGAATCTTCTGTAACATTATACATGTCTTTCTTTCAGACTGTTTATGTATGATTTATATCCCCATAATTTAAGTAACCAGTCATAACCTTTATCCACTTTTATTTTTGTAGAAAATCATCCCCTATTTTCATTCCTCACTCCATAAATATGTCTGATGTGGGTGGAAGAAGCAGCTTGTATCTTTTAAATGTATTTGTGATTTAGTTGAGTGACTACAGCAAGATCCTTGAGGTGAGAGACGATGTAATTAACATCAACAAACATCTCACTTCCATATATAAATTCATATATATATATTATTTGCTGTATAATGTATTATTATTTTTTTTATCCATGTCAAATTGGTGCATTTGGCATGAAGACGGATTCTTTTAAATCGTAATTGAATGCAAGTCTGAATGAGGTCTGTGAGAAATCATGTCAAGGACTGGTTAATAAGTGTGAAATGTCAAGGCTAATGTGAGTGTGGTAATCATCAAACCTTCTGCTGGAGTTTATAGAGGTCTTTAACTGCAGGCGGGAGATGATGATGGCCATTTCTATTCTTGATTGCTGTGAAGAGATTATGATAAAGTCATAATGTTCGTTGTGGTATGGACTGTGTGGTGGACTGAGGAAGGCAGATGGATGGCTGGTGGGTTGTTGGTTGTGTTTGCTGGAGCCTGAGTCAGAATCAGTCGTCCACCCCTACAGACCCAGACTGCTGCCCACTACCTGCTGCTTTGCCTGCAACAGCCAAAAACCTTCCATCCGCCACGGATTTAGCGTATTTGCATGCTCTTCATTCACCTCTCTGTGTCAGGATTCAATCCCAGCATACGTCGTAGCCAAACACTCAGAATGGGAAGTTGCATCACGG
Source organism: Enteromius afrohamiltoni (assembly GCA_034779775.1). Taxonomy (NCBI): domain Eukaryota; kingdom Metazoa; phylum Chordata; class Actinopteri; order Cypriniformes; family Cyprinidae; genus Enteromius; species Enteromius afrohamiltoni. Next base: position 5,831,854 of record JAUYWG010000042.1, read on the forward strand.
AAATTGCAGAAATTCAGCTCATTTTATTGTACTAATTTTGTATGAGTACGTTATTTGCATATTCGCTTTAAGGAACTATACTAAAACTAAACAGACAGAGCAAATAAGTGACGCTATCAATGGTGCTGGTTCGTAGTGGAAAACATGCAACCGTATTTTCAGTTTCTATATAGATATTTATATTTATAGATATAAATCCTTCACAGTGCATAGATATTTTATTTAGATAGAAAGATTATATAAGAAAATATTATTTGCTTAAAGTACAATAAAAACTATTACAATGTAAAATAGATGCTTTTTATTGCAATATATTTTAAAATTGTATTCCCCTCTCTCTCTCTCTCTCTCTCTCTCTCTCTCTCTCTCTCTCTCTCTCTCTCTCTCTCTCTCTCTCTCTCTCTATATATATATATATATATATATATATATATATATAAGTGTGTGTACATTTATTCCTGTAATGCAAAACAGATTTTTCATCAGCCAGATTTTTATTATACATGTAAAAAAAAGAAAGAAACCAAAGGTGTTTTTTTTTTTACCGTTCCAACAGTTAAAGTTAATTTTTGAAAAGAACAACCATTAGTAAGAATTAAGTACCAATAATTATATATTAAATATTAAATATTTATGAATGTATGAATATTTATTATTATAGAATGACACTGAAGTCTGGAATAATAATTGCATTACATTTAAACATATATCATTGAAAACAGTTATTTTATATTGTAATAATGTGCAGTATTAATGTTTTTACACAAAAGACTTACATGACCTTTCTCAAAAACATTAGTAATCTTAATCCAAACTTTTGACCTTAAGTGAAATTTCTATACTTGGATGGTTCATAAGTTCATGTGCCTAAATGATTGTGGAATAAGAATGATTGTATTCTGTCATATATCTTCATGTCATTTGAGGCATGTAGCTCCTTCATTTAATTATGTCTATATAAAGTATCAGCCTGAAGTTGCGTGTTATTGGGCATCCTTTGTTAGCATCCTGTTTGTGAAACATTTCCTCTACATCATGCATTATCCAGCCATAAACATAAGACATAAGTTATCTGGCACTGACTCTCTCTGATTGCAGCTCTGTTGTTGTCTTCAATTATAAATGTCCTCATATGAAACCACATAAATAATGCAGAGACATACATAGTGGTTTGAGATCAAGCACAAGTCTCATTCTTTGGTTGTCTCAGGTTAACAGCCTCAGGGTCCGCTTGTTCCTCAGCCTCCAGACAGATGGTGACGCAAATCTTGACTCATCCTTTTTGTCCCCTTTTCTCTCCTGCTTTTAGAGTTCAAAATTGGAGACTGAAACAGAGCCTGGATTACAGGAAAACCTTTATCGGCCACAAGTGGGTGGGGTAAGAGAAGGTTACATTGGTGACTGAAGTTACTGGAGCCAAGATGGCGGGAAGAGAGCGCAGTCCACGCCACAGGCCATGGTCTGTGTACAGAGCCAACACATTTGATTTGTCCTCAGAGATGATGGGCTTGGCACTAACAGGTATTAGCTTATGAAGATTATTAGCTTGATGACGTGGGGGGTTTTCTATGCTTTTAATGTTTGCCTTTAGGCCTAGCAGAAGTTTATACCGTAGTATCCATTATGTCAGTAAGACATACTCATATGGTGAGGTAATACATTTTTAAAGTTTTTAAAACCCATGCTTTGTTTTTATACAATGACATATGATTTTCTATGGTAATAATTGTAATGCTACAGGTAACCAATAAGGAATAGCTCAAATGTCGCAAAATTAGATAGAATTTAAAAGGAATCTTCAGTTCAATTCTTAAACGATTTTAATTCGTTAATGTTTGATTTACCCTCATATTGTTCCAAATTTTCACTGTATGACTTTTGAAGACAGATATAAATACTGAAAATATAAATACCATAATTATCAATAGATTAACATTTCTCCAATGTACATTTATACACTAGCGTTCAAAAGTTTTAGAACAGTTAGATATTTAACGGTTTTTAAAGATGTTTCTTCTGCTCATCAAGGCTGCATTTATTAGATTAATAATCTATAAAAACTATAATATTGTGAAATATTATTTCAATTTAAAATAACTGTTTTCTGTGGGAATATATTTTAAAATGTAATTTATTCCTGTGATACAAAGCATCATTACTCCAGTCTTCAGTGTCACATGATCCTTT
>JAUYWG010000042.1:5839258-5856300 GCA_034779775.1 Enteromius afrohamiltoni
TGCACTATTGTAGACTTAACATGTAAGCTTAAAATTACATGATTTTAATAATAATAGGTTGTGATCTAAAGTGGGCCGATCTGAGGCATGAAACTCCAGGGCTGAAAATGAGTCCCACTCCGGCCCTGCTCACAATCACAATATCATTAATAATAAAAACAGCATAAATAACTTTTAAGACTTTGTCTTGTTTCTACAACAGCTGTAATAAATAGCACAACTCATTAACATTCCTGAGGTGAATTTATGACCGGATGTTTTTGGAAGTGTACAGTCCGGTTGTGCACCAGGTGTACAGGTTATTGGATTTTTTTTTTTGCCCCCTAATTAAACGATAAATCAAGCCATAAATACCTCTTTTGTCATAATGTGTATGTTCTTGTATACTACTCCTTACTCATTTTTAATATATTAACAAATTAATAATAAAAAACAAAAACTGTGTAATCCTTTAAAGCTAATTTCACATAATTTAAAGCCAATAATCTTTAAATGTATATCAGTCATTCTTAAGAAGTGGGACAAAACAGGGTGCTAAATTGAAATCGTATGTAATAACACTGAGCAATGCTTTGATACAACTTTCTCCTGTGACTGTGCAAAAAAAAAAACAGCAGTCAAGATGTGTTTCACATTTCACTTGTGATTACACTTTCACATGTGACCAACAATTCCAAAACAAATATAAAATATCATAATGAAGTATCAAAACATTTACCCGAGTTGTTATCTGAAATGATTTACTTTACTTAAATTTAACTTTTTTTTTTTTTTTTAATGAAACCGGCCCATGGTAAAACTTTTAACAACAACAAAAACTACGACAATAATTAATGTTGTGAGAGGCATCAGGTTGAGATATGTGGTAAAAAGAACACCGCAAGCTGAAATCCAATTTGTAGTTTAACGCATTTATATTGACCAGAAGATGGCACTAAAATAATGCTGCTGTCTTATTATTTCAAGTTTACATTGGCCACCATAAACTCTATCAGTCATTTTAAACAAACATATCTACAAATGTCAAAAAAATAAATAAAAAAAAAATTAAATACTGTGATACAAGAGTTTGAACCATTTCATGGAAAAGTTGTATCACTGTAAAAAATGACTGGCATTTTGTTAATAAATGTTGGGATATTTCCATTCTATTTTAATGTAATGCAACTCTACACTCACAAGTATTTAGGCCTAAATTTAACATCTGTGTATTTAAATTGCATAAAATTACTATCAACATAAAGGACAAAGTATTAAACAAATTAATAAACATAATGTAATGCATACTTGTAAGACATATGTGACCACCTCACATATGATTTGGGGTCACAAATAGAATTGTTTGTGTATATTTTATTTTGTTTCTATTCCTGTTTAGTTCTAAATGTGGAATGTGTTAAATCTGAAATACAAATGTGTATATTTGTATATTAAAAAAACAACAAAGAGGACCGCGAAAGCAACCACTATAAACTTTTCTCTCTCTTCTTTACTACTAAAATTACTGCTTACAGACTGTCCGGGACCTGTAACACATACACAAATAAAACAAAAAGTATGGTAACATATCTGCACTCAACAACAACAACAAAGAAAAAAATCACGGCATAGTGGTTTCAATTATTTACTTACATTTTCTTTTATTTATTTGATTTAAATAATCATATTTTCAAAATGCATTTATTCAAATCGCTTAGAATCTGTTCACTCTGAAAACAATTAAATGTATTAATTTAACAAGTATATAACTATAATACCTGTGGAAGAAATAAAATTCAGCCATGAGACTGAAACAAACTCATAAATATATAAACCTGGTTATTGTGTATGTAAAATGCATTCATTTTATTAGTACTGACAAATATGTACAATAAATATCTTTATTAGTTTGTTAAATCCTAAATTGAGGCCTATTCTTTTGATTGAGGATTTAGGAAAATATTGCTTAGGCCCTAAAATAGCATGATTCATGCATACAACACTCTTATATTAACATCACAACATACCTCCTCAAAACATGAAAATGTTTCTCACAGATGCATGATTAAATATGCAAGCGAAATTAGTAATATAAATGAGAAATGAGGGAATGCAGCAGAAACATAAGATTATGAAATATGTCAAGGTTTATTTTGAAACAGTTTATTCAAATCGGTGTCAGAGCTGGAGAAAGACAGATGAAGGCACATGAAAGTCTAGAATGCACCACACAAGAGGAGCACGTTTCATGTCTGATTCATCTCAATGCAAGACCGAAGGGTGGATTTCAAGATGGACATGCGCAGATGGGAAACCGGCCCATGAGAGTTTAACGAAAGGGCAACGGACAACAATCCATCTCTCAGTGCTGAAACAGATGTGGAAACAGATCATTGAGCACAAATCTGACTGAAAAGGCAGCAATATGGCAAAACACTATGAAAACCACTCCACTTGTGGTTTCACCAGTCCATTCTCCAGAAGTCATGTCATAAAGGAGAATGATGTTAGTGTTCTACACTCAGATCAAGGATTTATCTCCATCTCTCCTTTCGGGAGACAAACTGTAAACAAATGTTGGTGACAGTACATTGGCTTTCTATTACAAAAAACACACACTTCATTTCACATCCAGCTCCAAGTAGTCACTGCAAATGAGGGTGTATGTATCTAAAAGGATATGTTCTGAAACTTGAAGCATCAAGGATTATACAATGAGACTGAACTAAAGCTTTCATCGTATTAAAGAAACATACAATCACAGGAGATGAGTGCACTTCGAAAATCTGTACAGCAGTTACGTCACCATCAAGTCACTAAGTCAGGAGCTAAAAGCAAAATAAACACAAACCGAAGCTTTACCATGTAATAAATGTACAGTGTATTAAATCCAGATGTCATGACTTAACACTTCTGAAAACAGCTGGAAAGGTAGCCGTTCCATTCAATTTCCGTTAGAAATCTATGGTTCTGGTAATATTTTGCTCCTGACCAGGTCCACAACAATTCTATGCATTTTTACACATGGTGGCTTGTATTTGATTTTTACAGAATTCCTAAGCAGACAAGGTGAGGAAAAACAAATATTTAAAAACCTAAAAACAAACAAAAAAAAGGATATCCGTGTTCGCTCGCTCACTTGTAGTACAGCGTTTCACAAAGAAACTTTGCAAAATGGTGCGTTTTCTTACAAAAAAATATTGAAACTGTTCTTTCACACGCCCCATATTTTAACCACAAAACTTTTGAGAGCAAATAGCAAAAGTATTGCGTTGACTTAAACATTTAATCGCTTGCAAAACAAGCATTACATCGTTTACCGAAATTCTACGCGCATGCGCAAAAGTACTTACTACACCCCCCGAGAAACTTTACAACGCTATCACAAAACTCTGCGTTCTCCCAGGAAAATTTTAACCCGCTCACAAACCTTTTGCAATTATTCGCAAAAAGTGCTGTGTTTCCCCCAAGAAGCTTTGCATTTGCTTGAAAAAACAGTTTTCATTATCTAGCAAAACTTTTGCGTTCTCTCTCAAAGTACTGAAGTACTTGGTCCTACCTCATATTCCCTTCACACACTGCGATCAAACACAAAGTTTGTTTGTGTGTGATGCCAGGCCAGCTTTTGTAGCTGCATCCATGGCGAGGAAAATGTACGGGCGAATTATTTCAGGTTTCCACTATTTATTTACGAAAAACCCTGTATTTGGCTTTAACCCAAAGCTCAAGTTATTGTCAGCGAATGCAAAACGTTTCTGAAAGAACGCAAAGGTTTCTTGGTGGAATGCATAAACTTTGACAGAACCAATATCTGATTTTTCAATCCTTTGAAAAATCACCTCATTTTATTTCCCCACCACCATGTCTCTTTAGGCACTCTGTAGATTGTGCTTTCAGCTACCATTAAAATGTAGTACCCTCAGCTTCATTTATCTTTTCACCACATTTAAATTCATTCTGCGCAGAAAAAAAGCTGCAGATTCCATCTGGACTTAATCATGACTCACTGAACATTCAGATACTTGTGATACAGCATAGAAAGGAGAACGTTTTCTGTTTGACATGATGAAAGCGGATTATTTGAGATGGAAAATGCTTAATGAATAAATGAAGACATGAAAGACTCGGGAACTTAAAAACGGACATGCCATGCTCTACACTTGAACGTCTCGCTTAATTCAAGCAACTAACAAATTGTCCCTATTGATGATTTGAGCATTTAGACACAGGGTGCAAGGCTGTCCTTTCCCAGGCCCCCTACTGGGACGCTGGATGTTAAGGCACAGAAGTGGGCTGCCCTGCACCTTACTCGACTAAACAAAGATACAAACATCAACGACTTTAAGCCACAATAAATTCTCTGCCACATCATACATTTCCAAAGAATATAAAATAAAAGCATTTACCCTTTGTACAAATTAAAGATTTATTTCAAATAAATTAATTCACCTTCATAGATCGTCATAATAATAATAACAACAGCAATTAAAAACCTTCAGATTGAAAGCCATGATTGATTCGTTGACATTAAACCAACAGAGGAAGAAAAGCCACTTCCGTTGACTAGGATGAGGCCCAAAGATATGCTGCTCGTTTTTCAGAAATATGTTTTTAGAATTTGGCAAAGCAGTCAAAAAATAATAAACAGTCTTGAAATGTTCTTAAAAGAGTTTTAAACATCAACGACCTAAAACCTACTTAAAACAGTGTAAAAAAAAAAAGGCTTCAAACAAAACTTCTGTCGTCCCACTCGTTCATCCCTCAGCCGAGTTCACCCGTGTTTATCTGACCCAGGGTCAGTTACAGTCCACGACGGCTGAGCGCTGAGGACATTCTTCATCAGTAGGGGACATTTTCTCCAGCATTGGTGCACCCTTGAATCCTGAACTTCAAACCTTAATGACAGCTATGATTGCAATTCTTCACAACACAATTCTAGTGTCCGGAAACAATCTGTCAAGAATAGTTTTTTTTCTCCCTGTACAGTAGTAGTCACATTCACACAACAGAATTCAGGGAACAGTAAAAGGTAAAACGAAGTCTGACGACAGAGGCAAAGGTAAGTAAAAGAGAAGAGAAATCACCAAAACTACCAGAGGAAGACGAAATGGCAAAAAAAGACGGAAAAGTAAAGTTTAAGAGGTGAAGAACAAAAAGCCAGGGTTCCTTCACGCACTCTGATAATGTGTGGGGCACTCTTGATCCTCTGTTGATGCGAGCAGCACGTCCCTGTCTTGGTGGCCTGAGAGCCTTGACCACTGGAGACATTCAGTAGTTACCCAGGTATCCTCTTGATATGGATCTGACAAGAGACATCAAAGAACATCTGTCAAAAACCAAGCATATGAAGGACATCATCCAAGCACGTCACCAAATAGAAAAACAACACAACATGTCTAGTTTGAAGCAACGCATGTTACTGTCCAGTCAACTGTGCTCTGATTTTGGACATATGGGATTTGAGTGCCAAAACTAAACCAGGCATCCGTCAAAATGCCCTTATGTGCCAGACAGTGTTGACAGTTATGGCTGGTTTTGATAAAAATGAAACACTTAAGAGGTACAATGTGGTGTATGGTGCTTTATCAAAATACTACTACATTGATAATAGCATTATTCATAAAACAATACCCCCCAAATCCTCTACCATCACTTATCAATAAGACACTTTAAGTCAATAAAATGTGGTTTTATTTTTGAAAAAAATATTTTACGGTTACACCTAATAGATGTTTATTAGCGTGCATACTAGAATATTAGCAATTTATTAGGGCTAATTAAGCACATGTCTTATTCTTATAAAGGAATTAAGAGGAAGAGAGCATGCAATTGGTCTAGGTTTGGACAGTATAACCAAAACTCAAACAATGTGTAGTTATGGTCACGCTTAACATGTCAATTTCTTGCTGTTAACTATCTATTAACAATGACTTTTGCCTCAGTAAACTCCTAATTTGGTGCTTATTTATAATTAGTAATGTAGTACTGTAGTATAGGTATTGGGCTACTAATCAACAGTCAATATGTTAATAATAATAAGGCATGCTGCAATTAATTAAAAGTGAGAATTGGTGTTACTATATTTACTGTAATATATTATATATATATATATACACACATATACACACATATACACATACATACACACATATGCATGTATAGTTACTTGTCCTATAAATTGTGCTAGAATGTACTAAATAATCACATGGTATTCAATTTTTTTTCATAATTCTTACGTTCACACAAGACGCAACTTGCGCTTTTCGCACGTAATTGGACGCTTGAACATTTTGAGTTTACTTGCTTCATTCGCGCATGACATTCACTTCACAGCTAACGCGATTTCGTGTCATGGGAGGGGCTTCTGCCAGGCGCTTCCAGTCTCTGTAGTGGTTAGACATGAGGTAAATTTCTTTTTTAGTATATCTTATAGGCAAACTTTTGGTTTAATGAATCTAGTTTTTATTTCCTTTTTATTCCTGTTTCTATTAAAGTAGGAAGATGTGTCATACAGCTCCTCCACAAGCAGCGATGATGGTTTTGTCCTCCATAGTTTCGGAATTCTGCCTCCCATTGCTAGTAATCACGTCACTACTAGAGCAAGCTCCTGATTGGTTACCACGGTGCGAATTTTCACCAAAGTTCAGATATCGCGTCTTTGGACTGACTTAAAGTCCATTATGCTTTTTCAAACATGATCGTTCATGCAGTGTGTCCTGTAGCTGTATGTGAACAAACTATCTGCAAAGTTGTGACGTAGACAGTGCACGATAAATAAAGTTATTGTCTATAAAAAAAAAAGAGATCCACATCACTAAGTAACATATTTGCATGTCCGCCCACGTTCTACGTCACGAACAATTTGCCCCGCCCCCAAAAAACAGTACACTCTCCAAGTGGATTACATCAAGTGAAGACGCTGTATCCTGTGAGAGTTAATTTGTTTTATATGCCCTTCTGAAAGATGAATCTACAAATAATGAGTGATTAACAGTAATTGTTTTCAACAACACCTTAAACAGTAGCCTACGTTCTCTTGTTGTGTTCGCATCATTTTAATGATGACTACTTTTCCAATCTTGGAGTACAACGCGATATTCACCAAACTCTTGGTCTTACAAGATGGATCAGTGCCCAGTTTATTTGGACCGGTTTGCTTGAACCTGTAAGTAAGATTAATAATTGATGATGGTACTTTCTAGCGATCGTTCAAAATACGTATGTGTGTACGTTATGCTGTGTAACAACCTTGCAGATGTGGAGATTTCTGATAACGCTGGTTATGTGTTGCCATGTCAACTGGAAGAAATGGGGTTTTAGGTTCTCAAACTCACAAAATGCCTGGCTATGTGTAAATGTGGCCCAAGTAATGATAAACGATGGCTTAACGCAGTGTTATACAATGCTGAAGTTCACTATGTAGAGGTGTGAGGTAGAGGCTCCACTATTTTTGGAGAAAACTAAAGTGTTTTTTGACCTTGCATACATGTAAACCTGTTTTAAGAGACTCATAAAACAATATTATCCACCTTCAAAATGGCATAATAGAAGCACTTTAACATGTAAATCACTCACACGTAATGCTTCATTCGCATCTGGTGTGAACGCAGCATCATTGAAAGGTATTTACAATAATAAAGTAAAAGATAAATAAGTCTGGCAGTAGGGCAAAAAAAGAGCTTCACATATGCAACTCCTGAATCTAAATAAAACTAATTCTGAACAATTAATAATACATGCAGCTTAGAACAACAATAACTAAGCAAAACCTCTGCCATATACTATGATAGGTAGCATACAGACCTCGCTAATAATTGCCCACACGGCCGAGTCCTTCTGGACCGACAGACGAACAGCCACCACAGGGTTAAAGGCAGGGTCAACTGTCCCGTCTGCCACTCCTTTCTCAAACTGAGCTAGAGAGACACAAAGACAAAAAAAACATTGTTTCTCTTAAAAGGGGTAATTCACAATAATCACAGTGCCAAGTGTTGAAAGTAAGCTAGTGTGCAATATTGGAGGGAAAAAAAAGAAAGACGTTGAATGTCGATTTTACAGTTTCACAAACATTGGTCTATACTGTTTGTGTACACATTTTTCTTTATAGGGTTGTGTGTTGAAAGTGTAACTCCTACTAGGTGCTACAATAGTGTTCAGTGTCAACTTCTTCTAAAACAACACTTGAGAAAAAAGTGTTTATTACATTTGAAATATGAATGTCAATCTTTCAAAATGCATTCGCTACAGGAGGCCTTCATTGAGTGGAGACAAGCGTACCGAATGGTTCGGTTTTTTTCCCATGAACCGTGCCACCCCTAATTAACAACTATCCGTACATTAAAGGACTTTAAATGCATGACATGAAGGCAAAGACCCCCCCTGACCCAAAGCAGCAAATTTGCTTCAAGTGCAAAACTGCTGATTTAAACATGAATGTAACAACTCACCAAGTTTATAGAAGCGGTCCTCTGTTCGTTTGTATTTCTCTTTGGTCTTCATTTCAGTATCCTGCAAGAGATAACACATTAAGAAGCACTTCAAGAGCCTGTTTGAAAGGGACTAGCATTAATCTAACAATCTTAGACACAACTGTGGGTGTAATGTTTGTATACAACGTTAAAACAATAAGTAACCCCAAACTCACAAACCCACTTGCATAAACTCAGATGTATTACCAGCCTCATTTCTTCCAGAATTTCAAAGGTTTTTTGAGCTCTGTATCACAGCAGGATGGCAGTACGCTGCCTCATTACCACAGCAGCTCAACCTGCGATTGACTAAAATTAGCCCCGGTGGCAGCGTACACAGGAGGCCTACACCAGATATTCTTGTCAAGCTGCACTCTGACAAACCTGTCACCTTGTTAGGCTTGTTTGGACATTCAGAGGAATCCGTATAAATCTAATTGAGGATTTGTTTTTTATTTACCGAAAAGGGCAGGATCTCAACAGTGGTGTTTTCGATTTTGTCTCCTGGGTGCTCCTGATTTCCACTGCGAAAGAGGAACCTGCAAATCAAAGGCTGATTGTTAATGAATATGCATGTACAGGTACAAACTTATTAATATTCGTAAACACGCATGTACAAATACGGGCAGGACATGGATGAGACAGAGGCAAACTTAGATAGCGCAGCCAGAACACACAGATAAGGGGTCTCTAAATAGGTCCCTACTTGAGCTGCTAATTAAATCCAGTCACACGCAAGTAAACTGACACTTCATCTTGTTTGCACCGTTTCTACTCACGCAAACACTATGAACAGATCAGGACTCAGGACTTAGATAAAGATAATTAATGGGCGAACAGCATGATTGTCTGTCTGCATCTATTTCCCATCTATATCTAGATCATAATTTTATAAAAATACCCTTATTTACTAACAGGATCAACTGTAAGGATAGTTTAATGTACCAACAGCAGTGAGAGAGCCTCCAAAAAGAGGAATGTATAAAAAAAATATGCCATTTAAAATATGCAGCTAAGCTGCAAATACGGACAACAAAAACATTCAAAAATCATGTTTTTTTATTTTACTTTTATTGTAAATTCATTTTTTCTGTGCAAACCTTACTTTTCAGCAGCTATTACTCCAGTCTTCAGTACAATACGAAATTAAAAGGAAAGAAAAAAACAACCCCCCCCCCAAAGATTCTATATACTGTAACAAAAGTAAAATATGTCCTATAAGCTCCGGTACAGATTACATTTTTTGTAACTTCTCACATGATCAATAGATGATGTGCTAATTATTATTATGAATTCTAAAAATAGTTGTGCTGCTTATTATTTTCGCAGAAACCATGTATTTTTTTTTTTTTTTTGTACTGACAGTTGAAAAAAAAAGACACTCTGTCATTTCATAATCCTACTGCAAATTAGTAGTTTATTGAGGCAACTGTCATGGTAAATGGTTTGTTAATATCAAGAACTTGACCTTAAAATAAAATGTGACCAAAAATTCTAAATATATTTTCTGACACGAATGTGTTGCTAAAAATACGTTCTGGCAGGGCAACCACAAATCCAATGTTCTGACCCAGATTGGGCCTGCAAAAACACATCTTCTCTTAGAGTAGTGCATCTGCTCAACACAGAGCATTGTATTCCAATCAAAATCAGGAAAAAATCCAATATGAATGAAAATGCTCAATGTAAATAATAGTGCTGCCAAACAATTAATCACATTCGAAATTATGTATATACAAACACACACGCATGTATTTTTAAGAAAAATGTGTTATGTCTATTAAATAGGGATGTAAAGGTATCAAAACTTCACGGTACAATAATACCTCGGTATGAATGGCACGGTACGGTATTTATTGAATCATTTACAGGAAAAACAAAACTAAAGAGACTCACATAAAGTGCCAGAAGTTTACATGAACAGGAACTAGAATTTTTCAATTTTAATAACAAACAATTATTAAACCTTCCACACATCTGAATTAACCTGTCACTAGATGACGTCATATGTCAATTTGCATATTCATTACATCAGTGCGTCACATTATCTTGCTTCTCTGTGGTCACATAATGTTATTCAATGCACCCTAATTCTCTATATAACCGTTTTCACTGACAGATTTAATGGTTTATGAATGAATATGAAATAGTGACTGAAATGCAGGCCATTATAAGGCCTACTGAACTAGCTCTACCTTACAAGATGTTATTCTAGATTAAAATGCTTATTTATAATCGTTTGTAATTATATTTATAATTCATAATAATGAAACCAAGTACACATAAGATATAGGCAATGGCTATGCAGTGATATTGGCTATGTTTGCATGTAAAATAGAGTTAGAGGCAACAAAATATCTATTTTAACTGATAGCCCTGCTCCTCTCATACGCTCGCTGAACAGAACAGACGCAGAGAGAGGTGTGTGCGTGCCGGGAAAACGAGAACTTGCGCTCGCGCAGCACTACCACAAACTCACTGAAGTTTGTCCAAGAAGTCTCTAGATTTATCGCTAGTCGCTTTTAGGGAAAAATGTCGGCAAGGGGGGTCTGAAAAGTCGCTAAGTTGGCAACACTGATCTGTAGCGACAACAACAGGCCACAAAGAATGATGGCCACGCCTGGGCTGATGGGAATTGTAGTTCCTGCTAACTCCCGTTCGCTCCATTTCCCTGGACAAACTTTCTTCAGAAGACCTAGCGTTTTATCGAGTCATGCGACCACGAAGTATCAGAAAAATTGTTATTGCGTTACGACGGTATTTACAATACCGTTACATCCCTACTATTAAATATATAATAACTTTTATTATATGAATACACATTTATGCATGTAAAAACAAATATTTGTAAAATATATACTGTATAGACACATAATAAATATATACAGTACACACATTTACTGTATATTATATATGGATTGTGATCAATCGTTTGACAACTGATTAAATTATTAGGGCTGAGAGGGGTACAATAAACCTTTTGCAATCCATTCGATAGATACGCAACCACTTGATCGCACTGAAAACAAAACTGGACAGTTTTGCGCATGTGCACTGATGAAGTATTAGCATATTCCGCATGTTGCACATAACAAGCTAATGATGCTGTTGCTAAATATAATAAATGAGCGTAGTGTTGATGTAAAATTCATCTGTGAAGCAGTGCAGGACAATGTGCTACAAGTGCATGCTTCAAACTCTCATCAGTATAGTTTTTACTTCTAGATCAAGCATGATAAGCATCATTGAACTAAGCATCATGCGACTCGAAGTAGATAAATATCAAGTCGGCTTTAATAAAAAAAAAAAAACTACTAAACTAAACTAAAAACTTGACTAATGTGTTCTCTCCATTACATCTCTCCCTGTCTTCTTCTAGAGTTGTGTATCTGCCCAACATTGTTTTCACCGTTACATCTCTCAGTCTTCCTCTCCAGAGGTTTTTGGTTGCAGAGTCTTATTTTAGAAGCTTCTCATTAGCCACCTCTACTCCCCTGTGAGGACAGTGAGACACGGGAGACGTGTGAATGACGCCTCCTGATTAGAGCTCTCTGAGTGAGTGCAAACACCACTTTTAGGAGAGGGCGAGGATTACAGAAAGAAATCATTCGGGTACGTGTATGCGCATGTGAATAGTATATTAAATTAACACAAAAAAATGCAGTACTGCTCCCTTTAATGTCCTCTCACGCTGGCTCTAGGTCAGGGTTCCACAAATCTTAGGTCCGATGCACTGCAGAGTTGGGTCTAACCCTAATCAAACACACCTGAGCATGCGAATCAGTGTTTTAAAGATCATTAGAAAACACAGGTAGGTGAGTTTTATCAGGGTTGGAGCTAAACTCTGCAGTGCATCGGACCTCCAGGGTAAGATTTGAGGAACCCTGCTCTAGGTCATCGGGCCATTATTACCATCGATCTCTCACAGTCGTCCGGAGACTAACTGACCTTTCTATGTTGACAGGGCGATCAAACTTGAACAGGACGTAGTCTCCAGCCATTGGAGTAATGGCCCAGAAGAAGTCTTCGCCCATGTAGGTCTTCTCAAGTGTATGACCTTGATACACTTTAAGAGAGGTGGACACCTCTGCTGGTGGGTTCACATGAATTTTATGCAGCAGAGGTTTCAGGAAATCTTTATCCTAACATGGCAGAAAGTAAAGTTAACAACTGATGGCCAGACTGATTTATAACTTAATAGTAAAAACAGCAGCAAAACTGGTTAAAAGGTCAGTTATACATATATAAAAAAAAGACGAAAACAGGCAAAAACAAGATATAATAAGATAAAAGGAAGCCATAGAAAGTTTGTATGGAAGAGAATCAGAAACAATAATAATATCCTCAGCTCAGAAGATTTTGGTTTTGGTCAACAATCACTAAATCTAGATTTGTAGCGTAAACAATAATGACTCCTGAATAACAAATGAAGGACTTGCTTGTCAAACATCTTTTACTGTATGCTTAAACAAGGGTTTTAAGCTTTGCTGGTTAGGTCACCTAAGATGATTGTTTATAAGAAGGGTAAACAGCACTCATGACCAGTGTTGGGGGAAGCATTACAATATTGCGTTACTCCCTAAATAAGTAACTAATAACAGTACGTTAGTAGTGCATTATGTTACTTTTGCATTACTTTTTAAATATGGGCAGGGCTGTTTTTAATATAAGAGTGTTTGTTTTTAATATAAGAAGTTCTATTTATAGCAAATGTAAAAGCACACCAAAAAGTGGCACCCGGATAAACCTCAGGCTGAAGAAAAAGTAAGTTCTCATCTGTAAAGTAGAATACAGGAGAAAGTTCAATACTCTTCAGCAATCAAACAAATAATGAAGCACAACAGTTTGTTTTTGAAGTCATTTTTACTTGTGAGTATGGATGAACTGGATCATCAGAGGTCAGCAGCAAAGTCATTGATTAATAAAATGGGATTAGATACATTTGTGTGATTTTATTATGGTTTGCATCATATTCAAATCATTTTGATGAATACAAAAACTGTTTTGTAAGAGTCAGGAGACTTGTCAGTCAATAAATACAAAAATAAAGTAACTGACTTTAACCTTTTACAGATGAGAACTTACTTTTTCTTCAGCCTGAGGTTTATTCCTGACACGTTTTGGTGTGCTTTTACATTTGCTATAAACAGAACTTCTTATATTAAAAAGTAACTCATTTATATTACTCTAAAATTAAAAAGTTATGTGTTACTTTACTAGTTACCTGGAAAAATTAATATTATTACGTAACTTGCATTTCTTGCACTTCTCCCCCAACACTGAGCATGACATAAAAGTTACCGTGAGTTTCTGGATCTTCCCAGCAAGGGAGGAGTGCAGGCCTACGTGCTGAAACAAAGAGGGCCTAAAACGAACACGCAGACTCGACTTCTGTCTCTCACAGTGTTTCTAGAGAGAAAAAAAATAAATAAATAAAGTGAGGAAGCAAAATATATTAGACTGTGAGATATGGTGTAATACAAACAGAGTTAAAAATAGATAAATATATACATAACATGTCTGTCTGCAGAGAGAAAGTAAGAAAGAAAGGAAAAAATAAGTTCACACTCTGCTAGGTGTGAAAATCTCTCATTGGCTGATACACCACAGTGAAGGGGAGTTCAAGGCCACAGAATGA
Source organism: Enteromius afrohamiltoni (assembly GCA_034779775.1). Lineage (NCBI taxonomy): Eukaryota > Metazoa > Chordata > Actinopteri > Cypriniformes > Cyprinidae > Enteromius > Enteromius afrohamiltoni. Next base: position 5,853,344 of record JAUYWG010000042.1, read on the forward strand.
CACACAAAAACATACACGCATGCATACTTGCAGCAAGTAAGTATTTACTTACAGCATCTTTCTCTGGGTTGCATACTTTGACCCAGAGAATGTGATCCAGCAGCCAATCAATGGGCTTCTCCTTATAAAACATGAAGATAAACTCCACAATCAGATTTAGATCTGGGGCTTGGAACATTTTACCTGAAAGAGGAAAAAAAAGCATAAATTAAAACCACTACCGCTCAAAAGTTTAGGGTTGTAAAGATGTTTAAACATTAACCAAGGCTAGAATGTTTGGTTAAAAATCGTGAAATATGATCGCAAATTGAAAGTTATTTTATAATTCATTCCCGTGATGGCAAAGCTGAATTTGCAGCAGCCATTACTCCAGTGCCAGTGCCTTGCTGAATACAATTACACAGCCTACAGTATATACTATAACAAAGAAGCCTTAAAGGCATAGATCACCCAAAAATATAAATTCTATAATTACGCACTCTTCAATTTCAAACCTGTAAGACCTGAGATATTTTTTGAAGATGAAGATATTTTTGATGAAATATGAGAACTGACCCTGCATAGAGAGCAACACAACTACCCCAATTGAGGCACAGAAACATAGTAAGGATCAAGGTTCCCCTTTGAACGTGCATCAAAGACTGACATATAGCTGAATAAAGTTATTTTTGTTTTCTTTAGCAGAAAAGGATTATAGTAGCTTCATAACATTACAGTTGAACCACTGATGTCACACAGAATATTTTAACAGTGTCTTTACAACATTTTGACATCTGCCCTGCATGTGTTGCGTTGCCGTTTCTGCAGGGTCAGAAAGCTCTCGGATATCATCTAAAAATATCTTAATTTGTGTTCCGAAGATGAAGGTCTTATGGCTTTGTAACTAGATGAGGGTGAGTAACACAATTCTCATTTCTGGATGAACTATCCTTTTAAAGAGATTTTCACTGAAATTAAAATTCTGTCATCATTTACTTTAAAGTGATACAAAATGAGAAATATTTATGAAGCTCAAATTATATAAATTAATTTTATGGTGCTTTTTAGGGGGGTTATTGCTCTTAGATACTGTGACTAAAAAAAAGAATGAGGACATTCTTCAAAATCTCTCATTTAGTGTTTGATGAAGCACAAACGTCACACAGGTTTGGAGCGACAGGAAGATGAGTAAATAACAATAGTTCAAGTAATCTAAGTGAAATTTGAATAGCTGGACAAGTATAAATATATATATATATATATATATATATATAAAAAATATCTAGAAGTCACACCAATGAAGCCCAGCTGTGAAAACTCAAGGATCATCCAGTCCTCAGAGGCCAGTTGTAGGGCAAAGTTTTTCATGGTGGCAAAATAGTTGGGCTTGGCAACGATGTCGTCCTCTAACTGTTAAAACGACAGGAAACAGAGATGAATCATGCAGAACAGCTCATAAACCAGATATACTTCCACGCATACTGCACCCACTAAAAATACCACATCTAACAATCAATCTGAAGGAAGAAAACAAAAAATAAAAATAACCCACTTCACACATACACACAGACAAACACTAAAGCAAAGCTAATGCATGTTGTCCTAACACTCTTGAGTAACTTGAGTTCCAAAAAAACATGAAAGTAATACCTTTCCTCTCTCCTAAGAGAGCACAGCGTGTATTGAGAGCACAGAGACATGGAGACACTAGAGAGATTCATTGGCACGGCAAATAAAAAAAATGAAAGCAAAAAAAAAAAAAGATATGAATGAAACATTCAGTACAGTGCAACACACAGACAGAGAGGCACGTGAGAATGAGAGAGACATGATAGTGGAGTGACATAAACATTAACACAGGATTCTTATGAAACATGGAAACATTACAGATACTCACTACACACAACATACACATTGTTCAAAAGTTTGGATGCAGTTTTTTGATCAAAACACAGTAAAATCAATAATACTGGAAAATAATATTTTTGTAATTTTAAAAGACTGTTTTCTATTGCAACATATTTATAAAGTGTAATTTATTCTGTTCAGCCGCCATTGCTCCATTGTCTTCAATGTCAAAAACATTTTACTTTTATTAAACATTATGAAGGATGTCAGGATTCTTAAAAAAAAAGAAATGAAAGCAAATAAAAACAACAACAACAAAAAAAGCAAATGTCAAGAACAACTGAAAACAGTAGGAAGAACATCCGCCTCTCTAAAACGACTAGTTTGTTCAATTGATGATATTATCAATGCATATTACTAATCAAAAAATGAAGTTTTAATATGTTTACAGTACGAAACTGAGTAAATACCCTCATGGAGCATGATCTTTACTTTCCTAAAGATTTTTGGCAAAAAAAAAAAAAAAAAAAAAAAAAATCAATAATTAATGCCCCCTACAGTGTATTTTTGGCTATTGCTACAAATATACCCCAGCAGATTTGCTGAAAGGTGGACATTGGTAAGTGAGCACTAAACATAACATTACAGCTGATATTTTGCACACGGCAAAAATAACGTGTTGGCAAAAGCTTCTGCTTGATATTTTTCATCATGTTATGCTTTTCATGTTTGTTTGTCCAGCAGAGAGAGAAACAAATAAGAGGTGTCAAGTTAAACAGCTGCTCTAACTGTGGCAAATTCTTTGCCGTTATCATATTCCCAGCTGTAAAATCATTATCACTTCATAAAAACAGAAATCCCAAAACCACTAAGCCACGTTCCCATGACAACCGCTACAGTGCCAAAGTGTGTCTTCAGGGTTTATCCAGACACACAAGTAACCACAGCAACCCCTGAGCGCAGAGCTTTTGGGCTACTTTCTCTTTCTGCTTCCAGTGGGGATCTGTCACACTAACTAGAAACCTACACTGAAATATACACAAAGCTGAGAATTATTTATATACTTATTGTATATATATATATATATATATATATATATATATTTTTTTTTTTTTTTTTTTTTTTTATTT
>JAUYWG010000042.1:5856520-5913865 GCA_034779775.1 Enteromius afrohamiltoni
ATTTTTAACATCATTAGCATACATTATATATATATATATATATATATATATTTTTTTTTTTTTTTTTTTTTTTTTAAATAAGTATATAAATAATTAAATGTATAAAACAATTTGGTAGCACTTTACTTAAAGCCTTTATGTATTGCACAGGGTTATTACAGGGTATAACGCATTCAGTTTAATATTCATATTGTGCACATTAGTACATTATATCTTGCTGTTAATATCCAAAATGTCAACTGCATAGTGTGTTATAACACTGTAAAAGTTTAGGGCAACCAGCTTCAGCACAATTTTTTCCAATTTTCTCAACTTCTTGTTTTCAGTTTTACAACAAAAAGCTGAGTAAACTTAAAAATCTCCAACAAACTTTTTTTTATTGTTGCAAAAATCTGCTGAAGCTGGTTGCCTTAAAGTTTTCTCCAATAGTCATCAGTCTTAAATGCCACAATGAATATAAGCATTATAAATTAAAGTATAAAAATTCCGAATCATTTAAGATTTGCTTTTTAAATTAAGAAATTATTACATTTGAAGAAAATGTAAAAATTTGGAGAACGTAAGATAATGGCAAAGATAAACAAGGGAGCAAACATATACAATTAAATATTCAATAGAGGCCAATATATCTCCTGTATGAATTGGTATTGAACAAATTATATAAAAACCTATATAAACCAATACCCAGTCAAGCACCAATTTATTGTGCATCTTAATTTTGTATGTTGTAATTTACAGCAATAGACTGTATTGAATTCCTGTCAATAGACATTAGGTTGAAATACGTTTAGATTACCATACAGGTGATATAACAGCTTCAGTTCATTTATTTAGCAATATTTAGTTTATTATGCAGAAACAGCTTTGAGAAAGCGTAAGTCAATTTACGTGTATACACTATTATGCTTTCAAAATATTGCTTTGTTTCTATTTGTATCCTGACAATCCTGACACTGACTCAACCAGATGTGTGAGTTTACCCACCAATAACATACAGGGGAGTGTTCTGGGAACCTGTTTGAAAAGTAACTCAATTTTTATTTTGTCGAGTGACGCTAGTGGTGCAGACATTACATGGTAACCCTTTAAACCTGCTCATTTGATTACCTGGACATAATAGACCCCTTTGTTCACAGCATACATCATTAGAAAGGAATAGTCCAAGTTCTGCTTGGTCCTCCATCTGTAAAGAAACAAGAAGGAGAAGTTCAGTAGTCTAAAAGCAGAGGTTTATTGTGCAAGTTAACCAGTTGATGAGTCAGCTAACTGACCAGCAGCGTATGACAATGACTGGCTATAGAAATCAGAAACACACACACACATTCGTAAAGCTAAATAAGGGTTGGGTGAGTCTATTTGAAACGCATCACTCACACCTACTCAATATAAGCCGTGTCATTCATTTGTCCTAAAGGGATCGGAAAAGAGATATATAAATATTCAAAAAAGGACATCAAAGTGGCTCATTTCTTTTGATCAAACTGACTTTGTAAAGTGGACAAGAGTAGAGTTTGTGGAACAGAATATGAACTCAGATGCTCAACACACACACACACACACACACGCGCACAGTCATGTCAGATGGCATACTTGGGAACACCTTTAAAGCATCTTGGTAAAATCAACACTAAAGCATAAAAACCAAATTAGAGTAAAAGTATAGTTACATTTTATTTTGTCAAGTAGCTAATAACTAAATTAAGAACCACAACATACAGAGTGATTTAAATAATTGTACGAATGATGCTGATTCTTGCTAAAAAAAGGCAAACAAGCGAAAACATCTTTCTTCAGCACCTTTAGTATCGAGTACAGGCTTGATTCAGTATCCAAAGTGCACTCAGCAAGTCATTTTTAATGTATGTCACCAAGGCTTCACTTATCTGATCAAGAAAAATATAATAAAAATATGAATATTGTGAAATATTTTTACCATTTCAAAATTGCGATATATCTTAGTTTGCCATTTAAAATTTATTTTTATAAAGGTAAAAGCAAAATTTTCAGCATTTCTTATTAATGTTCACAGCAGATCAAAAGACAGTATATATATTGTAGCATGTAAAAATATTTAGTAAAATGTGTTTACTGTCACTTTTTAAAGAATAAAAATAATAACTGTACGTTGAAAATATAGTTTACTTACTACTCTTCATTTTTTACTAATTAGTTGCTTTTCAGTTAAATAAACTCATAAAAACGGTTTATTTTGAAAAACTTGTTTACAGAATTTAGAAAAAGGCTACATGACCCTGAATGAACACAAATTTAAATGTTTAAATCTTAATAAACAAAGGAGTGTGTTGAATGGCATATCTATAAATATATCTGGTATTTAAACTGGTATTGAGAATAATAATATTCGGCATTGACACAGACTATTTTTCAGTCGTGACAACCGTAGGACAGACAGAATCAGTTATGAAAGAGAGAGCATGAGACCAAAAGACAGAAGAGGCAGTGAAAGAAGAGATGCCCAGAGTGATAGAGATTAAACTGAGCCAGCTGTGGATGAAAGATTCAGGGAGAGCAGGAGATGGGAAGAGGGGTCCTTTTAGGACAGAGAGAGAGAGAGGAGGAAGGAAGCAATGAAGGAATGAGCTGATGTCTTTAACCTTGAGCTTACTGGCTTCCTGTCTCAAAATAAATCTGCCACGCCTCTCGCTCTGTCTTTCTCTCCAGAAAATCTCACTGACATCTCTCCCTCTCTAATCACATTTGTGACAGTAAATCAGCTCTGACTCAGGCACTGAAATATGAGATCCGGGCTAATCAAAACTTTATTTCAGCCTCACCACAGAAATCTCTATGGGCACATAAATACTGTCACACGCACTCGCCGAAGAAACAGCCAGAGCAACCATATGACAGACCGCATTCAATACACCTACACACAGCACCTGTCAAACGCTCCAATACACTCCACGCAAAATAAATACTTTGATTTAATTTTGTAGACAAATAAAAACACAGCTATCCAGTTATCAATTAAGATATGAAGAGTTAATTAAAAAAAAAAAAACTGATCGCCAAGCAGTATTCAATCCCTCCTTGTTTTTTTCAATGAAGATGTTAAGTTCATTTTAGTGAATCAGAGAGATGCATTCAGGTCAGGTGAAAAGGCTTCTTTCATTCTGAAAAGACACTCTTGCTGAGAGGAGTTTTGTCAAAGCTGACTAAAAGTGATTGAGCAACATAATCTACAGTAATCTAAATTTTACGTCATGTATTATAATTTTTTTTCCGTCTTGTTTTCTTGTGATCACGTCTTATTTTTCTCAAGATCTCGACATAACAAAAGTTCTTTTCTCGTGATCACGTCTTAATTTTCTCGTTATCGCGACATAACAAGAGTTGTTTTCTCATTATTTCGACCTAATTTTATTTGCGTGTCCGGCATAAGAACACCAGGCAGCATTATCTGCATTATCTGTATTATACGCTGCTGAAATGATAGAAATATACTATTTAAAACATATTTTTGTTGCCTTGTTATGTCTATAGGCAGTCTAAAATGTCTACTTCAATAAAACAATCAAAAACAAATGAGTGTTTATTTAATACGTATAAATCCAACAAGAGGTAGTGTACAGTCTTCCCCATCTGAGCTCATTATGCTCACACCCATGCAGGCCAACCCGCAGCGCAACCTATTCCTAAAGCCTGGAATTCAACCCAGAAGAACAATGCCATGCACAGCTTAAATCAACTAAATATATAATTTAATAATAAATAATATGCCATTTAAATATAATCAGACTAAAGTATCAAGGCCGCCAAGGCATGTGAAATAAATATGAAAGCAATAAGCTGTTTTACGTTGCTCAAACAAAACGAAATAATAATGATAGGCTAAATTATTATTATTATTATTATTATTATTATTAAATCTATTGATTTCTTTCTGTTTGCATTTCAATTTGCTGTTAAATCAAACTTTATTCCTTCAAATGAGTTTTTAGTTGAGACCAGAAAAAAACAATTTATCGTTATAACAAAAAAAAAATTTTGTTATGTCGAGATCACGAGAAAAATAAGACGTGATCACGAGAAAACAACTCTTGTTATGTCGAGATCACGAGAAAACAACTCTTGTTGTGTCGAGATCACGAGAAAAATAAAACGTGCTCACGAGAAAACAACTTTTGTTATGTCGAGATCACAAGAAAAATAAGATGTGATTACGAGAAAACAAGATGGGAAAAAAATTATAATACATGACCGCTTAGAACTTTAAACAAGAGATTAAAACAAGTAAATGAGTGCTTTTAACTTTGGAACATAAAACGTGGAGTCAAACTTTTAATATATTAAAAAAACAATTTCAATTATCTTTAGTTTTGTAAATTACATGTATTTGTTTCTCTTCATACTTTACATAAAGTATGGTTAAAATGGTTACAATATTCAGGGACTACACAATATAAATGGGCCATTTATATGGATACACCTTAATAAAATGGGAATGGTGGGTGATATTAACTTCCTGTTTGTTTTCAAGATGGGTGGTGACCATAGTGGCCATTTTCAAGTCAGACATTTGGGATCCAACTTTTGTTTTGTCAATAGGAAGAAGGTCATGTGACACATCAAACTTGATGGGAATTTCACAAGAAAAACAATGGTGTGCTTGGTTTTAACTTTATTCTTTCATGAGTTATTTACAAGTGTCTGACCACTTATAAAACGTGTTCAAAATCACCAACCATTCCCATTTTATTAAGGTGTATCCATATAAATAGCCCACCCTGTAGATGTGTAAACTTTGAGTGGTAGGGTATATGCTAATTGTCCTTTGACATAATCAACTACTGCATACTCTTATGCTATTTTGCATATGTAGTATTGTCTCAAATAAAAGTACGGTTACAGCATGCAACAAGGCAACTGTTTTATTATATACCCAGAAGTATGCTATTTACTTATGATTTAACACTATGTCAACAACTTTTATTTTAACTGTAATTAATCGAAATTAATAATTTGACAGCACTGATATAGATAAAAAAATAAGTACAAATATACAAAAATTAATATACATGTAATTTCCTACACAGTCTACTATCGTTCTATAGAAGTATGTGGCTCCTGTAGAGCATAATGTTTCCTGAATACTTACTTCACCCTCTCCTTCGAGTCACCAAACGTCTCTTTCAAGTTGCTGAAGTCTGGGTAGTAGCTAGCAGGGGGAGATATGACCTCCAGTAACCCAGAATTCAGCTCTGTATAGAACCTGATGGACAATGACAGTCAAGAACAACTCTTAACAAGGCATCTGAACCATTACGTAAACAAAGTTGAGTGTGTCAAAAGAAAAGGCAACTTACTCTTTTTCAAGGCCTGCAACCACACTGTTTACATAATCTATGTCCGTCTGTAAGGAAGCAAACAAAGCACTGGTTAGCACACACACACACACGCATACAGGCTCGGCACAAATACAGGTAAAGTAACTAAAAGTAAATACACCAGCAGCACCTGACAGCCTGGAAAAATATGGGAATTGGAGTGACTCTGCATGCTCTGGGCTGTTTGTTATCTCTGTGAGAAGGACGAATTGTCTTTTCTCACTGATTTACTTCACCCTACACCATCTGTGGGTGCAAGTTAATAGCACAGCCATATCACACTGCAGCCCAAGTCTGGTCACCCACAGAAGCTATGCAGGGCTGAACCTGGTCAGTACCTGGATGGGAGACCTCTTGAGAAAACTAGATTGCTGTTGGTAGAGGTGTTAGAGAAACCAGTAGGGGGTGCTCACCTTGTGGTTTGTGTGGGTGTATAACAATACACAATAAAGAGCTATATAAATGCTTCTTTCTTTAATTCATTCAAGTACTGCAAAACTGCAGTGAGTGATGGGGGGATATCCTCTCTCTGTCAGACACATGTGCTGGGGTAACAAAGTCTCATTAGAGAGTCTTTACTGGGTGTTCTCATTTTACTAAAGCACTCAAACTAATTACTGCGCTACCATTGTTACAGAAAACATCAAAAATAGGCGATGACTCAGGAAACATCAGAAACTAGATGTAACCACAGACACTGAGGCAGGTCCAAAAATACTGGACTACAGACCAGAAGAGTATTTAAGCCAAGCCAAGTTGATGTATAGCAAACACTGCATTGTTAGGTGTTAGCTGCACCGAAACTTTTTTTGCTGTTAACACACAATTCTTTTGCGATTTGTCAATAGATCTAACAGAACAAAACAGTAGCAACAAAAACCTTTTTAACAATATCTATTGGGGCACTATCACCCTTTCAATCCATTTCAGAACAAATTCAATCATACAAAATTGTGAGATCCTGCATGTCTGTTCCTCTTGCTCTAACCTTCAGACGGAAGTATAAAAGCATTGAGACCCCTGTTCTCCACATAAACCACCCACACCCCTCAACGGGTGGTAACAAGACAGCAAACAACAAACCCCACTGACCTAATTCAACATTTAAACTTCCTTTTAATGTTTGAGCATGAAAAAAAACACAAAGGCACAAAGTCCAGTACAAAGAAAGTTAAATATACCCTGTCCAGGCTTTTCTTTATGGGAACATCACAATATCCCATATTTAAATCACAGAATATAAAAAAAAAAAGGTTTTCTATTATCTATCACAGCCTACCTATGACTATGGCGTTTAAATAGTTTCAAATCGAGCGCACATGAAAATAATTCTCGTGAGGGAGCATTTCTGCACAGTAAGTGCACAGAAAACTGTGCGCATGCAAAAATGCATAGCGCTGAAACCCTATTTTAATTGTTAGGATATTTTATTATTAGAGGTTTGTGCATGAAGTGCTGAAACCCTATTGTAAATGTAAAGATGTTTATTATTATTATTATTATTCTGCCCTAAAACTAATCGTGCAGACCAAACAGTAAGGCCTAGAGAACTGAAACTCGGTGAAAAGATAGACCCCAATTTGGTAAGAACCTATCGAAGTCTCAGCCCAATCGGCCTAACGGGGGTGCTATGCTCACACCCATGTGAAAAAACCAAAAATTTGCATCGTTGCGATCCTTGGGACAGAATGAACGGAACAAGAATAGACAGATTTTCTCTAGGATGCACCGCTTTCCTGCAAAATTAAGCTTTATCCAAAACCTACTTTTGAGATTGGAACCAAACCACTTTAGAAATATTCTATAGACATTGAAATAAAGATAAAACCTGAACAAAAACACACAACTTTATGAAACGTGGTTAAACCATGAGACAGATGAGTCTTAGGGTGTACTCACACTAGGCATGGTTGACGTGAACCAGGCCAGAGTAGGATTGTCCCCCCCCAACCCCTCTGGCCTGCACTCACATATGGTTTCAGCATTCGTGCCGGAGCACGCTTACGTCATTATGTGGCAGCGGTTTCAGGATAAACGGGAAGAGCGGCACTCTCACTGAACGCGATTGAGTCCATCGCTCCGTTTATTTTTTGGATAGTGATTTTTAGTGGTCCAAAGCCCTCTTACAGCTTATTGTTAAACAAACATTGCACCTCTGCCGTAGACCGAAACGACCCTTTCTCCGCTATGTTTGTTTTGGGGTGTCACAAAAACATGACGTTGCGGCCCTGTTCTGTTCTCCAGTACGGTTAGCGCTCACACTACATGCGAACCTCGCCCAAGTCCAACTGAACTGTGCTCTGGCACGCCTCTTCCAAGCGGGCCAGGGACGGCTAAACGTACCGCGCCCAGGCACGGTTCGGAGCACTCACACTAGTCAAACTAACCTTGCTTTGGTGGTCAAACTGCCTAGTGTGAGTACACCCTTAGCAAGCATGCAACGTTTCAAAGAGCTGACAGTATAGGTAGCACTATAAGGCCTCGAAAACACAATATTTCCAGAGTAAATGGCCTTAAATCCCTCATATATTCACTTATAGACAATATCTTCATATAATATAACAGATCTAATCGTTCTGAACAACTTCTCTGGGATAAATGATGTCAAACAGTTTTGACAAAAAACACTATAACAGTGTTGTTCATGTTTGCTGATGGAGACATAATAAAATCTATTCTAACATTAAAAATCCCATTTAATAAAAACTTTACCATTTTGTTCATACACTTACAACATACAAATTTTCCAGATAATCATTACAGTGAAACCTGAAAATGACACATAAACTCTTTAAAAAAAAGAGAAGGCTTGCATTTATTCGCTAACAGCTTACATTTACAGACATAAAATAATTTTTTTTTTGTGTGCCGTTGACATTTGAGAGATCTTAGAACCTTTTTGAGAAGCACCTGTTTAGTCAGTGTTAGTGTGGCACAGTTATTTCCATCACAACAAGTTCTTACGACAAGTCTTGACAAACAGGAAGACAGAGCCAGCCACAATCCTCACACACAAACACACTCTCATACCATTGAAAAAAACTTGCTCACCTCTCCCACGAACACTATGATGACGCAGTCGAGCTTCTCCTCCGCCGAGAGTTTATCGATGAGTGAATGAAGCGTCTCTGACAGGTATGACTTTACTTTCCGCTTCACTGTGGGGATGCCCATCACCATGGAAACTGTGTAGAAAATAGAACAAAACTTCAATTTGAGCCTGATAAACTCAATTTTCCAGCACATCATAAAGTCATCCTCTGACAGATGACAAACTATTCTAAATAACGTGGAATAGGTTTGTTTAAAGACGAATATGTGACATGGAGGTAGACTGAGGTTCTGCGGCTGTATTATTGTGGCTTGATATCTAAAATCTGAAATGAGAAAGAGAAAGGGCATCCAGAGCAATGTCCAGACATGAGAGACAAACACAAGGAAGTGCCCAGAGCAAACACATTACTCTGCTCTATTGTAATGAATCTCTGAGCATCATAGAAGCAATGAAATTATATCAGACTCTGACTCCTGATATAATCAAAACATAATGAGTAAACAAGATACTTAACAAGGGACTAATAGCATAAAAATGTTGGATTGATAAGCATTACATGACTAGCAAAAATAAATAAATAAATAACATTTGTATAGAGTCAAAAAAAAAAAAAAAAAAATCATTCTCTTCTACAAAAAAAATCTGAACATTATTTAAATAGTAAACCTGAATCTTAGTATCCAAGTTAAGATAGATAAATCATATTGGTGACATGTATGCTTACTTAAAAACTCAAGCATGCAGACTACAATAGACAGGAGCACATTTCATTCAGGTTCTTAGTCTGAACTGCTCTGTGCGTGTGTGTGTGTGTGTGTGTGTGTGTGTGTGCATGCTGATTTGAGTCATCAGAAACACAAAGACAATAGTAAACTATGTCCCCGTTTTACACTGCTTGCCACTGCAAGACAGAAAGTGTTTTAAAAGGTAAAACCACGTGAGAAAGGAATGAAGTAGGTTAGACAGAGGGAGACATAGAGAGAGTTCATCAGACAGAGAGCTAAAAGCACCTATGAGAAAGAAAAAAAATAAAAGTGGAACATTACAAAAAGAAGCATGTTTTCAAGTTAATGTGCATTCAACACAAGTCATCCTCTCCTACGCCACCTCTTCTCTTTCACAAAAGTAGTGTTTGGCCTTCAGGCGCTCAGTTACATAAAGAGCCGCTGAGCTGCATCATTCTCCCAGAATGCTCTTTCTTCACTCCACAGCAGCAGTATGTGAAGTCTGCATGCTTCTCTTTGAGACAGCCACTCAACGTGCCTTGAGATTAAACTACGGCAGATTAATACACAGATGGTCTCTAGGGATGTTACAGTGCCTTACTGAGTGAGGACAAGCGGTGTGTTTGAGACAGTAGGGGGTTTCACTGAAATCCTATTTAGTTGAATTTCTCTAAAACAATCCTTTCAAACTTCTCAAAACTCTCTTTTTTATAGTGTATATCAAGGGTTTTCAGCCTTTGCGGCTTTAGGTACACCCATAAAGACTAGAGCTAGATGTACTTTAAATGAATGAACAGCATTAAACTACATGATATATTGCATATTGCTCAATAATTGAACGTGTTTTAGTTTTTATTTAAAATGTAAATTTTTTTAGCAAAGGGACCAATTTTCACTATTAACTAGTTGCTTATTAGCATGGCTGTTATTTATACAACTTTATTAGTGCTTAAAGCGAGTTCTACATGAGGGGGGCGTAGTTAATGATGTCATGCTCATGCCCAAGCTGTCAAACTGACATCAGTGAATGACTGTCATTTTAGAGGGGAGGAGCATTTTCAGATTTGAATTGAAGATTACAAAGGCAATTTATTATTATAATTTTTTTGTGTGGATTGCAAGTCGGATTAATTGTCACGAGGACCTAAACGCTTATGAGAAAAATTTGCCTGCCAATACTGCAACATGCAGAAAAAAAAGTCTCAAAATCTGATCATTTTATAATGAGACCATGTCATTTGTAAAAAAAAGTCACGAGGTGTGACTCTCCAAAATCTTTGGAGCATTTCACAACTTACATTTTACATGATGGTTACACCACATGGCGTTCCGCGCCATTACATTTAAACGTGATTGATTAAAAAACTAAATTATTATTTAATTTGTATTTGTTCATACAACTATGAATATTTTATCTTCACCATGGACTATTAACAAACAGCTGTTTGCAAAACCAAGTCAAAAATCGATCAAAGGGTGCTGAGCGTGAGATATGGTGCACCTTTTCCAGAATCTGGGCAGAAGAAGATGTCCCCATTTACAGCTCTAAAAATAGCCCTCTCAGCCACAATCTTATTGAAAAGAGAGGGACCCAAGGCACGGCACGAGTCTGAGCCGGCCGCAGTCTTGCCCACAGACAGTTTGGAAACAGGAGGCTGAGATTACTGTAGCCAGCAGAAGTCCGTCCGTGGGCTTGGAGGAGGTGGGTGTAGAGCATGTGTGGGTTTCAGCTTTCCAAAAACAACGACTTCTCTCGGTTTTTCCCATATGCTCAGAAAAACAACCTCCTCATGTGACAGGGGTCAGTCACACAAGGTTTTTTTTGACATTCTCTAACGTCATTGTTGTCATTCACTGCAGTCTGTCCCAGCATAGGATGTCGCTTGTAATAAAGCCACCTAGCCTTAACTCATCTGTCGTTAACCCACATACTGCCTGATACAGTATAGTGCGATACAATGTGTCATACAAACAAGAACAAAATAGAGCACACCACAAAAGAGCACGACAGCTCCAGGCTTAGGGTGTCGATTAGCCAGATCAGTGGATTGGTCACTACGCCAAAGAAAAAAAAAAAAGCCCAGCCAATCAACTGCCACAGACATTGAGGGGGACACTTTGCACATGCACAATAATAATCAAGAGATTCTTAAACTTCTACATTTTGTCTACCGATCTTAAATATACAATCACAAACACTATATTTACTTCTGGTCAGCTAATGGATATTTTAAATACAGCAAATTTAATTTTTTTTAATTTCAGTCTCATTTCCTTTACACAAATTATCCAAAATATTTCCCAGTATTCAATGCAATGATTTTAACCGGTACGGTGTGAATCAAAAAATGTGCTTCACATCATTGCACATCTGCACTGGTTGTGAAAGCAAGGGGAAGAGAAGCATCAATGCAAAATGCAACTAACCACATATTGATGCACAGATTGGACAAAAAAAAAAAAAAAAAAAAAAAAAGAGAAAAGGGAAGAGAAAATTAATCTATATATATATATATATATATATATATATGTGTTCATGTATTAACCTGGTAAAACATTTACTGCTGTCGGTTCTCTCTGAGCAGTTCAAATTAAATACTTATGTTTCAAAAACTCAAAATTCATAATTACCAGTAGGGCTGCAGGAAGCAGGAGGAGAAAAAAGCTATGCAAACTGCAACTAACCACATATTCATGCACAGTTAAGAAAGAAAAACCAATAAGCTCAACAACTCAAAGAGAGGAAAAAATACATTTATAATGTTTAATAATGTTCAAAATGTAAAAACAGTAAGAAATGAGAGTGCAAGGTTAAATACCTCATACCAGCCTATATGACAGCTAATATGAATGATTGATTCCATTTCATGTATCCTTCATTTTATGTCAAATTTTACAAATATTGTTCTTATTTTATATGATAAACAATTATGATCTGCTAGGATATAAGATAAGACAACCAAGTATTACATTATAATAGTATCATAACTAGTGGTCGACTGATATGGGTTTTTTGGAGGCCGTTGCCGTTATCTTGGAAAGCACAGTGACTTATCACCGCTGTTAGACTGATATAACTTTATTCGTTTTAATTAACATTTAAAAAGTTTGACAATCTGAAAATGGATTAAAATATAAATGTGTAAAATGAACATTTCAACTTTAAGAATTTTTCACAAATAAATAAATATTTAATACATATTAAATAAAATAATCATTTCAAAAGAAGTAAATATTGTATGGTATTCTAGGTAGTTTGTGTGCTTTGGGAATTATATATTTTTAAATAAAGCCTTTGTTTAACTGTTCTAATTCATTATTAGATTGACTTCTTATCGTATTAGACAGACTGAATGACGGCGGCAAACAAGAGGCAGAATGTGAACACTGTGTGCTCAGGTGCTTCCTTTCTCTGCGGCGAAATATAACCGATATATCGGTTGACCACTAATAACAGCTGCATCACCTCCCAAAACATGTTGGTAAGTGGCATCTATTACTTATGTTCCCACATGTTCATATCCCCATAACCACCTTCTTTGTAACCTTCAGTGAACCCTGTAGAGTCGTTTCCTCTATTGAGAATCTGATAGGCCTGTTGTGGGTGTGTGAAGGAGGCACAAAAGGTCTCAGGGCTGCTGGCTGCAGCTTCCACTCCGACACACTGACCAAGCCTGTGACAGACTGTGGATAACAGCCGTGTAATATAATATGACAAGCAAGGATGAGGCAGACAGCAACACCCCATTGTTTGGGTGAAAACGTGAGGAAGGGAGGGTGAAAAACAAACCTCACACGACAGCTCGGAGTCTTAACAAGGCTATAACAGCGATTAGTGTTTGTCAAGTGAACTTGGCGAAAGGACAGTGGAAACTAGCACAGTTTAGTCATTAATCAATGTTTGATCACACTCAAACTCAAACTTTGTAGAGAGATGTTTGATAATGATCCACTGTGATTTCCGATGAATAGCGTGTTGTTTGGCTCACCTCTGGTACGTCCCTGGCCCACCTGTACAGCAGGGTGCAGGCTGCCTTCATTGTTGAGCAAGTGAGGCAGATGGTGGTAGATATTTGGCACCTGGAGGGGCTTCCTGTGAGCCAACTCCTTCAGCAACTTCTGTGTCTCATCTGTAAGAAACAGAGTACTTCAGCATTCTTATAATAGACTGAGCTTAACAAATTTATTAGACTACCAACCAATGTGAGGGTTGTGCCAAAGCTCTAAACTAACACTATTGGTGATTACAAATAATTCAAAATACCTATTTTTATGTTTCTGTAATGGCTAATCCACACCAGTATGTGTACGCTCTTTAGTCATAGTAGAGTTTCTAATGCTAAAATATAATTTTTGTTCACTTAAATATTGATCCTCATGACGTAGAAGCAGGTGAGAGCAGCTTAAACACATCACCCAAAAAGCCAAATCAAACAACACTCCAGGCACAACTGCATTATTAAGTCTGAGACAGCTGTTCCTTAGACAAAAAGACAAAGCCAAACATGAATGTCAAGTTTCTAATTTTCAAATGCTTTTTTGATTTAAAGGTTTTAATGTTTATAATTTACTTTGAAGATGGGCTGCTTTGGTTAATGGCTTATAGCTTTGTTTATTCCCTACGGGAAAAATAAACAGGAAAAATGTAATCCGGAACAAAGGCAACTGAAAAAAGTAAACAGGCACTACTGCACTCTTTAATAACATGTTGGTAAATAAATTGCTTGCTTATAATGCAGGAAGCAGCTATACAAAGGATTTATTTGTTCCCACTAATATGCCAGTTCACAGCATGACAGATAACAATACAGTGATGAACTCTTTTGTGTAGATCCATGTTAACATCCAGTAACCTGAGAAGTTGGAGAGAGCATCTTTGCTGCCGTTGGTCTCTGCGATGGCCCGTCTGAACTGCTCAAGAATGGTGTTGAGCTCAGAGGAGCGCTGGAGAGTTCGGTGCTCCGCCGCACGCAGACGCTCCCTCAGGGCGTGAAACTCCCTCTGATAGGCTACCAACTTTTCTACAGAGAGAAGAGGAAGGGTGGACAGAAAGAGGCAAACCTCATGTCAGTGCCTAGGTATTCAAAATAAAGTATAAAAAGAAAAACTCAAACTTAAAAGCAAAAACTAGAAAGCCTTTGTTAACTCAAAACAAGTTTAATTTGAAAAACTAAAATTACTAAAACATAAATGAGAATTTTAGTAAAATAGAAATATTACAACTAGACAAACTACTAAAGCTCAAATTAAAATGAAAACTGAAAATAAAAAAATAATAATATAACATAAATATATTTAATATAATATAAAATAATAAATAACACTGCCAAGCAAGCAAAAATTAAATGTGCAATTAAATACTTATTTATAGGGCTGCACGATGACAAAAATCCGTAGTTTAATTGCGATTACCAATTAATCAACCAAATCAAACCAATCAATAAAATTAATTTACACTGAATGACGTTTATACCATTGCTTGAAGCAGCCACAAAATTTTTTGATGAAAACAAACAATGAAAACAAGTGAAAAACATGCTTTTTCTATAATATCAGGCCTCAAATGTGAAATATACACTGGATTGGTTTCTTCTTTAAAAAAAAAAAAAAAAAAAAAAAAAAAAAAAAAAAGTTAAAATATGCGTAGTACTGTATTATAATACTATACTAAAAATAAATAAATGAAAACAATGCAAAAACCCCTAAGACAGCATGTAGAAAGAAACTAACATTTAAGCACTAAACTTGAGTGATTCAGAATTTGAATGATTGTGTAATTATGACATCCGTAATTGCGATTAGTAATAATAAAGTATGCATCCCTACATAATTCTATTTCTCGATCAATTAAAAATATTTTTTTCTTAAATGACAAAAGTAGAAGTTGGAGGACTCAATGCACATTAACATGAGATTGATGAGTTCAAGGTCAAAAACATAACCTCCTAAAACTGTAACGAAGCTACAGTTGAACGGCCCATAATCTGAAGTCAGCAAAAGCATTATTTTCAGGAACCAGACCTGCCTGCCTTTTCCTGATTGCATCATAGTTTTTCTGAGACATGAGGTTCCAGGAAGGTTATCTTTCTGCTGCTCAGCATGAAGAAGAGCGAGAGAAGAATAGAGAAAGAGAGAGAGGTTGTGGTCTCAGGCAGTGCTCTGTGCTAGAGCAGATTAGCCTTGGGTCCCGCCGCCTACTTTATTTGCAGACTCAACATGCTGCAAATCAGGCCTCACCCTGAAACAAGACCTCACATTTAATGCATCTGGTCTCAGAACTTCAAGAAGCTTAATATTTTGGTCTTCACACGATGGAGACAGTACTGGTGGTTTCTATCTGACTGAAATAAAACCTTTTCGGTCAATCAACTTTGATTTTCAGTAACGAATCAAAAGCTCGGGGTTCAATTGCTGCGAGGATGTTCACGTCCAATTTGCCACAAGAACATCAATGTGTGTCTCGAGAAATGTCAGAGTCTCTTCATACAGACAGGAGCCTGATCGCTTTGAACTGCTATGACAGCTGAAGAACGACTGTTTGTTTGACCTCAGCATGTCTCTCAAAGGTTTCTTCTTGATCTCTCTTTCATCCTAAGCTTTTACATTCCCAGCAAGCTCTTCATTTCACAACAGAGGGGGTTTTGTAAGCATCCAGCATCTCAGCATTTCAGTTTCCCCTTCAGCTACAGTAGCACTTACATCCTGCGTTCTTGGCTTTCGGGCTTCTTCCCTTCTTTTTATAAATGGGTCCTTTTCAACTGTGGGCTCTTTAGGACTCTTAAAATAATGTTTGCACTCTTACTAATGAATTAACTAGTAATTCATAAATTAAAACTATCCAGCGGTTTATGAAAATGAAATAAAAAAGATGTCATGAATGCTTTCTCACATTACACTGCCAATTTAAGTTTTTCAGAAACCAGCACGAGAAGATTAATGCATGCATGCTGTAATACTCCATCACAATACAAGCATCTAAAGCCACATGGAATCACAACAGCTCACTGTGCTCAATACTGTATTACTGATCACTGTGAACTGTTACTGAACTCCTCTGTGGTTTGAGCAGGCAATCAACCAGTGCTATAGGGAAACTCTCATATTCCCAAAGATAATGGCTTTAGTATGTTGAAGAGTAAAGGCACTCCATCCAACAATAACAAGAGCATCACGTTACACGTTTGGTAGCAGATCAGCAGATTTTCTTAATACATCTGACACCAACTGCAAACAAAACTGTAAATGTTAGGCCTGTGTGACTATAAAGAAAACAACACCGGCCTGAGTGTGTGTTCAAGCTTCTAGGCTGTAATCCGAATGAAGAAGGCGCACTTTAAAGAGCTCCAGGAATATTATATGTTAGTCTGTCCCACACACACACACACACACACACACATATGCGTTAAATGAGATGCAGCATAGTGCTACAGCCCTGGGCAGAGAGCTTGTTGAGGGCTGAGGGATGTACAAGAGAGAATGGATGTGTACACATGCAGCTGTTACTGTACCATCCTTGAACTTGAGGCCTTCACACAGCACTCAGGAAAAAGGGGTTTTGCCTCAAACAACACCACATTCTGAACAGTTTGGTACTCGTTTTAAAACATCCATGTTCACTGGGTGACATTAGAAAGAAGAAATTAATACTTTTACTCACTTAAATGCTATTCATTTTAACTTTTAAGTGAGAAGAGTGTATTTTTTTAATAAAATAAACTCGTGAATAGTCTTACTTTCTCAACCCAATGCTCCCTTCTCCGTACACTCAGATCATTCATGCTGCAAAAACAGCTCCTTACGGAAATTTCATTATACTGACGTCAAAAGCGGAGCGCTTCACTTCCTGTGTTTACATATCAACGCCCCTGCAGTATTTAGGAACAACATACAGTTTCACCTGAAGCTATAAATGATGGATGAGGCCGAGCTTCAATCACATTACAAACCTGTTAGTCAGACAAACTGACTAGTATAAAATGTAAATAGTTTTAAGCCGTCCTGTTGCCCCCTATAGTAGGACCTGGCCTCTTGGTTGACAACCACTAGTACAGATGATTTTCTAATAGTTCTTTACTGCATAATAACATCATGCCAGCATCAGATTATAGCTAATCGTGCAAGAATCTACCAACCAGCCATGAAGGACAGTCTGACTTTAAATCACCATTACCCAAGTGTCTGTCTCAACCATAGAAAGTCCATTCAATATCCTAACAGACTGCAGCCACTTTAAAGGGATTAGCACATAAACTGTTGCACATCCCAGTAATCTTGTTATCTTTTCCCCTGCCCTTCCATTCCCGACTCTTAGGCCTCTACCCGGATGTTCATATAGAAAGTGCATGTGATGGATGAACCAAAGTGTGCGTGAACACTGCCTACATTTCAAACCCGTCAGTGTATAATACAATACGTATACAATAATACGTATACAAAAATCCCAACCTAGTTTAACAATCCATTTGGTGTTGGATTAAGCTTATTTTACTAAAAGCTTTTGATTTACATAGTGAGGACAAAAAATGGATACATTGCCCAATCACCCAGCCAACAGCATGGTAATGATCCGCTCTAAGGAAAATAACCTTAATCCTGAACCAAATCGGTATGTTCCTACTGTATTTTATTACAGTATTTGATGGGACTTGATGCATAATATGTTATATCACTGAAATGCAGACACATGCTTTGGCTCATCATCCAAAGAAGCATCTGGAGGCATCATAGCAATCACTGTATTTGAAAACAATACAGCATCAGCGCCCCATTAAACTTATGTAATGTGACAGAGAATATTGAGGAGGAAATTAAGTAGGGCAAGAGCTGATTTTATCCATCGGGATTTGACTGGAGTCTAGAGAGGTGAAATGTGTTATGCAATAAAATAAGAAACATTGCAGTCATCTGTACATTAATCGTAAAGTAAACCCTGTGTTCCCTACAACAAAAGCCAGTACATTAGTCCACATATTACAATGCTGCTTAAATATGCAAGAATAAACTAAAATATTAAAATTCAATTATTTTAGAAAAATGTAATTGACTGATGAATGTCGTGATTGACCAATCAGTATGAAGTATGTGATTGCTGATTAAAGATGCAGTCACATTAGTGAAATCGTTTTCTTTTCTATGAAATTTCACAGCAAAAACAACAACTGCATTTTCCAGTCCATGACTGTATGAAGCAACACTTACACAGATGTCATTTACAAACCAAGCACTTAGCTGCAAATTCATGTGACCTTCTTGACCACAAGCAACATCTGCATGAGGAACTTTACTTTGCCCAGGCATGCAATATTCAGATTACCTATAAAATTTTGTACCTCAAGGGGTCATTGGTTATATAAACAGCTGTATCGGACACAGAAAAAGCACAATATTTTTTATAGAGGATTATGAAAACAAACTATTAAATTTATCAATGGTCCAGTTTTTAAAATGACTACAGCATCAAGTACCATTTTTGCTGGGTATCCATTTATGTGCCGTAAATTTCTTATTGTAAGCAGAGCTTCTGGTTTTAGGTGAGGATGTTGTAGCGATGATGACCATGTGACCTTTTCTTTATTCCTCTGCAGCTGTGAGAGCTTTTCCCAGAGCCCTCTCAAACCCAAACGCACTTCAGGTGCGCTGCTCCAGCCTTTCACCCTCACCCCACAGGGATTACTCAGGGTGAGCACTGAAAATTGTCAAGAGAAAAGAAAAGAAAAGAAAAGAAAAAAAAAAAAAAAGTCACTCACAGAGGACATCAGTGGAAAAATTTAACCTGTGGAACAGCGCAGAGAACAGAGCGTCTTCAGAGGGATAGGCTTTGTTCTATCGCGTGATGGAGAAACGCACTACAAAGAACAAAAGATGAAAGTCCATAGCCAACCACATCGGCAAGAGCAAAAACAAAGCTGCTTAAGCCCCCCGAAACAAGGTGAAGCCAAGAAGACTTTCAAACGGCATCATGAAATATGAATCAAAGTGCTGAAATGCAGTTCAGTTCCATCACTGGAATATAAGTCCATGTTCTCACTGGGCCAGTACCGCTCTCTCAGCTCTCAATCAGCAGGTCTGTGTATGAAACCCCTGGAAAGCTCACATGAAATAGTGTTTACAACAAATTTTATACCTACTGTATAATCTGAAACTACATAGGGTG
The DNA here is from genome assembly GCA_034779775.1 of Enteromius afrohamiltoni. NCBI lineage: Eukaryota > Metazoa > Chordata > Actinopteri > Cypriniformes > Cyprinidae > Enteromius > Enteromius afrohamiltoni. The sequence goes on from JAUYWG010000042.1 coordinate 5,875,802, forward strand.
AGCTTTAACCAACAGCAAGTTCTTTCACCTGCATGCAAACAAGAAATATCTGCCATAATGTGATGGTTTGCAGGTTTTTGCATTCCACTGTGCTGTCTTTCCAATGATTTGTGTATGTAAACATGTGATCAATGAATGCGTTTGTCCATTGCACTCTTGTCTTGCACTGGGTCTTACACATGAAATGTAGCGCACAAGGTCAAAGAAGTTGAAATTGAGTCTCAAGCCTGCGTTTTTCAACACAAAAAACACATTCTGTGGGAAAAGTCAGGAGTTAGCCAGATCATATAAAATGGGCCGGACCGCATGAGAGTTTGCTAAAACATTGGAAAATGTAACTGTAACTGTTATATGTAACTGTTAAATGTTATCTAAATGCCTGTGTGGCCAAGTTGATGTCATGTTTTATGTGTGTTTTGGGTAACTTATAGTGATGGAGAAATTAGCTGCGTGTCATCTGTAAATTTTATTAGATCTCGTCAGTTTTGTGTTCTGTGCACGATTCAAATGCTCCACTCTCCGCCCACATTTATAAGCTGCTGTCGGTTAATGAAGATTGGATGAAAAAACTCAAGCCTCCTGTCATGACAGAAAGTGACAGGCCTATACGAGAAATATATAGCTATTTTACCTATTTATCCTTTATAATGTTTTTTTTTTCCTCTGGCGGCAAAAGTGCTGCAGGCGTATGATATGAAATAGATATGATCATGTGAATCTTCGTCTTCTTCTGTTTGCTAGTTTTTGCGCGTGTACAATAAATCCGCAGAAAACAAATATTACTATTTTTAACGAGTTACAGGCGCTTATACTTTCTAATTGAATTCAATTCTAATTTAGAATAATGTTGTCGGTTAATAATCGGTGAATGAGCGTTGGTTGTCAGCTACGAGAAATAACCGAAATGAACATCCCTAATAGAAACTCATTACACTTTAAACAAACTTCACTAAAGACTTTCCTTTAGAGCAACATGCACCATTAGACCAGAAGTGTGCATTGAGATAATAACAGTCAGATTTGACTATATGTTGCATCAGACATCAGCCTAAGCCCAGGGGAAACTTTTATCATTAGAGTTAAGCTATGATTTTATCTTTTGCCATAAGAGTTTATCACTTATAAACAAGCGGCCTCTAGTTGCTTTAGACAGGAAATTACTGAATGTTGGAGAAACAGGAAGTTTTTTTTTTTTTTTTTTTTTTAACTCGCATAATACACAGAAACACTACAGCACCACAAAAGCCATCAGTGTGTGTGTGTGTTAGCATTGTTGGAGGAGTCACATGCTTTTAACACATGGTTCCAACAAGGACAGAGTGCAGAGTTCAAAACCCAAAGGGATATGGAAAGTTCACAACATATTCCTTCTGTCTCACACATAAAACAAAATAAGAAACAGGGTAAAAGTTGCCATTTACTGCAGTCAAGATTGCCTCAACCGTGGAAATGAACACACCCTCTTTATCTCTACGGCTCACATTTTGTAACTTCAACCTTTATAACCTTGAGAAACCTCTTATCAGAAGCACATTACGATTGGGCAAATGGGATCACGTTGTTTTAATACTACTTCTGCTGCTACAACTACTACTGTAAAAAAGTAATAAAAATATATATATATATTAATAATATATTAGTTATTATCAATTATGACATTTAACCCTTCCTCTATGAAAAGTACAGCATGGCAGAATTCACATTGATTTATTTGAATCTACATAAACATTTCATTTTGTTTTAATAATCAAGCTTCTTTGCCTTTTTTTTAAACGATAAAGAGGAATAAAATGTGCATTACCCACTGAGGAAGCTTGGAGGACATTTTGGGAATCAAAGATATAAGAAGAAGCTTAAATGGCCAAATATTAACTAACAAATCAGCCAGAGGGACACTTTTATTACTACATCACACACCATATAAACAACCCATGGTATTACTATGTCCAAAAACATAATACCAGTATATTTTTTACATTTATTCCACTCCAATCAATCACAAACACACACACACACACATGAAAATAAGAGCTGTAGATAAAGCTCTCTAATCATTAACTTTAAAGTTTGTTACTCGATCCTCTGTCCAGCCATGAAATGTGTTTTTTTTACATGCAGAGTGAAATCTTCAAATCAATCCACTTCACGTCATGAAGACAACATGAATTCATCACCACTGGGCTTGCTTAAGCTAAACATAAACAGACTATGATTGAGAGAATAAGGAATGCAGACAAAGAAATGTTCCGAGCCATTGTGTGACACAACGTTGGTCATATGACATGTGGGTGAATTGTTTTGAGAGAGAAAGGGCCATGAGCAAGAACAAAGGGAAAGGTAGGGGTTTGGAATGGCTGGGATACAAATGCGATTCTCAGACCCTACAAACAATGAAGTTACTCTATCTTTCCCCTCTGTACCAGTTAGCAACAGAACAATGGAAATCCTCTATGCTTTTACATGCAATACTGCTTATTCTGTAAACAAGGTATACGTAAAAAAGCTTATTAAAAAAAGCGGCATCATGTTGATAAATCAGATGCTAAAATGAAATATTCTTTGTCCATGTACTGCCCTGCAAAAGTGTATTAAACAATTAAACCTTATTCTCCTTTGAGAAAGCTAAGAGAGGACCAACAATTATATTTTGTCAATTGAGTCTTATGCAATGCATGTAAATATCTGTTGTCAAAAAGCTTTATCAGAATAGTTATAATTAATGTTATAATTAACAAAAAAAACCACACCTCACTCATCCTGAGCAGAATTTTGTATTTATACAAATAGAAATGGCCATAAAATAAGCAGCTCAATTATAAAATACGATGAAAGAATGTAAGACCATCAAACAGACTACAATACGCACACACTAATGCAGGATCCATATTGAAAACACCCAGTCAGGCCCAGTGGACATATGCAAACATCTAAAAACAAATGACAGGATTGTTATTATGATTGTTCAATATTATTGCATGTTGACAAAACCAACCTTTGTCTTTCATGTTATTACAGTGTTAGTCACCACTTGATGAGCAAAGTAAAAACTAGGTCTGATTCTCATCCAGCTGTCTGGGAAATACTTTTCAATCCACTTCCTACACTCTTTCACTATGCCAACCTAACCACCCTATCGCGATGCAGATGAGCCATCTGTCTCATTTCTTCGCTCAGTGTCTTCTCATTCTCTGTCCAGCCTTCATTCTTCAGGCCTCTTCCTGCCACTGTGTCCCTCAGATCCGGCCCTGATGAGACACACAAGCTGTCAAACGCTCCTGGATCTGCTTGCAGCACTTTCTGGCTCTATTTCCTTCCCATTTTGATGTTTGGACCTTGTGAGCTAATGCCTGGCACACTTAGCCGTGCGCTTTGATTGGATTAAGCATCTCTGTGAACAATCAGCGTAATATGGGAAACAGCTATCACGAAAGTAGAACATGGATGGGAATCATGAGGAATATACCAATTCTGGTTCAGATTCAGATCACACCTAATGATTCCATTGTAATTGATTCTGTGATGGCACAGCTGAATTTTTACTCCAGTCTTTAATGTCACGTGATCCTTCAGAAATGTAATGATTTGATGCTCAAGAAACATTTCTTATTATTAGCAATGATGAAAGCAGTTGTGCTTAGTTTTTTTTTTTTGAAACTGTGAAGCAGTTACTTACTTAACTAATTAAAAATGTAAACAATTTAAAAGTATTTTTTTGTAATGTTATTGACCTCTTAACTAGGAATGTAACGGTATCAAAATTTCACGGTACGGTAATACCTCGGTATGAATGGCACGGTACGGTATTTATTAAATAATTTATATAATAAACAAAACTAATTAAGAGGCTCAAAAAAAGTACCAGAAGTGTTTATTAAACAGTTTACATGAACACATCAATGGCACATACATTAGCCAGCTATCTGTAAACTTTGAAACAGTTACTTCAATTTTAATAACAAAAATTATTAAACATCCGATTTAAAACCTGCTTTAGATCGCTAGATGACGTCATATATATATTTGCATATTCATTACATCAGTGCGTCATATTATCTTGCTTCTCTGGGGTCGCATAATGTTATTCAAGGCACCCTAATTCTCAATATAACTGTGCAGCACTGCTGGAGACTTGCTGAGGTTTGTCCAAGAAGTCTCTAGATTTGTCGCTAATCGCTTTTAGGGAAAAATGTCGCCAAGGGGGTCTGAAAAGTCGCTAAATATAGAGACTCACTAAGTTGGCAACACTGATCTGTAGCGACAACAACAGCCCGCAAAGAATGATGGCCACGCCTGGGCTGATGGGAATTGTAGTTCCTGCTAACTCCCGTTCGCTCCATTCGCCTGAACAAACTTTCTTCAGAAGACCTAGCGTTTTATCGAGTCACGTGACCACGGTATATTTACAATATAGTTACATCCCTACTCTTAACATTTTAGCAGTATTGTAAAATAAGATGATTTTAAAAAAAAGCTGTAGTAAATGGTGCTATACAAATAACACAAGAAACTCAAACTTAAGATATTTTTGCTGATGTGTACAAAAATGTATAAACGGTAAAAGTGGCAATTGGCTTTAAACAGCTAAACAAAGACAACAATTTTTTTGTTGTTGTTGACTGACCCTTCCAGAAGCATTTTAATAAAAAGTTCTAGAAATGAAAAAAACCCAAACTTGTTCTCGATTCCCAACCCTTTTTTTTTTTTAAACATCATACCACCTGACATAAGAGCGCAAGACAGAGAGAGACAGAGCGAGGTGACACAGAGAAGTCAATAACACCTGCCAGGAATGACAGGACAGGAATTCAAGTGACAGCACTTAAGAACTGCCGCCATTGGCACTGGAGAAATGAGCGCGTGAGGTGGTGAAACTGAAAAATGTCAAGGGCAGGAAAAGTACAAGGACTTAATGACAAGGAATGCATTCTCCAGCCTAATATGGAGGAAGAATGGCAGGGATGCCACAGTGATAAAAGTGTAATGGTGACTCAATGAGGACTTGTCTGGAATGCAGACAGCAGATTTATCTGGAATAATACTGGAGGCAAAACAGGGAATTGTGCACCACACGAGGTGATGGTTATTAATGAGTGCATTATCAAGTCACAGAGATCCAGTTCTTTGGGTGGTGAGACTCTCGCTCTTAAAGAGTTCATTTGCTTATCATTGGAAATCTCTGTGTTTCTCTCTGAGTAGTGTGCTTAACACAACCCCCTCGCTCTTCTGCTTTACTGTTGACAGTGCAAGCGTGGGCTCCTCCTGAAGAAAAACAAACCAGACCCAACAAAAGCACGAGCAGTAAGTACTGTATGTGTGATGAGCGCTGAGTCTCTTCTCTGTGAGCTTCATTAGGAAACTGCGGCCTTCCTCACTGCTTCTCCCAGGCTTATCATGCCTTCCTGGCCTGCTATTTTTGGCCCATTGTGCTTTCCACACACCCTGAGGATACAAAGCCTCTGTGGGCTCAGCGGAGCAGAAGAAAAGGAAATAGGAGGAATAAGGCAACCGTGCCGCTTTTAACCTTCTGGTACTATAACAAGAGAGCAGCAAAATGATGTAAGGTGCCATCTAATTACTCGTTTGATTTGGCAGTCGCTTTTATCCAAAGCAACTTTCAGCAGGCATATTAAAGTGACCCCTGGAGCAACCTCGGGTTAAGTACCTCCATCAAGGGCATAAGAAAGAGTCACAGATCAGCTCTAAATATATAACCTTTCAGTTAAGATGCCAAATCTTTATCCAAGCAATAGTGAAGTACAAAACCTGGTACTTAGAAATAATACAAATACAGTCAAACTAGTAATGTTTTGAAATATTATTACAATTCAAAATTGTTTCATCTTACAATACGCAAAACTAAATTTTTAGCATCATTACTGCAGTCTACAGTGTAACATGGTCCTTTAGAAATCACTCTAAAAAAATCTGCTGCTCAAGAAACATCTTACTATTATCAATGTTGAAAAGAGTTGTGGTGCTTAATTATTTTTGTGAAAATCATTATAAAATTATTCAATGTCTTTACAGTCAATTTGATCAATTTAATGAGTCCTTGCTAAAAAAAAAAAAAAAAAAAATTATATATATATATACACACACACACACACACACATTCATATATACTATATATATATATATATATATAATTTTTTTTTTTCAACATTTTTTACTGAGCACCTATTTCAGATCTGCACTGCAGAGTACGTTATTTTAATATATTGTATAATAATTAACAAAATAACGTAAGTTGCTGCAGTAATGGTAAAGAGCAATAAGTGTTGATTAAAGAACTCCATCCCCTCTCCCTTGTTTATTAAATCTAAACAAATATGGACATGTGACTTTAACATCATGTTAAATATTGATTTCAAAATATTGAATATTGATAGAATTTTCAGTACGGTGCCTCGTAGAAGTGTGTTTGACCAAGCTATGAAATGCTGTGAGTTTGTACTGATTGCACATAAATGCATTAATTATATAGGATCTCCTGTATAAAGAATTTCTATTGCAATAGATATTTTATGTGAAGTGGAAATACTTTCTATTGAAAGGACTCAGCACAGCCATACTTGACTTTCAGGTAAGATTCGCTGTGCACATGTACAAATTAATTACTATGACAATGCATGCTCAGCCAGGCTACAAACACTAAGAACAAAACACTTCAGATCTGCTGAATGTCTCATCAGATGAACCTTGAACCTTAGAAGGAAATAACGAAGCAATCAGGCTGAACTGAATACAAATTTGTTTACCTATAAAAAGACCAATATCATGCAGATCAGGCCTGACAGAGAAAAGTTCATGTGAGAATTATTTAGACGTGAGTGGCATCAAACTATGAAATAATGAGTCACTATCCGCCCTCGATGACCAGGCTTCCGAGGTGTGTACATATGTGGGAGGGTTCCATGTCAATGAATACAGTGACCTTTCTCTCAAAGAGATTCCCAGATGACTCTGATGTTCAACTGCTAAAGTCGTGCATCACATTTTTCAGAATTACATTTCTGAGATCTATGATCAACAGCTTCTCAACAACAGGTTGAATGTTTTGTTATAAAACAGTTTTTGTGGGAGAGGGCCTTTTTTTCAGATTCCTCTCAAGGACTGTAGTCTATTATATTTAAAGTCAATATATTTAGTCAAAAATCTATATATAAGATTTATAATAGAGAAAACATAATCTATATATAACTTTATACAGATGTTTGAATACATGTACAGTAAAAAGTCTGTAAAATGTGAACGTTTGGAAAATAGAGACGAAATAAAGACTTTTCACATTAAAGAATGAAATTCACCAAAGACAAACAACAAAAACTGATTTTGCTAAACAAATCATACAAAGGCCAAAAGTTTCAGTCCCACCCTCGCTTGCATGAAAATGGAATAAAATATCTCACAGCCATTACAAGTGTTTTTCTATTTGTTTGCTTTGGGAATGCAAATAAAGGTGAATGCAAATTGGTCAACCTCTAGATTTGGCTAAATCTCAAGGAGAAAACTTGCATGAGAACGAAGCAAGGATCTGAGTTTGGCAAACATCATCGTCAAGCATACAGAATTGTACGTTCTGCTTTATACAACTCTAATCAATACACGGATGGATTTAACTAGAGAATGATCGACCATAGAGCAATAAGCTGTCACAATGTGCTTCAGAGCCCATTGATTTCCAACTAGGGTGGTTTGGTATTATCCTAACCTGAGATTCCCCACACTAAGACTTCTCCGGAGTCCTCTTTACACACTTTTTCCTTATGTCATCTGGTACAGCCAATTGGATGTGTTCTCACAACCTGTGGTGCCTGATAGCAATTCACCGATCACCCCTTGTGCGATTTGAATCTGCAACCTTTTAGTCACCAGCCATTTAACCATCAAGCACCTTGCAAAATATTACCACAGTACTCAACAGCTTAGGTCAAAATACCAGTTACTTCAATAAAATTTGCAATCCTCACCAGCGCCATCAAAAAAATTTATTTAACAAAAAGAGTGTCTAATCGCTTGGAAGCATTTCATGGTTGTTTGCATCACTCCTTTTGACAGTGTTCAGAAGAGACGAGCACACCTGACTTCATAAAACATTAGGTGAAATACACCCAAATGTGGTAGTAATTACTTTAACAGTTGTTAAGTTGTTAAGAAGTTCTTTATTAAATATAGTAGTACTTTTGGACTTTGCAAGCATTTTATTTTACTCAGTGCCCGCTCAGGGTGGGTTTCTCTCCCTAGAGCTTAACAAATGAAAAACCCAGAGCTGGAGCGGATTGATATTAGAATAATTTGAGTGAGTAGAAAATCTGAGGGTACGTTCAACAGGTGCTCCAGACCAGATTTTAGGTGATGCTTGATGATGTTTGTCGCTTTCTTAGAGAAAAAGCCTACATTTAGTGTACTTAAACGTACATTACTTGATAGAAATAACTTGTGCACTAACCCGTTGCATTAAATTTAAGATATAATAGCTGCTTGCTCGTATAATTCAGCATCAATAAATTCATCTTAGAGATGAACTCACCTTTGCCATTTTGCCAAGCCGTGTACCAGGACAGACTGAGAAACGACGTAAAGAAAACAATCGCAGTGGCAACAGTTCCATGTCTGAGCCTCATCTCATTTCAGCGCCTCCCCGTTCAGCTGTCTCTGGTCCTCCTGATCCAGGCGTGCATACGCGCTTCAGGGGAGCGGACAGGAGGTAACGGGGGCCCGAATCATCCGCTGTCTGCACCGCGGTCCTCCTCCTCCTCCTCCTCCTCCTTCGCCTCTCGGTCGCTGCTGGAGTCACGAGGCAGCCCAGCGGAACTGATGCATTTCCAGAGAAAGATGTGCAATCCTCATGCCTGCCGTTACTGGAAGAGATAATGAATAGATAAAGTCAACATGGAATCATGCTGTTTTGGTTCCGCTTTTTTTTCTTTTTTGCGCGGTCCGCATTGACTACAACAGTTAAAAAGATAGCTGTTTAAATATGCATGCGACCTTATTTCTAAGGAAGTGAATCACCAAGAGACATACAGAATTACTGCAGAGGGTAATTAATTTAGGGGGAGGGTTGACTGGGTGAAATAAAACAAGGAATTGTTAAAGACAGCCATATAATTCGGGTCTGAGAGAGTTGACTACCTGTCGGAGGACCCCAAAATATGTCAGACAGGCATGAGCAACACTTCTTACCTTTCAGCTTGTTAATGAACAGCGAACCGGCGCGGCTTGACCTTGTTAAAACTATCCGGTCAAAAAAAGAGCACAAACACGTTTTGTAATGTTCATTAAAAATAGCAAATCTGACGGAGCGTCCTGCCAGAATCGTCAGCGGTGATGTGATCTCTCAATCAAGCTTTGTTGAAGGCCACACCTACAGAAAGCTACGATCACTCGTCTAGAACTATGATTGGCTGGAGTCATCAGAGCCCGCCCGTTGCTGGCGTTGATTGGCTGGTGTCAGCGCACAGCTCCTGTCTGCCGCCATACGGCGGATTGAACACATTGCACGCTCTCTCGGTAAAATAAAGATCATTTTTGCAACACCTTTCGAAATTCTGTTTCAATTATAGGGTGTCTATACATTTCGGCTGAACTACTATTTTATTTTCCAAACCCCAGTTCTATGCGCAAGTATTCATCAACAAGCTCTCACTGAATGGAGACTGACACTATAGGCCTACTACTATAAATTGGAATAAGAGTAGTCAGTCATTAAATTTATAGAAGAAAACACAGAACATTACAGAGATAAACATTTACCACTGGGTGGATCTAGGAAAGTGACATATATACAGATGATGTTTCTCATTTCTATATAAACCATACCGTTTGTATATTTGTTTTTCTATAAAGCAAAAGACATTATAATATTACATAATGTAAACACATCAGTGCACTGAAAACACACTCAAATTTGAACAAAGACTAGATATAGATTTTTATTTTTATTAAAAAGGGATTCCTATCACATCAGTGTCTTGTTTTTCCCCTGTACAGTAAATTTAAAAGCTTTCAATTTTCCCGAGAGCACTTCTACTACTCATAAGATTACTGTATTATGCTAATTTGGGACAAAAAGTCATCTGACATATTTAGATGTATTTAGATGTGCATGTATGGTTTCTGAATGCAGGCGCCACAGGGAATGCACATTTAATGAATAATTGATTGGCTTTTCTGACCTTCACTGTCACTGATAGCTTGTGGGCCTAACCCTTTATTGTATGCAAACATCTGTTATATCTTTTCATTTGATTTCCCCTAATCCTGTTATTTAAATGTAATGCCATTAAAGCGGCATTACTGCGACCCATGCAAATTGCTTTTGTCTTTCCTGGTTTTTGCCCCTCATCTTCATTTGACAGTCATCTGGGTTTGAAGTCCACTCCACAGACTGAGCACTTTCCCCCAATCTATTTATATTTATATGCTCTCCTGCTCTATTTCAACATTGTTTACAGCCCGCAATTCAGTCATACAGTCAAGCAGTGCTACTTTGGGATGCCTATATGTGATTATTTTTATTCACTGATGACTCGCATTGAAAGATTCCCTTTTTTTTCCTCTCTTGTCCGTTTCACAGAAAGGTTTGGATTACAAGAACCCAATCATTAAAATGGAGATGATTAATTATAACCCGCACAGACCATTTTTAATTTTACTTGAGCCAGATACCACGTTACATAAGACACTTTTGCTGAAGTCTCCTGGCAGTACTATTTTAAGCTTAATTCTGCATTATATAATCATATTACCCCAATCAATCCCTTTTGTAATCTGTCATTTGTTCTTCATTTACTTTAAAAGACTAAAACAGCAAACACAAAACAGCAATGACTACTCTTTCCACACGATATGTATTTTTTAGATTTTTATTTAACTTGTGCAGCACATGTAAAGAGGTAATGCAAGGCACAAACAGATATTTGAGATTTTTCATTAAGGTGTCAATTACATTGTAATCGCGTAAGGTAGTGTAACATATGAGGTCAAGTCGCTGTCCTTGAGAACTATAGATGCTTGAAACTTGAAAAGCATTAGATGCCGTAAATACCAACTAAAAAACACACACACACACAGCTATTAATGAAATGTCAAACCTACAATACAGTGAAGTTTCAGAGAAAACTCAACAACTATTTAGTATATACCTTTGAAGGCCTGTGGTAGATTCATGTTTAGATCTACCACAGTGACCTGTTTACTCATAACGAACAAATGGCTTTCTTTGTAATACAGTGTATACACGTGATAAAGATCTCCAACCTTAAGTGACTGTGTTTTATAGATCATGTTATGCTTCCTTTAACATAATTAATACATTCAATAAATCCTCAGGAATATGTTCAGAGGCACTGAACCGGCATCATGGCCAGAAAATAAAAACACCAGTTGAAAAGAGTTTGTAACGAAAGCAAAACCACCTGCTGTACACAATCAGGTCAATTCTGCTCATAGCGTTTCCGCATGTTGCTCTTTTCTCAGAAAGGCGACGCTTTGAAATACTCTTCAAGCTGAACGACAGAGACTCCTCCAACCCAGTTCTGCAGCCAAACCTGCTGCAAAACCAGCTTCATGAAAAACCAATTATGTCCAGGGGGCCACTTCTTCATGACAGGATGCCTAAACAAATCACGCGCCAAAATATATTTATTTGGAACATTATTTACCCGAAACATTCTCATAAAAGAGTCACTGGGGTGGTCCCTTCCTAAAAGATACCAATATGTACTAATATTATGAAGTTTTAAAATACTTATTTTTCCTTTCAGGGAAAACTAAGAAATAAAACGGTACCCATTGGTTTTTACACCTTAGGGTACTGCCCCAGCTTTGTATCTTTTTCAAAGAGAAAAATCTGCTATTGGCATATATAAATGTTTCTAATGCAAAGGCAAGGTTCAGACTACACTGTTCGTTTATTAGCAATTCATATCAGCTGCGTCAGGTACAAAAAGCAGCATGTAAGTGCCTAGAAAAAAATGACAATATTAAGCAAACATAGGCAAACTTTGCTAATCATACAGACACAAATGAACACAGACCTTATGTTCAACATTAAAAGGATGAAGTGTGTTGAGCTGCAGTCAGTGAAATGAAAATAATTTGCATAATTACCTGGAGAACATAGCCTCTTTGGCAAAGTCAAGCTCTTCTGGTCCCACCTCCACCATTTTACCAGTCAAAGTGAGTCTAGCACACCTGGGGTCCTCGGGGTCATAAACCTGCTTCCTGTCACAGGAAATGTAGCCGGAGGACAAAAGGTTTTAGATGATTATTATACAATTATATATTTTGTTTGATATATAAACAGGAATTAAATGGAAAGGCTTCACACTCAGTTACTCAGAGACATACCTGCAGAAATCTCCCTCTGCCTCGGAAAACGTTAAGGAGGCAAAAGGGAAGCTGCGAAGATCTGTTACAGTGTTGTCCATTGGTGTCACATAAAAATAAGGAACGCCGGTGCTGTTGTCAGCTGGACCATCACTTACAGAGAAAATGTTTCCAAAAGGAAGTCCTTTAATCTAAAAAGGTGATTGGAAAAGAAAACAACCTAAATTAAAGACATTTTTTGCTTGCCTGCAATAAAACAAAAACAATGGAAATTGACAATTCTGTCATTAATTGAACACAAATTAACATATTTTTAATTCATTCTGAGGGTGACCCTCTGACCCTCCCATAGACAGCAATGTAATGTTTTTTTGCAATCACCATTTTGTATCCACAGAAAGTAAACAATGACTATGTGGTGTGGCTGGCTGATGTTGAACAGGTTGAGTTACAGGTTTAGAACGACATTAATGACAGAATTATCATTTTATAAACTTTAATATTGTAAAAGACTTAATTCAGTGGTTCTTCTCAACCTTTGTACACAACAATATTCCTATGACTTCTTTAAGTCTTACATGATTTAATGGCTTTTCAAAGCGTTTTATGTACAATTTTTACCTGAAGAGTGTTTTAGAGTTTGTCATAACTATGCCCCCTTTAAAAAAAAAGTACATTTGTTTAAAACAAAAAAAGACAACAGTTTAAGATTTAATCATTTACATAACTTTATCAGGTCTAGAAATCTTTTTTAAAATCGGTTACCTCATATATACAGGTTTTCCAAGAAAGCAAGAACATGTGGCCAGCTGTATAAACATAACTATTAGTTAACCAAGTGGTAATTAATCTTACTCTTAGAATTCAAATTAGACTCAAAATGTTGAGATGAGAGTCCTCCTCGGACGTTCGTTCTAACGACATCTGGTGACATAATACTCAATGATTTCTTTAAATTACATCTACATTATGATGAATAAAGAATTTGCATCATTGTGTTTTTTCTGTTTTTAATCAATTTATGAAGGTGATGTAAACTGAATCATTATATGTTCGTAATTCTACAATAATAGAATATTTTGTATATGTAACTTGTATAGCTTTATTTTACATTACGCAATATTTATTAATTTATTCATTTCAACAAATGTACTGTCAATACAGACTCTAAATATCTTGTCTGCGTGCATTGCATCCTACATGTTTTCTCACTGACACGCCCCCCAACTCGGAAACTTGGGCTTAACTGAACATTTTGAGCTTCCCACTCTTAACGACTTTGTGGTGGGGTTCATGTTCCATGTCTCCTTAATCAAACACACCTGATTCAGAGAATCAGCTCATCAGTAGACGCTCCAAAACATGACATGGGTGTGTCAGACAAATTGCAAAATGTGGTTGGGAACAACTGCACTGAATCTTCAAAGACAAATAGCAGTTACTCAAGAGGTTACTTAAAATCAATATCTTGATTGATTTTTGTTGCTTATTTTAAGTCATCTTGAGGTCTGCTAAGGCCCCCTGGTGGGCCCCTTTGTTGAGAAACGCTCACTTTAGAGGAAGCGGTTCCCAACCCTGGTCCTGAAGGCACCTAGCACTACACGTTTTGCATGTCACTGATTCAGGTCACCAGCTCATTACTACTGACTCCGACACCTGAAAATGGTGTGTCGGAGAGAAAACATGCAAAATGTGCAGTGTTGGGAACCACTACTGAAGATAATTGAAAAGAACAGCTCAAAGGTGCAAGTGAACTTTGCAGGAAATTAGATTGAATTTAACCTAGTAAAGAAAGCAGCACCTGCTCCTGTGTGGAGATGGTAGCCAGGTGACCCCAGTCGCTGTAGTGCGCCATGTACCGCGCGACTCTCGCCGTCTCCTCGTGCGGCGGAGGCGCAGCGACGCTGGACGGCACCTTCAACTCCTCCATCCGGTACGAAAACACACGGGACGCGGAGGACACGTCCTCGCTTTTCGATACCTGCTCGGGTTTCTTCTCTGAAGCGTCCCGGTAGACAGAGGACGGATAGGCTGGTTTCCATATCCCGATATTATCGACGAGCACGGCGGGCGCTTCGTCGGAGTGCGTGTCCAGCTCTTCCTCGGCCGCATCACTGGCGACAGCCCACGACACCGCGCTCCGGAGCGTGTAACACTCGCAGACACACAGCAGCGTCGTCAGTGCAGACACCAGATGAAGCAGCAGCATAGCGTTCACATTCACTCGCACTGCGCCCTTTCAAACGACATGTTTATTTCTCAACTATAGCTGTGGCGTTACATGATGGCTGCTTGAAACTTTACGTCTGAAACAGCGACATCGGCTGGACCGCCTACGAACCGCGTTTGGTAATCCTCCACTTCAGCCGTTTCATTTATCCCACTGTAAACATCGTTTCGTCCAACACTGGTGTAATATGATCTTCCAATTGTAGTCTCATGACTAAGGTATATTTGTTAGAGAAATGTACGTGATTTTACATGGTTAATATTGATGACGCAAGAAAAAAAAATCAATATTTTAATTATCAGGAATTGGGCAATTTGTAATACTAAATGATGGGATAATTTACAATATTTTTAAATTGTTAACATTAAAATTAATTTTCGGTCTTTTAATAATTTTAATAAATTATAATTCAGTCATGCAAAAAGTACCATGATGTCTTTTAATTTGACATTCAAGAAGTATTATGGTGGTCTCTCTCTCTCTCTCACGCACATTGACTTTCACACATTTAAATTGTCTTATTATTTATCATAAGTTGTATATATCACATGTCCCAGATTTAGTAAGATGATTTTATTGAAGGAAGTTGAGTTTGTATTTTCAAATGCATGCTCCAAATAATTTTAAATATTCTTACAGTCACACAATTTAACATTTTTAACACAAAATCAACAGGTGATATGTCACAATACATACAAATATTGGGATGGAATTCATGCAAATAAATAGTTTCTCACTGGAAAGGAAATAATCATGAATCATTTTCCCACAAAAACAATTAAACATGAGAAACATCACATGGGAGACAGTGAAAGGTTTTGTGTGTCTGTGTGAGTAGAGAAAACATGCTACCATCTATTTCTCTTCCTGAAATCTCAATTGGGTTGCTTTTGATTGAGACCCAACCTGAATTTGTTTCCACCCCCTTCCACCTTTGAGATATGCAGGGTGGGCCATTTATATGGATACACCTTAATAAAAAAGCCACCATGGTCATCACCCATCTTGAAAAAAGTATCCCCCTTCACATATACTAATCTGCCACAAACAGGAAGTTAATATCACCAATCATTCCCATTTTATTAAGGTGTATCCATATAAATGGCCCACCCTGTACTTTCTCAGTCAGTTCTGTTGTGCATTTACAAAATACGTTACCAGCAGCTGTTAGCCAGTGCTGCAAGAGAACGTGACTTTAATCCCACAATATTAACAACTTCTTTTTGTTTTGTTGGTGCTTATCTGCTGTGCATACATTCATACTTAACATGGAGAGATCGCAAGCAGCTCACATGAGGTTTTAGAAGACAAAGACTATTAGGAAGTTTACTGACTGATCAATGTGCAACTTTCCCTCAATAATATACATAAGCAATAGTGGTCCACTTCCAGAGCACACTGCTTTAAATTCAAAGTCTGTTGAAGTTCACATGAAGCAAACCTCTGACTGCTTCAGGAACGCTAGCCTGAAAATGCTCTCAGATCCTCAAACCTCAGCATCCAACTCTAAATATTTAATTCTTGCACATGTAAGCCCTTCTTCCATGTTTGTTTTTCAGTCCATGGTTTTATCACTCCATGCCAGAGATTTCCTTTTGGCCAGCTCCATCCAGGATGGTTGGGCAGTGTCACGGGCAGACTGTGGAGGAGATGAGGATGGTGATGATGAAGGTGATGATGGTGGCACTGATTTCTGCTGCCATTTATCCTCTCTGTCTGCTGACCTCGTGGGAGCAGGAGAGACTGATGCTTCTAGAAATATAGACATATATGAGTTTATACTTTAATTGTAGCTGTCATGTAGAACTGGTTTTGTGTATCCCACTTACGCATTGACAAACTTGAATAGAATCCTGTGCCTGAGAGCTTTGGGGATGGTCTGAGAGGAACTGGAGATTGAGATGTGGTCTGGGACTCTGCTGTGGATTTCAGCTCAGATGTCTAATGAAATCGATAGAGGAAATCTGAAACAACTGACAATGCAAAATGCCACAAACAAAACATACTGTACTAGATATTATAAACAAACAGCACATGCGTCCCCTCCATAAAGAGTCCTTTAATTTATAAATGTATGATTCATATTCATTAAAACTCAATATCAATATATCAAATATCATTACTTTACCGCAAACCAATTTTGTATTAAAGTTACAAGCATCAGTGTTTGCATAAATTTGTGTTTAACTTTTCACCAACATCCAAGAAATAAACATAAACATGATATTTATTGTATTTAAAATAATCAAAATAAAAAAACTAAAACATTTTATTGGTGATATTACGGATAAGGAATGCATGTTTAATTAAGTCATTTGACCTCCACTTACAGTATATTTAACCTAAAGTAATTCTTCCTGATAAAACTGCTTCCAAAAGTATGAAAATACAATTTGTGAGCTAAATTTAAACAAAAAAAAAGGATCGACACTTGTGAAATGTGATAATTAGCATTTCCAACTGCTAACATTTTAATACACTAAACATTTTTTGCAAGACACAGATGGAAACTTGACTAGTGCGAAACAATCACTCCTTTTTCTGAGGCTGAAATAAGTGTCCTCTCTCTGAATACATAAGTTCATAAATGACACTACCTTGGTTGCTGAAGTAGTTTGGTTCTCCCAGCGCTGTAAGAGCGAGGTCTTGTTTCCTAATCCTGCTGCCCAAACTGGTCTGCCATCTTCAGGCCCGGTTCCCTTCCCTGGAGATGCAGACGCCCTGTCAGCTTTCCCTGAGATTATGTTGGGCTCTCCCCCCTCATTCTGAGGCTGATCCTTTGAGACAGTAATGGCAGACTGTTGGGACATTAACTTTGGGCTTGACGGGTAACCTGGGGGTGCTGTGGGACGCAGTATTGCTTGCGTAGGTGTCTGTGGTGCTGCTCGCAGTGGTGATGATGGCTGGATGGGTGTTGTCTGTGGAGCCAATGCTTGTGATGGATGTTTCGCAGTATTCACAGCAGTGGATTGTGCATCTGATGTACATGTAACTGTAGATTGGCTCGGTTTTGTTGTCGAAACGTGAGTCTTGGACTGAAACGGGACTTCTCTTGTACTGTCAGTTTGAGTCTGATTTAAATTTGTTGAAGGTTGGTTTATTGTTCTAGTCTGAGTTTGCATCAGCTGAGCGGCAGATTGTGAGGATCCTCCAGAATGCTGTGCTGGTGGCAGCGGTTTAGTTTCTGGAGGTCTAAAAGGAGGCTGAGTAGTCGTCGGCTGGCTTGAAATGTTCTGTGTGATTCTTGGATTGGATTGTGAAGTGGATGTTTGGGTTTGTGGTTGTGTTGAGGTCAAGGTTGTTGGTCGAGATTGCAAGCTTGGAAACTCAGGCAGTCTACTGGTAAAGAGCTGTTGGAGACTTCTGGTCTTCTCTCTGGCCATGTCCATCCAGGACACCTCTGAAGCAGAAGATGTTGGTGCATTCTCCTGAGAGGATACCGCTGTAGTCTCTTCTGGAGGCAAGTCTGTACCTTCCTTAGCTGGTGAAGGTACAATTTTAGTGGATTTGCAGGCTGATGATGAGGGATGAGGAGGTTCTGAAAAAGCAAAACATTTATTGATCTTATTTGACTTCAAATTTGCACAGAAAGAGTTTATATAACCATTCTAAAATGCGATATCAGTAGTGCTAAATAGATGTGCTCTTGTTTAGTAGCAAATAAAAGTGTGGCCATATGTATTGTTGCTTGGTAAAATTACAAGGCATGGTTTGTGTAAAAATATCAATGTTTCCCAAGCAGATTTCACATGAATTTGCATGCTGACCAACAGAAAGCAGTGACTTCTCTGTGAGATTCATGCATCACAGTACTATTGATAATGGACAGTGTATCATTTTTTCTTGCTAATGTGCATGAATCTTGTAACTTGTTTTTGCTTAGTTTTTCTAAAATAACTGTAACAAAAAAAAACTGTCAAAAAACATGGTTACTACACTTTTAGTGTAGGTATCCAGGTATGACCTGGATCATCATTCTCATAGGATATGTAGCTGTTCACATTCGTCATAATTGTAACTAAATAGGCCAAAGGCTTAATCTTAATGCACCTTGGGGAACCACAAAAAGACACTCACCAGCCTGTCTGGGGATGCCAGCTCTCTCTTTGTCTCTACAGAAACTCTTAGGTGGTGAACCGGAGGAATGAACTGAGGTTGAGGATGCATCAGTTTGGATAGGAGGTTCTTTGAGTTTAGCATGGACTTTTGTAGACCCCATGCCAGTGCGTTGGTCTTCAGTTTGCACACAGTCAGACTGTGAGGCTACAGGTGAAATCGATGCACTGTGGTGTTTTTCTCTGTCCTCTGATTGAGCTTTGTCCAAGCGAAATTTTAGCGAATGAGAGGTAGAGCGAAGTTTTACTCCGAATGCATTTGTAGCCTCTCTCTCTTTTCCCACAGTCACATCTTCCATCACATCCTCAACTGCCTCCTCTGCCACCTCCACTTCCTGTACTCCTTCTTCAGTAGCCTCTATCCCAATCTCCTGCTTCTCATAGTCCTGACTCTCCTCCACATCTGGGGCCCGAGGACAGCTCTTTGCTAGATTGGTGAACTTTGTTGCTGTCACTGGAGAAGTGTCTGTTTTGTCTTCCTTCTTAGAAGTTGGTAAATTAGCACATTGGTTTTTTATTGTTTTCTCGACTTGTGAACATGCTTGCTGCTCTATCTTAAAATTTAAAGGAGGTTTGGCAGGAGACAGAGGTTCCTTTTTCAGTCCAGTATGTCCAACTACTCCAGTAAAGCTTGCAGTCCTCAGCCGTTCTTGACTCTTGTCTGTGGAGACATTGAAGTGGAACGATCCAGACACAGTTCTCTGGCGCTTTATGGATTCTGTTTGAGTGTGATCTTCATGACTAACTGCCGACACTGTGGTGACTGGCTGACGGGTCCTGGACTCATTTTTGTCATCTGTGGAAGGTATATTTCTCCTCAGAGACGATGGTCTCAGATTTATTCCACAAATCACATTGGTTGGAACATGAGTAGAGGCTGGGCTTTTCTCTATATTTACTGCATTCTGAACACTGTCCATCTTAGTATGTATTAGCACAGTATTATGCTTCTCATCCTTCACAGGGCTCAATTCTGATGTCACACTTGGTCTTACAGTTGACACAATGTTACTTTGGCTGTTCTTGAATAGTTTGGAGCTACTGAGCATCTCACTCACTTCTCCTTTTCCCTTTTTGTCAGTTGGCACCACTGGGATTGGTGGTTTGGCTACTGTCGATGCTGCTGGAGACATTTCCCGTAGGCTAGGGCTTGGAGGTGATGTGGACAGGATGTTTCTCTCAATCTCAGGTTCAGCAGAAACTTGTCTACTGTCTCCAGAAGTCTGCAGAGACATTAAAGGTGAATTTGGAATGGGATTCTTGATTTGTGAATTCGTAAGCCTCTCCCCCCGTAAGGCCTGCAAGGAATATGAGTAAGCTCGTGGTATCTCTTTTACAGGAGTCTTTTCCTCTCTAGTAGTCAGTGATTGGTCCAGATTGTTCAAACTCTCAGATCTTGCTCTGCTTCCAGCCTACACAGAAATTGCAATGTACAAATATAGAAAATCTATTAAATTTCAACTATTATATGGAATATTTAAAATATCTATTGAATAAGAATATTTAAAATATCTGTTCTTCCACAAGCATTAGTGGATGACGATTTTTTTTTTAACTTCTGGTACCATCATTCTCAAGTTGTGGCTTTTTGGCTAAATGCCTGAAATAAATTCTGTGGTTAACACAAGCTCATGATATTTCCATGTTTTAATCTACAACATAAAATATATCAGGAATACCCAACCTTTTAATTTGTTTTTTTGCATTATTGTAAATTATTATTGCATTTTTCTTGATGGAACGTGTGTCGGAAAAAGAGGGACGTGACCAAGTAAGGTCCACAAGAACATCGCCCAAATATTTTCTATTCAAAAGCAGGTGCAGTTGTTGTTGTTGTTTTCCTGATTAAATTTTATTAGACTGTATTGGAAATAGGAATGTTAATTAAGGTTATTTTATTATTAACCAAATTAAATTTGAATTGATATGTGGATGTGACCTATTAAAAATAGCCCAATTTGTTTCCAGGGATTAATTTTATGCACAAAACAATCAGCATAATCAGAACGTGAGGCTCACATCACGCGCAGAGCTTGTGTGAACAGAGAAAAACATGAGCTATTAAAAAAAAAAGGCTTATATGCCAAATATATATATTTTTGTAAATAAATAATAAATTAACAAAATGAAAGAAAAAAACCCCCGCAACAAGTAGCAGCCTATATGCTGAATTTCATTTCATTTCTTGTGATGCGCTCTTGAAAGCAGCATCCAATTATTTACATAAGCACGACCATTTTTACTGTGAATGCACACAAATAAAATATTTTAAATAGTTTCGAATAATGTCTTATTTTTGAACGAGTATAGTAAACTGTTTTCACTTTTATAAGAGGAAAAAATCAAGTGTTATTGCCGGCACCGCACGCAGTAACGCATTACTAACTCCACAACTATAATATCCTGGACAATATTAAGCTCTTAACTTTTAAAGTATTAAAAGGAAACCTCAAATTAAGATATTTATGTTTGAGAGGTAACTCATCCTCTTGCCATATATACAATTTTAGATGCAATAATATGAATATGATTCAATGCGCTTTTGAGGGAGGCTGCCAATAGCCTAATTCTGTCATGTGAAACTACATTTATTTGCGTTAAAGCCCTTTTTCTCGACAAAAGGTGTTTCCAAGTTTTTTGCGACATTTGAAGTATCGCTATAGAATTCATGCCCTAAAGTTAAACAGAAAAATACTGTGTCGACATTTACAAAATTCTATCGATAATTAGCATTTCCATCAGCTATATCGGTAAAATATGCCTTGGATGGAAACTTGTTTGCATCCAAGATGCAACGTGATGCTTAAAAAGACAGTGAGTCATGATAATCAGTTATTATGTCTCCACTGGATGCAAAAAATGCCTCGTTTGTAATGTCTTTTAATACAGTATTAGCAACATCATATGACCCCTTAAAGATGCACATAAGTACTGCTTTTTTCTAAAGCATGTTTTTAAAAATTACTTTAATGTTCTAATTGAACTATGGCCTAATCCTGGTTTAGGATAAGCCCTGTCTATGAAAATAGACTTCAAAATGCACAAAGGCTGATGAGTTTTTGATGAACTAAACTTGCAAGAATCCCAAACTTTTGTTGGTCACAGAGCTTACTTTCTACAATATTTCAAAATCCAGTGGAAAAATCAAACTGGCTTTTTGTCGAGGGAACCAGGTGATGCTAATGGATGCCAATGTGTGAAAAGTTCAGAAGGGTCCATTAAAAAGGCTCACCGAAGTGGTCACCCTCCTGTTCTTGGCACTGGCTCTTTGGTTCTTAGGTTTGAGGGACATACGGTGACGGGCAGCAGAGTTGTCCAGGAGGGAAGTGAATTTTGGAGGAGTGCTGAAGTCCACTGAGCCAGGGGAAAGGGGTGCAGGTACTGGGCTGACCGGTTGAGGAGAAAGAGGCTGTGAAGAGGCCTGGAATTAAAGTAGAGTGCTCATTTAGGAATATTAGACAATATTAAGGACCTAAAAAAACATAAATCAAATGTATGAATGACGGGTATAATGTTAACACATTAGTGAAATGCCAGCAGACTATCTGTTCTTCTAAACATAGACGTTTACATCAGATTTAGGCTGGGATAGTAGCAACAGTAATGGAGACACAAAATGAGCCACACAAACACATGCGGATGTTTGATTAATGAGTCCTGGGGACCCCCTGCTCTGCACATTTTCCATGTCTCCCTTATTTAACACACCTGAATAAGATTAAGAGGGAGACATGCAACATGTGCAGAGCAGGGGCCCCCCAGGAATTAAAGTGGGAACCACTGGTCTAAAAGACCAAAACAATACTAAAATATACACAATGTAACAAAAAAAGATACTGGAATGCTGCTGTATTATAGATGAAGCACCTTGTTCGATATGCTCATGTATAGTTCTTCTCCACATGATACTTCAGACGGGCTACGAGAAAGGCTGTGATCTTCTGAACCTCCACCTAAGTCTTCACACCGTTTCACGGGAAACCGAAGTGGTGGAGGACCTAAATGCAGCTTTTGCTGCTGGAGTTTTATCTGATCAAACAAAATAATTAATCTATTCAAATAAATCATCCAATCTATTCAAAACATAGCGGGCATTTCAACTATAACAGGTCTTACTCACCTGCAGAGCTCGAATTCTTCCATGAATATTCTCTTGAGACAGAATTCGTAGTGGTTCAGGGTCTGAATGACTCTGCTCTGCATGAAAAATGCTGTCATGTGAAAATGCCCGGGATCCCAGCATGCCTTTGGAGCAACTTTAAAGAAAAGATGGAAAAAGCATAAAAAAGGGGCATGTTATTTCCTTGTAAAAAAATAAAAAAATAAAAGAAATCCACTTTTTCCCCATTTGTTATGGAAATAATATATAGCTTCCTGAGTTTGTGCTTCCTTATGATAAACAATTTAAGCGTGTTTGGTGTGGTGTCCAGAGGACGAGCCTGGAGGTCGGCTAACACTGAGCCCTAGTTTGAACCCTAGCGAGGGCTGAGCTCGGCGTCCAGCTGGAACTCTGCTTGGAAGACGCAGAATGAGGTGGAGAAGGGGTGGAGGAGGGATGCGTAACGAGATGTGGAAGGGAAGGAAACAGGCTTTTTTAAGGGGAAAGCATATGGCTTTGTTTGGACGAGACGGGATTAGATTGAGTAGGAAATGCGTTTCCAGCCTCGGCTAATCATGCGTACGCACTCCTCCCGAAATTAGTTTATCAACAGCACTTAAATTTTATTTCAAATTCAGTATATGTTTATATGCATTTGCAGTGGTGTAGTTGCAATTTAGTACATTTCAAATATATTCAATTTGAATGTAATATTCAAATAACACGCTAGGCTTAAAATTACAAGTAGTACTGTACGTATGCTTAGGTTTATCATTAAAACAAATCTTTGACCAAATACGATTCTATGATACTAATAGTATTATTCAAATTTTACATCATTACTTTAAGTGAACTTAATTATTTAATTAACATGATCTACAAGTAAGGTTTTTAATAAACTTTTAAGATTTGATTTGACATTTCATTTTCACAAGGGATCATCAAATCATGTACAGCTGACTTCAAAGTTTCAATTTGATTAAACGCTGTCCATTTTTAATTTGTCCATGTTAATATGCACCATGCTGAATGTGAACACTTACTCTGAGACTTCCACACTTCGTGTGATGTCACTCTCAGACTGACTCTGCTTCATGCCACTATAATCCTGTTTCCTCCTTATCTTCCCAAACAGGCGTGACTTAGACTTTAACCTGGACTTCTTCCTTCCTAAACATCAAGCACATAATGCCTTTAGAATAGCATGTCATATATTAAAATAAACTGAGACTGGATTGAGATAGCACTGAGCTTTACTGAAAGATTTCTGACCTGTTAAGTCGTCATTGCCTTCTCCCTCTGGGTCTCCTGAAGCCTCCAGAACATTCATCTTCACTGGTAAAGCTGTTAATGAGGACAGTTACACAGAAATCAGACGAGATGAGGAGGAAAAAAAGACATACAGGCGGGGTTTGGACAACGTCAGTGGAATTAAGGGAAAGTTCTAGTCTAATGTACAATAGCAAACTATTATCATTTAATTGTTCTTAAATTCACAATAGAGTAACTTAGTTGTTCTATAATAAATGTAAAATACTAGAGGAATGTCATATCTCTGATGTGGCAACGTGGCTAAATTCTGGATCTGATAACAGAAGGCTTTTTCCTCAAACCAAAAGAGACCAAAGGTTTCTTCATGCGCGCAGATTTTTTTTTCATTACTGAAAATGATGGATGTTATATTAGTTTATAGCATGCAGTACTGTTCAAAATGTAACTTAATTATATTTTATTTAAAAATGTAATTTGTTTAAAGAAATAAATACTTAAATTTAGTAGGGATGCATTAACTTGAACAAAAGTGGCATTTAAAAGTCATTTCAAATTTTAAAGAAGATTTATATTTATATTCATCTGAACTTTCTATTAATTAAACAATGTTGAAAAAATGATCCTGTTACCATAATAAATAATAAGCCTGGAGTAATGGCTGCTTAACATCTTATAAATAATACATTAAGTATATTGAAATAAAAAATAGTTACTTGAAATAATTTCACTGTATTTTTGTTTTGAATGATATTGTATATAAGTGGTGTTTTAATTTACTTTAATCTGTCATGTGCTGTATGAATCACACATTAAAAGCAGACCGTGTTAAACCAGAGGCATATTATAATTATTTTTTAGTACTCAGTTGTTTAGAACCAATTGTCTTGTCTGCAATATGAAGAGAACATGTGAGTTATTTTGAACAATGTGCCTCATGCTCAACCTTTCTTATCACTGACCATGCCTTGATAATCCAGATATGCAACAACAAAAAAAAACAAAGTCCATTTAGTCCAGCCCTTTTTTTGCTGCTCTGTGTTTGTATGCCTTATTCAGACAAAAGAAACTCTTACCATGTTTCTGTTTAAATAAAATATGTCTCCACGTTTAAGTACACAAGACTGAATTCTTATGCAGTTGAGGGATTTTCTTAAAAATGATTACGCTGATTACACAGTCCGTTTAAAAAATGACAGCACGTGCCATATTTCCTTAGTGGAAGAAGTCACTGCCATATCAACAAGCCTGACACTTACGACAGCATCAGACACAAATCACACATGTATACAGATAATCTTTCTACTGATGACACTGCATAGATATCAATGTAAATAATTACTCAGCACTAATCCTTCAACTACAGATTAATCAGAAATGTCCCAAAAACAAACCTTGTCACATACAATACCATTCATACATTTGGGGTTGATATGTCGCATATGCTAACCAAAGCTGTATTTATTTCAATGAAAAATACAGTAAAACAGCTATTTAATTACATTTTCAAATGATTGTTTTATAATTTAACATTTATTATCTGATTTATTCCTCTGATTGCAAAGCTGAATTGTCAGCATCATTACTTTAGTCTCCAGTGTCACATGATTCTTCAGAAATCATTCTAATAAGCTGATTTCCTGCTCTAATAACATGTTTTTATTAATTTTGAAGACCGCTTTATTGTATAGGTTTTGTAGAAACAGTGATGATCAATTTGTATTAATACTGGATGAATAATCTTGTGATTAAAGCATTAATTAAAAATAGAGATATTTTGTAATAGTTCATAATATTATTACTATATTTACAAAATTATATTATTGACCCAAAACTTTAAACATTAATACTAAAGAATGACTTTGATTACTTTGAATATTTACATATTATATATAAATAATGAAATTGCTGTGACTGATGCTGTACTCTAGTTCAGTGGTTCCCAAAGATCAGTTTACAACACTTTCCGACATGTGTCCGTAACGTGTAGGTCATTTTCATCTCTTTATGCTTAGGATGTTATCTTTTGATGAAATGAAACGTTGGTTAATATCGACCAATGTGCACCGTTGTGCACAGCATTTGTATATTTTAACCACTTCTGAGGATAGTGGGGGACACAAGTCACTGGCACGGTTATTTTGGGGGTCGCGAGCTGAAAAGTTTGGGAACCCCTGCTCTAGTTACCCTGAACAACAAAACATATGTACTTCAAATAAATGACAGCTTAGCTTCTGTTCTTCCTTTTAGAAGATACGCAGGTCTTTACATCCTTTGAACCACGGCAGCTCTGTCCCAATCACAGAGAGATGGAGGAACTGAAAGACAGAACGGAAAAAGCTAAATCAGGAGAGGAAGTACTGAAATAAAAGAAAGCATGGAAGAGGAAAAGGAAAAGCAGGCTCTGACAAAGAGACGCATTAATGGATTTGATGTTTGGCAGCAAGGAGTTGGACACACACTGACTGGCTAACATTTCCAACGCTTTCCCTGCATGCCTAAGCTTCTTACTAAACACTAAACAGCTTTTAGAGCAGAGAGAGAGAGCGGCTGCTGCTGAATGAAGGCATCAACACACCACACCAAAAATGAACATGAACAGAGCCAGTCAGGTCAACTGCTGGTATCCAGAGCATCACATCTGATTTATATTCCTCTTGTGTTTGTTGAAGAGACAGCTGAAAATATCACTGTTAAGAAAACCAAACAACTGTGGTTTGCGTCATGCATTTGCATCGACACGTCAGAGCAGCTCAGTTTTTGCATTCAAATCATTTAAACACATTCCACTTTAAAGGTCACTTAAACTGGATGTAAATGTAATCCTCTAGTCGTATTTATATACATTACAATTCAAAACTCTGAGGTCAGAAATTATGCCTTTTTTTAATTATTTTTGAGAACTGGGACCCTTTTATTGTCTTTTTTTCTGAATATGTTAAGAAACTTAAACTAGACTGTGTGTGGATACCTATGTAAATACGTTCTTTTTGTAAGGATTTGTATGTGGAAATATGTGTGTATCCTTGACATATGGTTCAATTCTCTTGTTTCTCAACTTTAATGTTTCATCATATTCTATACATACTTGACATACTCTGTATTACAGTTTAATTATGCATTGAGAAGTTTTTTCGTCTTTGTTTTATGTAATTTAACTTTTGATTTTTTATATATATATATATATATATATATATTTTTTTTTTTTCCCACCAAACACAAACACTACATTTATCACAGGTGACAATAAAGACTTTTTTTAAATTATATTTTAAAGACGTTTTATTTCAAATACTGTTCTTTTAAACTTTCTAATCATCATAGATTCCTAAAAAAAAGATTTCTCAAAAACATTGATAATAATAAAAAAAATAAAAATGAAATTGAGCACCAAATTAGCAAGATTTAAAAAAGATATTGGAAGACTGGAGCAATGCTTTTTGTTTTATTTTTTGCATTCACGGAAATAAACAGCTATATGACTAATTTTGAATTGTAACAATATTTTACAATATTGCTGTTTTACTGTATTTCTGATCAGTTAAATGCAGACATGGGTGGCCTTTTTTTCCAAAAACAATAAAAAACAAAATAATATTTAATTATTATTAGCCATATTACCAAGTAACACATAAAGATGATTTTGACATCAACAATAACATGAAAATATCATAAGCCGTCATTTAGCTATATTAACTACATATTAATTAATATTTGACCATATAAGGGAAAACTAGTCATCGATAACCACTTGTTAAACCACATCAGAACCAGACTCATGATCCACTTTTTTTAGTATTGTGTGCATGACAAGAAATAAATGAGCAGACACTGCTATCTGTGATGCAGAGATGATAAGCACGATTAAATTCATACGCAGGTGAGACGGAACAGATGATGCGCTT
The DNA here is from genome assembly GCA_034779775.1 of Enteromius afrohamiltoni. Taxonomy (NCBI): domain Eukaryota; kingdom Metazoa; phylum Chordata; class Actinopteri; order Cypriniformes; family Cyprinidae; genus Enteromius; species Enteromius afrohamiltoni. The sequence goes on from JAUYWG010000042.1 coordinate 5,903,753, forward strand.
CCTTTCCTTCTGTGCAGACAACGACAGGAGCTTTCAACTCCCTCCTGTGTTACTATAAGTAACTGTGAAAGTAGGCTACAGCCTATTTGAAATGTTTAAAAGGTGAGATAAAGAAATGCCAGACGAAGTGCTGGGTCCGTTGTTCACATACAGTACGTCTAGATATGTACGTCTCCTTCAATGACTTTTTAACCCTAAAAATGTCACTCTCTCATTAAACTACCCATTATCTCTGAGGATGGAACGTTTTGTATCTGGCGCTCCGCAAAGCACAGAGCAGCTCTGCCCCAGATACAGGCATAAATCTGTGTCAGGATCCAGAGTTGGCCACAAATCCCTCTCCTTTCCTCCTACTGGGCAAAAGTCAGCTCGACATCTGGGTGACTTTCAGACAGCCTATATTATTCGTCTGGCCATCAATATAATCCATCTGTCAATTTACATTCTCATTCTCAAACATGCATATTGAAGGGAAGCAAAAGTAATCTGCACACGTGCTTCTTTCGGCGCAAAACAGATTGGGACGTTTTTCCTCTGATTATTGCTGGACAAGAAAATATGCTGACATTGCATGCTGAAGTGTTTCATATACCGTATTTATGGCCTGCCTTCTTGCTTCATGCCATAATCTGATTTGATTTAGATATTTTCCTTTTAATTTCCTCTTAATCCGGTGGTCTGTGGCAAGACTTTTTTTATACTTATGTGTTCTATATTATGTGCATACAGTATATTATCGGTTTTGCAAAGTTGAAACACATTGCACCCAGCTTAGCGATTGTGTTTCAATATATCAAGTAATAGTAATATATCATGTTTTTTTTATTGTTATGGTAATTAATATGCAAGAGACTAGTGCTTATAAGGGTGATACCACACAAACATGATTGTTTTCTCTAACAGTGGTATTGTATGTTGGATTAAAAAACCTATATACATTAAGTTAATATAATTATTGTGAACTAATTATTGTTTTTTAGTATCATTGAGATATATTTTATATTTATATTTGATTTTTAATATTCTGAATTGTTGCGTTATTGTTATTGCAGAGCAATATTTTGAATTGTTTTTATATTCCTTTTTTTATTTTTGTCATTTAGTTTGTTTTTGTCTTTTTTAATTATTTTGTCTACATATTGTTTCCTCAATTATTTCTACATAGTTTTAATTATATTTATTTCAATGGAAATGGAAAAAAATATTTCCTTGACAATTAGCTGTACAAATAAAATTGATTTTTTTTTTTTGTTGAAGTAGTTTTCCAAGTAGTTTATCCCCTTTTTAAGTTTAGTTTCCATGTTCAGTCCTACAACTGAAATAAATAATAACTACTAGTTAAAAAGTAAACAACAAAACCACACTAAGATACGTTCAGACAAGATTCAACTATCAAACGGAGGGAGATTTTAGGGATTTGTCATAAATGCCAGCTCATGATGTGTTTCAATATTAAATAATTGTATACAATTTATTAAATATACAATATCTTGTAACTTTAACAGTTACATTCTTGTTATTTTTGAACATTTTTATTTAATTGTGACAACTTACCCCATGTTTGACACTGCTATACATTAATTTTCTCACACGTGCGTTAAATATACTGTATTTTTATTCTGTGAAATAAGGACTTTACGGTATATGTCTACAAAAACTCAGACCTTGCTTTAAATAATATCAACTGCAGTAAAGTTAGACAGTATGTCTCCTATATAATTTAAACGATCAGTCAAATCTTCTAACTATGACATCAGGTTAAATAGTCAAATCATCACAGTGACTCATATTAAACCTCTGAAGTATGTTAGATAGACTACTTCACCTCAAAATCATACAACATTACATTATTTTACCGTTGAGCTGTGACACTGTTTATGGAAAATGAAGTGCAACACAAGTGCAATAACAAATAAAAAATAATAATACAATTCTCAAAATTGCTAAAAAAAATGCAGGGGATTGCAGGGGAATTGTGCTAAATTCATGAAAATTAAAAAAAAAAAAAAATCACAATTTTAAAAAATCTTAATTTGTACCGGATATGTTTTATGAGATTCACCATCATGACCATCATCAATCCAGTCTGTTCCCTTGAGAGATGAAGAGTGTTATTTAGAGACAGCGCTCTATATTTTTCATGAACTGAGATGAGGAGCACATATCGAGATTAAGGGCGATTATAGATTTAATCTCCTCCTGCAGGGAATTCATGCGTGTTTCATTGCAACTAATGGTTTCTAATATAAAACAATAACTCATACAAACATGTCCAAGCAAACAAACACACCACCACCGACTGCTTTTGATTTAGTTATTTAATATATATATATATATATATATATATATATAAATAAAACCAGTCCATTCACAAAAGCCTCTTGTAGTATGAATGTCCCAAATCAAGCGGCCCATATAAATATGAATATAAAAATATATTCACAAACGCATGCAATTATGTCGTTTGTACGATCAGTAGGCATTTGTCACAACATTCACGCATATCCATGAGTTTTAATTAAAAAAAAACAAACAAACACAAACTTACCGTGAGCATTGTCTCACATCAAAATTAACACGATAAAGGACACGGCTTTCCTAAAACTTATTATAAACATAATGCAGTCGCGTATACTCACAAGCAGATGTAAATCATTGAAAAAAGTACAGGTGAGGTGACCTCTGGCATATACATGCTCGTTAACTGAGCCGGCGGAGCAAAACACCGTGGTATCAAGCGATACGTCACGTTATCCACAAAGAGTAATATAACGCAAATCATGCCCTTTTACACGACGAGTGAAAGTTCTCCCAGTGACCGCGGGATGGCGCTGCTGCTGCACAGAATACATATATTTCATTGACAGGAAATGAGTCAGTAAAAACGCTCCTTTACCAAACCTTTTATTAATGGCACTGAACATTAGTGACGAACATTTGACAGTCCCACTACCTTATTTGCAAATGCACTTCAGTTTTTATTAGAAGCAAGCATAATAAATATATATCGTATATATATTACCGTTACTGGTATTACTATAAATATAGTACCGTTCGCCCCATCATATACGAGTGCATAAAAATGTTTAAATACAAATAATAGCAATTACAACTCATATGAGAGCAATAAAATAAACTTGCTCCTTTTACATCATTTAAAAGCGATCGAAAGGCACATTTGTAGTCGTTTGGGTTGGTACGCAAGGATATGCCAGATAGAGCAATAGCTTTCGAAGCTAGATTATGTCGTCTTAGTGTGTTTTGTATGAAAAATGTCCACTGTAGTCTCGTGACACTCTCTCAGATCATAATCGCAGTATCCTACAGAGAAGCGACCCTTAAAAAAAAAAAGAGGGGGAAAAAAGTCTTTATATATCCATTATGCAAACATGCACTAATAACCCTTTTTGTTATCTTTTGAGTATTTTTTGAGGTTTATTTCTCATTTAAGCGGTACCTTTGGTTTTTTGAAATAATCAAGTCCCCTGCCGATCTTAATAATCCAGCCATTATCAAACCTGAGAAAACAAATGTATATATACATAGGTTAGAAATAGCATAGAGACGTTATCCTCTAGTGTGTTTTCTGTAATGTATAGTAAATGAGAGTGATTTGAGATGTACCTGATCTCCCTGTCGTGAATAGTAGACGAGTACTGAATGTCCAGACAGACATTTTGACTCTGCAGGGACTCCTTTATTTCTGCCAGGGCACTGGTTTGCTGAGAAGAGCTGTCCTGGAAAACCACAAGATTAAGGTCAACTTTAATTCAAGCCTCTGATGAACAAAAGGCTAAATATCGTACATTAACGCTCAAATCAAATGCAAATCTAAAACGGCTTGTAGAAGCTGAAGAACCTTACCTCGTCCTGTGAGGTCAGGAGGTGAATCTTCTTTACTTTACACTGGCATTTTAGCAGCATTTCGCAGAAACGAAGGAAGTTATACAGCTACAAAAGGAAAACATTTGTAACATATCATTATTTACTCTTTTGTACAATACTGTATATATAGGAGCATCACTGTAGTCTCTACCTGATGGATATGCCGTACGTAAGGGTCCTCCACCCAGACTTCAGTCAGACCGTCTCTGATGTAGGGTTTGAAGAGGGATTCATAGCTGAAACCAGTGGAGCTGTCAGATATCTTTATCTGCGCATGGTATTTACCCTCTGACAGACGAGATAACAGTGAGAAAACTGAGCAGATCGATGTGAAGAGCAAAGGTGGTTTAAGCCAGGGGTCTGTATACCGCTATATTATAAATACATCATTTATGCAGTAAACAATTAATATTGTAATTGTATTTAAAGTGCTATTTGAGAAACACTTTGTTTAATCATTTCTTTATATTATTAAGTGTTTTTCACTACCCACAGTACTGTACTGTTACACACACTAATTCATAATTGTATTTATTTAAACCAAAACTGTAACACTTATTTATTTTAATTATGTATTTATGTTTTAGAAAATTAGTTTGTTTCAGAAATGCATTAATTGATTTATTGCTAAATCATTTATAATAAAATGTTTTTAAAAATGTAGTGTCATCAAATGAATAACCACACACAAGATTACATTTTTTCGTTTACATAATGTGTGTGCGTGTTGTATATATTTTTTGTGCATGCACAAATACACAATGTATATTTAGAAATATTTATATGCATATATTTGTATTCATATAAATACATATATATTTTATTTATAACCAAAGCATGCTTTTCAAGCATGTATACATTTAAGACAAAATGATTTGAAAACCCTTGGTTTAAAAAACTCTTTATAGCTTAACCAACCTTCTTTCAGTTTGTTCACATGGTCTTTGATTTGTTCTGCTCGGTCCATGTAGCCCTTGATCTTCTCTCTATAGTGGACCTTCTTTGAATCATCTTTTACAGCTAGGTGAACAGTGATCATATTAAGACTACCATCTAAATCCATCAGCAAAAGAATGCATTCACCTTTTCCAAACTCGTGGCATACCTTTCAGTACATCCAGCAGGAGCTGGATCCCCTCCTGGTAGCACACCAGAGCCTCCTGAAAGCGTGAGCTGTGATCCAGCTCCACGGCTCTCTTTAAAACAGAGATAGCACAGCTCTCCATGCCTGGGAGGAAATCCTGAGCCATAGCGACTTTCTGACGAGCAGCAGACTACAATCCCACCGACGGCTACATGTACGCGGAGTTATTGTGTAGCAACAGAAAATATTTCTGTACTTGTTAAAACTCTTTTTAAAACGGGGGAGGGGGGGATGTTAGGAAAAGCACTGTCCATCCAGGAAAAAAAACCTTAAACCAATTAAATTTGGAGGACTTTCGTAATCCAAATTAACACTAAATCAATAAAGGCATACTTAAAAATTTAAAATTAATCATACTGTGGCGTGTCAATTGTCCTCAAATAATCGAATACAACTTTTGGAGCGAAAATAGGTTTAGACGCTGAGGTATGTTTTAACTCTTCCGGTAGGAACTAAAGTGTGAATACATCCGTTTCTATTATGTTGAAGGACCAGTTCTCGCTTCCGCTGGATAATAAAAGTCCATGGGCGAATTTCAAACAGAAGTGAGCATCCCCATGAGCATCCATTCGAAGGGCAGAGCCCTTAAAGTATGTACTTTTAAGGGCGTAGGGCATTTCTGTCTTGAAACTCTCTTGGTGAAGGGAAAATAAAATATTTACTCTCGTCGTTATTATTTTATTTAAATATTGTCTCACTGTGTTATTTTTACTATTACATTTTTTAAAAACTTGCTTACGCTACCGTCTTAAATCGTATTTCTACTACTGATAAAATATTTTTTATTAAATATTTGTTTTGTATAAACTAAAATTAGACAGATTTAATCATGCATATTCTACTTACATTTGTATGTGAAGTCAAATCCAACTTTTGTTTTAAAAAGCCAATAAATGGGTTCAAATATATGGTACAAATATGCTGTGCTTAAATGGACTTATAATAAAGATAACATCAACTTTAATTGATTTAAATAAATGCACAGCTACCAGTACGGCATGAAAAAAAATAAATAGGCCTACTCTAATAAAACAGATTTTTCTGAGCATGTTAATGTTATTGTATAAAATTGGCAAAAGAAAAAAAAAAATTTTTGTAAATGTCTATTTCAAAAAACTAATAGTAGGTAAATGTGTTTAATGTCTTGAGAGTTTGTGAAGTACTTAATTTGCATATTACCTAAAACCTTTTTTATGGAAAGGTGCAATGGAATCATAAATAGCAATAAAAAAAGAGTAAAAATATAAATTTAGAACATTTAAAAACATACATATTATGTATTTATTTTGCCATTCTCTCATTACTCACAGAATGCAGTGTGCATGAACATTTTCCCTCTCATCATTGCTCTGTCTTTTTTCTCCTGCTTGTTCATAAAGAGGCAACGATGACCACAAACAACATCAGAACATGTGAATGAAAAGCTGGCTGGGCCATTCCAACAGTTTTAACAGCCGAGCAAGCCCGTTTTATTCACTGTTATGTGGGTGTAGTAGGGGGTGTTCTTTTAATGTACACAGTTTAAGAGTTGGGTGGAGCCGCATTTAGTGAGGAAGCATTTTATAGTTTAAATGGCTGAGAAGATTGAGTGAGAGCAGAGGACAGATGTGGTCAAGGCAGCTGTGGTGAGGAAACCTAAAGCCTGCTGTCTGACCAGCACCACAGTAACAGCATACTTCCCATTCTTCCTCCAAACCTCAGACCAGCCACGCCATTTCCTCTCGCCAACTGCCCAGAGCTTCCTCCTGCTTTGCCATGAATGGAGGTTGGAGAGCTGTTCAGTCAGTATGTGTACAGTTGTAACTATGCAATGTAATTCATTACCATGTCTTTGTGGTGGATCTTTTTATTTTCTGTGGAAAAGCGTCCTTAGTAAATATGTGGTTGTAATATTGTAGCATATGTGTAGTTGACTGCATCCTGCTGCTATAAGCAGGAAACTGTGTCCAAAATAGCATGTTTTCCTGGAAAAGCAGATTGGCCTGTTTGGGATGTTTTTAATAGAAGTTCATAGACTATATATTAATTCAGGATTCACCTGATTTAAATTGGTAACTGGGGTTGAGTGTTTTGATCACAAGAACTGATGATAATTGTAACGGGTACAGGACTTCTGCATCAGCTGACAGTTAAGCGTTCCCAGCAACTTGTGGAATGGTGGAATAAAGACAGGACAACAAGATGCGTGTGATCAACTCTCGTCTTGCTGGGTTTTTGGGTCCAAGCTCTCCAGTGTGGGTAAATCATTAGGAGAAGGTGGTTGCGGTGCAGTGTCCTGATCTTGCACTCATCATTTTCAGGGTGCACTTTATATACAAAGTTGTCACCTAACTGCTCCTTCACCACATAAATGGTGGGCTCCCAATAAGAGCGTAGCTTCCCTGTACCACCTCTCTGACTCAAATTTCTCACCAAGACACGATCTCCAGATCTTAAAGTGATACAGCTGGCCTTTTGACCATAGTATTCTTTATTACTACTTATTGCTACTCTGTGCTGCAATCCTATAGGCTTCTGCCATCCAATCTGCCCAGTGCTAAGCATATTCCTGTGGGTTGGTGAATCCATCTTCATGTACCAGCCCAAACAATAAGTTAATGGGGAGTTGCGGGTGGCGACCATACATTAGGTAGAATGGAGAGCACCCCGTCAACTCATATTTGGTGCAGTTGTAGGCATGGACCGCCTTCTGCAGATCAGCGTCCGCTGCATCTGGAGTAAAGTTTGATTAAGTCTCTCCACAGGATTCCCTTGGGGGTGGTATGTGGTAGTCCTGGAGCAACCAACCCCAGAAAGCTTTTGAAGGGTGTGAAAGAGAGAGATTTCAAACTCATGCCCCTGGTCATGGTGTAATTTTGCAGGGAATCCAAAATGAGGTATGAAGTTGTTAAATATTTTCTCTGCTGCAGTCTTCCCAGATTTGTTCCTGGTGGGGTAGGCCTGAATCTGGTGAAGTGGTCAATTGCCATCAGGATGTATTCATATCCCCCACGACTGGCCTCAAGGTGCAAGTAATCAATACACCATTCCAATGGTGGGCTTGAGGTGATTCCTCCCATTGGTGGTCCATGTGTTGAAGGTTGTTTCTTTAGTTTGATCACCAGCCCAATCGTTACATCCTCCTGCTGTGCTCTACTTAATTCATCAGGACTGATGACTGGTGTAAACTGGTCATGCAGAGTAATAGTGTCTACTGTTGTCAAGTTTAGGGCTGCCACCCAGGCTACATCACTATTCTTGAACATATTCATGTTACCCTCCCAGGTTGCTTGGATGGCACTTTGAGACAGGCCTTCCGTGCACTCACTGATGTATCGGTCCATGTCCAAGGGACAACGTGACAGCATGTCTGCATCATTGTTACTCTTGCGGGGGCGGCACTTGATCTCAAATCGGAAATCCACAAGTTCCCCCACCCAACAATAACCTGCTGCATTTAACTTTGCAGAACTCATCACATAAGTGTGTGGATTATTGTCCGTTTTCTATCTGGAGCATAGAAAAGGTAGTCATGAAACTTTTCGCACACTCCAACTTGCCGGAATGAAGTCTGTAGTTTTTCTCAGCAGGCGATAATGTCCTCGAGCCATATGCAATGACCCGTAATCTCCCATCTTGCCTCTGATAAAGCACTTCCCCTAATCCTTGCTCCGAAGCATCAGTGTGCAGTACAAACAAGGTATCGAAATCAGGGTATGCCAGCACAGACGGACTGGTAAGCATATCAATGAGTCTGTCCAAGATTTGCTGATGTTTGTCTTTCCACACAACCGGATGTTGAGATGGCAGCTGTGGACTCCTCTTCCTCTCTTTCTTTCTTTCTACTTGTGATTGCTGTTCTGTTGTGTTACCCTGAAGCAGCTCATAAATAGCTGTGATCAGGAACGGTCTTCTTGTTGAGCTGTCGTAATCTATACATAGTCGTAGGGTGCCATCTTTTTTTCTGACGCACACTCCTGGGGCAGCATAAGGCGAACAAGATTTTACAATCTATCCCTTGGCAAGTAGTCCTGCACATACTCATTTACTTCCTTTAAGAGCGGCTTGGGTATAGAGGTATAGGCCTTCTGCGTAGGAATATCATCCTTTAAATTCATTGTCATCTGTAGACTTGGGATGTTCCAAATATCATCCTCATTACGCACAAACTCAGCAGACTCTTCATAAAGTAGTTTTTTTACCACTGTTTGCTCACTTGATTTTAGGTGACTCAGGTCTAAGGGTGGGTGCCATATTGTGTCACCATTCTCCAGCTGTGCTGGCTGGGGTAAAGTAGTCTCCTGCAGGTTGTGGTGAACATGACCTGTCGCGCTGTTTTAGTTGAACGTTCATTTAAAATGGTTTAGAGAAGATACAAAAGTAACATTCTCATGTTAGCAAAATCATAAAACGGAACACTCCCCTTTAAAGGTGCACTAAGCAATTTAAAAAATGCTTTTGACCACAGTGTCCCAAATCACACTTACGACCAATCAGCAGTAAGGGTTGTGTCTTGTTATGACAGAGCAGAAAGGATATTAGCAGATTGATTATAGATAGAGAGAAATGGAAGATAAAAAGAGGAAAATATTGGAGGAACAAAACATCGGCAAGGAACCAAAACCCCATCCATGCGAGAATAAGGGAAAAAACCATGGTAGAAACCAGGCTTAGTTGGGGCCAGTTCTCCTTTGGTTGGACCCCCAGTACCTAATTTTCAGTTCAATTTTAAACACATGTCAGATTGTGTAAAGGAATTATAGTGTGTGTGTCTGGTTTCCAGTGATCTGCCCATGGAGCTCATCTAGGTGTTCTTGTCTCCAATGAAGATCATCTCTTTGTGCTGGTATCTGATCTGAATATGGACTGAGGAACAGAATAAGAGAGAGACAAACTAATATTAGCGTAGATGCCATTCTTTTTACGATGTAATGAATACACCGTGTGTTAAGGGGAATGTTCCCGGTTCCGGCTGATCTAATTAATGCAGCCTAACAATCCTTTAATGGATTTGATTAATAAATGTGCATCAGTGTGTTATGTGTAAGCCAGAGTAAAGAGATGTGTCTTTAATCTAGATTTAAACTGACAGAGTGTGCCTGCCT